>VXAU01004039.1:24909-110673 GCA_013399695.1 Formicarius rufipectus | reverse complement strand
GGGCTGGGCAGGCGGAGGGGGAGCCGGAGGTGCGGGAGGGAGGCAGGGATGGCAGGATGGCTGGATTGACGGATGGATGTGGGCGGCCGAGCCCGGTGTCCGGGGGCGCGCAGGGGGCCGGCGAGCGGCGTTAACGGCGGGAGGCCCGACGGCGTTACCGCCCGCACGGGGGGGAGGCGGCAGGTGACCCCCGGGATGCCGCCGAGCCCCGGCCCGCTCCGTGCTCCCTGCCGGGCTGGAGCCACAGCCTCTTCCCTCTCGCGGCGTTGAGGTTGAAGCTCCAGCGGTCCCAGCGGGATCTCGAATTATTTCCCCCCGCCTGCCATGCAAAGCAGTGTGCTTTTTTCGTGCCGAAAAGCACACGCTAGCTGTGCCCTGCCCGCTGGCAAAACAGGAGCGAAGCCTGAGGGATTCCCTCACTCCTGGACGCGGTTTCTGAGAGGATGCTTGAAGTCTTTTTCCCCAGAGCGTGGAGAACTTTGTTACATGGATTTTTACTGACTTGCTTGGAATTGATGCTCAAGATTTTAATATTTTCAATTTTTTCCATAGTTGGGTTTGCTGACATAGCTTGTGGTGCAATCGCTGAAATCATATGTGTGTATATATACATACATATTTATGTGTATTTGGAAAAAACCTACATTAAAGTGCACTTGGCCTTATTTTGGTAAGAAAAACATTTATGGGAGAATTTAGATTACTTTTTTGTCTATTATAGCCTCATTAAAAAAATAAAATTAGGGTCTACCTCTGAGATGCTTTGATAGTTTGTGTGAAAAGAAACTTATAAAAATAATGGGTGAGCTTGTCTCATTGGAACAAATCAACGTCTTTCTTCGTCAGTAAAGTTTTCAAAGGTCTTGAGAAGTAAACGTGCCTTAAGCTGAAGTCTCAAATAGTTTGGACAGAAAACTAGAGAAAGGACATAATTATAACAGTCCAGGCCCCAGTTTTAGCCTGGTATGCCAAGAAGACAAGGTGAGGATATCATCTCTCCTATTCCCCAACAATTTTCAGTCTTCTACTTTTTTTCCACAGTATGGCAAAGAACTCACACCTTCAGTCTTCTCTCAGGCTTGAACAGGATGCAAAAGAGTGGAAAGACTCTTTTGACTTCTCCGTCAAAATCTCTGTGTCAGAGCTCAGACAAACCACTGCAGATTCCACAAGGAAGAGAGACACCATAATTGCCTCAGCCAGGGGAATTGTATAAGTCCTATCTTGCACCTTCTGAGATAACCAAAATCTGTTTTGGTACACATGGGAGGCAGTCCAGCTGCTTTAGGTGAGGTGTCCACAGTGCTGCTTGGTTGTGTGTCACTCAGCCCCTGGCATTAGTGTTGCGCCTCTGAGGAGTAAAACCAAGGGCTTCCTGATGCTGTTACAGCTACTACACTCAGGTGTGTCTGTGGGTGATACTTTCCTCGGCTGCTGCAGTGGAAAGAGAGTCTGGGAGTGCATTGTTTTCTCTCCCTTTGTCCTGCTAATTCCTGCCCTGGGAAAAGGACAGCACAAGACAGAAGTTTCAGGCAGATGGGGACTTTAGGGTGTATGGTTCAGAGAGGGGAAGAGGAGGTAGAAGATATTGTGTTAACACCTAGAGTGGGAAAAGAGATGAATCCAGTATCATCTGCTTAAGCCTGGTTATCAGCAGTCTGTTTATCACCTCTGTTTCCAAGTATGCTGTCCCCTGGAAATGTCCCTTCCCTTTCCAATAAAGTCAAATTGAGTGATGAAGGTAAATGTACATACGAGGAGGTTGGAAGGCAATGCAAAAAAATGTTAATAAGGGAGAAGAAGAATCTCAGCTTTCACTCAGAGCTTTCCCAAGCTCTGTGGGTCTTTGGTCTAGAGCTTTAGTACTGTCGATTTAATGGTATCAAGTTATCTTACAAGAGATTAGATGATACACTTAGGGTAATACCTTTTCTGGGTAAACTGGTTGAACACGAAATTTATTCTTCCAAGCAAAGACTTAAGTTGCATAGCCACTCCCATCGTTGAAGTGTATTCCAACCTGTGTTTTCAGCATTGTGAATCTGCTTTTCCCACAGCTCTTTTGCTGATCTGTGCATATATCTAATATTACATATACAGTGAGGTTAGGAACAAGGACACAAATGGGCTTGTATATGCACAGCCCACATTTTATTTGTCTGCAATCTGTAGCTCAGGTTCAAAACATTCCCATTGCATGTGGGAATAGCTGAGATAGTGGACTGGGCAGTGGAGTGTGATCCTGCCAGCCCGAGTGCCCAGATGGCAGTGAGGTGTGCGGTACAGTGCCAAGAATGTTTGGGTTCTCCCCCACCAAAGTCAGTGTAAGTACTGTACCTGAGCTGCTGAGCATCAAAACAACTTGGAAGTGTCCATCATCTTTAGTCCAGCAGAGCAGATAATGAGAAGAGGTGGCATGAGCCTCTCTTTCTGACTGGCAAGCTCTTACCTCTCCTCTCGCTTAATTTCTGTAACTATATATTGGCCTGAAGACTGACCTAAAGGTACTGATTGTCAGTATTGTAGCCTGACATCATTAATCATGTGTTCCCTTCCAGATTTTTATTTTTATTACCTGTTCCTGCTGGTCAACCAGAGCGCTGAGAAGGCCTGCACCATTCTCTGTCTGCTTTAACTTGCTCCCCAGCTTCATGTAGTGCAGAGAAATGTACTAGGCATTTCTACAGAGTAGCAATTGATGATGTTACTTTTTTCAGTAGGTCCCCTGATCATTGAAACTGGCACCTCTATGGGAGAGTATTACTGTATTTTGCATAAAATTCAGGAAGCAAGCTGAAGGAGAAACAGATAGATACCTCTGAGTCTTGTCCCACTTTGTAGTTAAGTGGTAACTGTGGTGTGTTTTTTAATCCAGAAATGGGGAAATACCTCTGTATGCACACGTTGCTATAGACAAGTGACAGAGTGTTTATAAGCTCTACCAGAAAGGCAGAACCAAACATTATGAGATGAAAAATAGAAGCAGGAGGGGGGAGTGGGGAGGTGGAGCGGAAATCCTTGGAAAGGAAAGCCCTGACAAGAGCTCTTTTTTTTTTTTTTTTCCCAGCCAAAGCTGTTCACAGGTGCCAAATAGCTCTCCCCTAACATTTGAACCACTGTTGAGAAAGCCGTGTTTGCTATTGAGAGTAACAGTTTCTATTTGTGTGGACCCAGAATTAACATGTTTAGTCAATCATGTGGAAACAGATCCTGAAGTGCAGACTGGCATCAGATAATGCAAATGAATAACAATACTTTTTAAGGGAAAGAGTTATTGTAGCTTTGATTTTTTTAATTTATTTTTTTAAGGTGTAGGCAAGACAAGTTTTGTAGGTAGGAATCTTGGTAAACCAACCAAGTAATTGAGAAAAGTAATGCCTGAATTGCTGCTTGTTTTTTTTCAACAGTACCAGTTGGTCTATTAGAAGATATTATCTCTACTTACAAAGCTGGCCTTGCTTAATATTATTGAAACAGATCAAAGGAAATACTTCTAAAAAAAGTTCTCACATAACCTCAATATAACTTTTAAAGTCTATGATTATAGTATATAATTAAGGAACAGTATAGACATGATCAGAGTCCACAGTAATATTAGACAAGAATGTAGCATTTACTCATTTATTTTTTGAAGGAAGAGTGATAAAGCCTGATACTGCAGGATGTACAGCAACTGCTGTCTGAAGTCAGAGGACAATTGCCACTCTTGAGGAGATTATTCCACGAAATTAGGGATTTTTAGCTGCCTTTGTAGTATTTGAGAATTACTAATATGCCAGTCAGGATATTGGATTTAATGCACTGACCTACTGTGGCAATACTCATGGGTCCCTAACTGGGCATTTTTCTTTACTAACAGTATATGGAAGAAACCAGATGTTACTCCCAAACAGACTCCCATTCACATGCAAAAAGAATTTCATTCCAACTCAGTGAAGTTTTGATTTCGAATCGAGTAGCAAGTCAGGAATTGACCCTGAAGTGCTCCTCCTAACACCTACATTAATAGTTTATGCTAACACCTATATTAATACTGTATGGAGAGAGGGCTAGTCCTAAACTAGAATTCATAGTAGTACAAGCACTAAAATGTAAGTCTAGTTTTGCTGTGCTGGTAATCCCGTCATATGGTTTAGCTAGAGAATTTCTTACCATGTGGCTGTTCCCACTGGCAAAGGCTTTATCAAACTGTTGCAGTAAAGACCAACCAGGATGTGACATAGCTTGGATAAATTACTTGGTAACAGAAACCACTCTCTCTTGGTGGAAAAACCCTCTGCTGACTCAGAAGAATGCTTTCCTGTCATATACGTATGACACGTAGAACCCTTTCCACCCCGAGTCCAGCATGTTTAGGAATAAGTTAATATGTCAGAATTTATAAATTATTTTGGCTGAGTCCAGTAGATGTGGACTGTCCTAGCTGGTGCCATATTTCACAGAAGCTTTTAAGCTGAAAACCTGACATGTACATTAAGACTTCTGATGCCTGATCAACTGAATGACCAGCAACAGATTCTCATTATTAATCAAGTTAATGTTAATTTCTCCTTGTCTGAGCCACAAAAAGACAAAATACCTTCAATGGGATCCTAGCAGTTTCCAGTGCTGAACGCATTAGGTGGAAGAGAAAGCAAAGCACTTGGTTACTTGCCAATTTTAAATCAAAGGATGGGCAGCCACTTGCTTTGTGGAGATGTAAATGTTCAGACTGGTCATTGTCATGCACCCAACTGCCAATGAGTACTAAGTGCCTGAGCAGAGATCTGTTAGTTTCAGAACAGAAACACAAATTATCTACCCCCTGTTTTCTGAGGACAAAACCTGTATATATGTATAGTGTCGACAGAGGTGCAAGAAAGTATAAGACACACATGGACTTACTGGAGTGAGTCCAGTGTAGAGCCATGAAGATCACAGAATCATAGAATAGTTTGAGTTGGAAGGATGTCACCCACTAGATCAGATCACTTGGGGCTCCATCCAACCTAGCCTTGAACACTTTCTGGGACAGGTTGTCCATAACTGCTCTGGGCAGCCTGTGCCTCACCACCCCCATAGTAGAGAATTTCTTCCTAATATATAATTTAACCCACACTTTATCAGTTTAAAGCCATTCCCCCTTGTCCTTTCATTGCATGACCTTGTAAAACATTCCTCTCCAACTTTCTTGCCGGTCCCCTTCAGATCCTGGAAAGTGTTGTAAGGTCTTCCTGCAGTCTTCTCCAGGCTGAACAGCCCAAACTCTCTCAGCCTGTCTTCATAGGAGAGGTGCTTCAGACCTCTGAGCATCTTTGTGGTCTTTCTCTGTACATGCTCCAATGCTCCTTCTGGAACCCCAGAGCTGAACACAGAACTCAGTTGCTCTTCCATCTTACACCAATGCTATAATGTCATCATAGAAGGCTGTCAGGTTTGTCAGGTGTCATTTGCCTTTAATGTGAAGGCATGTTGACTGTCACCAGTCACCTCCTCATTTTCCATGTCTTCTCATAGTTTTCAGACAGAATCTGGTTCATGATCTTGATAAGCACCAAGACTAACTGCCTACAGTTCCTTCAAGTCTTCCTGTTTTCCCAAAGATAGTAAGGTATTGGGGTATCTGACATACAAGAAGGAGGTGAAACGGCTGAGATTGTTTATCCTGGAGAAGAGAAGGCTTGAGGGGAACCTTATTGGTGTGTATAAATATCTGATGGGGGAGCCAGACTCATTTCTGTGGTACCCAGTGACAGGACCAGATGCAATGTGCACAAACTGAAATAGGGGAAGTTCATTCTGAACATCAGGAAGCACTTTTATACTGTAAAGTTGATTGAGTGCTAAATAGATAGCCTGGAAATGTTGTGGACCATTCATCCTTGGAGGTATTTCAAACCTTACTGGATGTGCTCTGGAACAACCTGTGCTAGCTAAGAGCATAGGACTGGACTAGGCAGTCTGACAACCTCATTCATGCTGAAGGACTGTGTACCATGTGAGGGCTATGGAAAAAAAAAGGAGGAGCAATGTGCCAGCCAAGAAAGCTTATTGCCAACATGGCTTTTCTCTGTTTGCAATGATATCTTTAAGGCCCATGGAATCCTATACTTCCTTTCCTGGTTTTTGCATCCTTGCAAATATGTACCTCCCTAGTTTTCATATCATTTCAGCTCCTCCCTTTGCACTGCAACACACACAAACTTGTCTTCAGCGCCACAGTACAATGCTATTGCTTCAGTCTGTATTTCTGAGACAGTCTTGTGAGAGATCATGTGTTCATACCCACAAACAAAGCTGGCCTCAGTGCTATGTCACCCATTGCCCCTGCAATTACTTCTGGGATGCTTTCTATGTGTTCTTTTATCCGTGGTTCTGTTTATCGGTCTAGTTCTGGTCCACCTAGTTTTTACTTTGACTTCCCTAATACAGAAGATGCTATTTACTAGATATCGATAAAAAATAAAAAACCTAGATATTTTCTTTGGCAGGTTTCTGAGAACACTTTACTAACACTGAGTTTATTTGGTCAGGGATTCTTTTTATCCTGGCTCTGTACATTGAAGAATGAATGCTTAGCCTTTAGTAAGTAAAAATAACAGCAGAATGAATTATATAATAGAATATAACTTCATATATAAAATGCAAGAGCCAAGTGAAAAATAAAAATCCCCTGGCTTATCCTGGGGAATCCTGGGGGAGATGCTCCATCTAATCCCTTAGAACTGGGTCCGCTTTCTGCCTGGTGACTATGAGGCATAGCTGTGCAAGCCAGGGAGATGTGTCTGCTCCTCTGCAGTGTCCAGGGACACTTGCTGGGGCCAACGACTTCAGCCACACTTGGGCCAGTTCCACTCTTTAGACATCGGTGACCAGGAGCTGATGATGAGTCACCTCCAGAAGCGCTATGCTCTGAGGAAGGCAGGAAGAAGGGATACGCAGAGTGTGGAGGGACTGTGTCCCTAAAGGCTCACATCTGAGCCTGTAGGCCTTTATTTTTATCCACGAGACAAGTCATCTGCTCAAGAACTTCAGAGCAGCTGTAGCTCGGTTTGAACCTTCCTGCAAACATCACTAGTTTCCTGTTTCCCCTGGCATGAGCACAGCATGCTCCCCACCCGGCTGGCAGCCCCCAGGCTCTCAGAGCTGACCACAGCAGGTCTTCTGTCACCAACAGAGTAAGTGCTCACCGAGCACGGAAAACTTCCCTTGGCCTGCAACACAGATGTGACAGGGTATTCCCATGGTGTTGCACAAACTTCATTTGGATTTTTTTTTGGTTTTTTTGGAGCTCTTTAGCTTGACAGCACAGCTTGCTCTTCCTCTCATCAGTACTCAGAGAAAATATGCGTGCTGCCGGTGCGTGAAAGCAGAAACTGTAGCTGCTTCAAAAACAAGAATTGAAGTGGGACAGCAAAAAGTCAGCTGCACCAAACTTACACAAGAAGACATGTTCCTGTAAAAGTGGGAGCAAAGGGCTAAAGAACCAGGAGAGACTGAGCAGCTGGAGTGGAGTCAGCCTCTCAGCTTGGTGGAGGCATCCTCTGACAGAAGGAAGATGCTCCCTGACCCACAGGGAGGCCCCTCTCCTCCCCATCCCACAGCCGTTTCCTTGTGGCTCAGGTCTCGGGTCCCCTCTTTTGAAGAAGTGGTTTCACTGTGGGCAGTGACATGCACCCTTAAGGCAACCACCTGCAGGCTCAGTTTCACTCATGGGGCCAGGGGACTGCAGGGCACCACCAGCCATGACAGCAAGCTGGCCCCACAGCCTGCCTGGAATCCCATTTCAACTGGCAGGTAAAGTCTTCCCACTGCACTCCTCAGTCTCTTTGGTCTTCATTTCCCACTCTCTCACTGAATCCCTTCACGTCTTTCATTTTCCTTTGATTTCCTTTTCTCCTGAATCTTTTATTTTCTGTCCCCCATTTCTTCTCTCTTCTGAGGATGGTCTTCTTCCTCCTATCACCCTAATCTCTCCAAGCCCAGCCTGGCTTTTGCTCTCACTTCATCTGACACATTTCATGCTCAAGGCAAAAATATTTGAATATATTGATTTTTTTTGTTTTCTTTATCCTGATGTAAATGTATTTGCTTCTATTATCTTGACCCAAACACTTCAAATATTATACCTGCAATTTCCCATATAAATAGTCTGTGAATCAGACACCTAAGTAGAGTGAACTATAATGATGCATCTGTATCATTTTGTTGTTGTTTAATGATCTAAATACAAGAAGGTATGATATTAATATATAGGAAGCACCTTTGTTTTGTTAGAGTGAAGACTTTTGGATTTTAAATCTTGTTTCCCTCTACTGAAAAATGACCTCAATAATTAATTATTAAGAAATAATAAAATAACATTTGCTTCCATCTCAAATGCCTGAAACTGTTTTCCTCTAAAATAAATTGCTTGCTCTTATCAAATATGATCTTGCTGATTCAAAATTCAGGACTGAAGGAACTAGAGTGTGTTTTTTTTCCTGATTGATAGTTCTGATACATGTCTGAGAAAGTTATTTAACAACTTGTGGTCCATTTTCAGCTCCAGGTACAGGGATAATAATATTTACTTCAAAGAACAATTGTTAGATATTATTCACTCATGGTTGAAAGTCTACATGAGCCATTTGAAGAGAAGGTGGAGTAAAAATGAAAATGAGTATTTTATGATCTCCTGTTTTGCATGACTGCTGATACTACTAAGCAAACCCTGTCAAAGAGGAATTTCTGTGTTTTCTTCCTGACTGAGCTTTGCCAGTTTTGCAGGGTGCATAACAAAATAAATAAAAATTATTAGCACCTGGGATGTGGTGGTGCCCAAAGGCACCTGTTGGCATGGCTAAGAAACAGTTCTGCAGAGAGAGCAAAAGGTGTGAGAGCCCCAAGATGTGATTATCCTCCAGGAGGAGTGGTGTTCTTTTTGTTGAGATATTATTTAATCAAAGGTGTAAATGGAGGAGGTGTTTCTTCTTGTAAGACTAGCTGTTATAGGAGGAAAAAAAGCGCGAATGCTTTTGGACATACAAACTGGCTAGGATTTGAAGGATCAGAGGCATAGCTGACAGCAGGAATCCTGAGAACTGCTAGTTGTGTGCATCTCTCTAGCAGATCACTCTTAAAAACAATTTTGATGTAAAAAATGTTAAGCATTTAGTGAATTCTATATACTTTCTTAAAAATACCTGTGCCCCCTTTAAGAGTATATTGTCTAGAGATTAGACTAAGTAATAAATCGTGCATACAACAGATGGTATCTATATGATAAACCAGAATAATCAGAAATCACAACATTTAAACAGCAAAGGAAAGCTCATCTATAATAACAGTTGGAGGACAATCTCCACAGTATATTTAGGCTTAAGGCATGGGGTCAGTCTTTAAATTATAGGCTCAGAACTGAAAGCGTTTCAAGAAAGAAAAGCACCTGACCTGTGTTTTTTGTTTGAAATAAATGCTCCCCAGCAGCAAGGAATGTAATCCCAAGAACTTCAGAAAACAATATATGCAATATATATGTAAATACAGTTATATACATTAAAAGCACTACTCCAGTTTCTCATCTTAATTTTTTGTGGTCATCCCAAGGAAGAGCTTGTGGCTCAAGGGAATGTTATCTAATGTATAGTTAGCCTTATATTAGTAGAAAAGGTGGGAGGGTAGATGGAGCCTGGAAACTGAGGCAGCGGTAGTTTCATGTTTTACAAATTGGTGAATTTTTTGATGCACAGAGACTTTCAGTGACCTTTCTCATCAGAGGATGTTTTCCATTTGCAGCTACTCTTGCTCCCCCTTTTTTTTTTTTTTTTTTTTATTTCATCCCTTCTTAATCAGAGATATTCATGAAACCCAGTTTCAGGGCACCTGAGAGAAATGAAAATGTGATATGTTGCCTAAGATCTCCTGTGGCTGGCAAATGAGAGGAAGTTTTATATAAGAAAGGACTGCAGACTCAGGCCCTAACAAGCTCTGCATTAGATTATGGTGTGTCTCACTTCACAAAAACTATAGGGTAGTACTTCTGAAAATTCCCTCACACAACATACAAGTGTCCATTACCTACCCATGGGAGAAATCCAGGAAAATCTGGGATGAGCCAGCACACTTCTGCTTTTCAAGGAGAACCCCAGAAATGCGTGGGACCCAGTTGCCTGCAGGATCTGTCCATCTCCCAACAATACACTGATTTCTCTCCAACAAAACAGCTGACAAACATTCCAGAGCAAGTTCAGGCACTGAGCCCTGCACTGGCAGGAAGGTGAAATCAATGAGCACCCCAGGGAGAATCATGTTTGATCATGTCTCTTTCCCAAAACATGCAAAAACTTGGGTGCAAGCCAGCTGTGAATGCTGGATAAGGCCAGTACATGGTCTACATATTCAGACAGTTGGGCCCAGCAGACCTTATATTCATGGTCATCTGTCACCATATATTTCATGGACCAGAAGATAAGGTATAATTTCTGAAGATTCCTGAAATTGAAAAGATTGTGCAGGAAAAGGGTTATTTTCCAGTGAAAGTAAAAGCAGGCTAAAACTATAGGTGTTTTATTTCTTTTGAGATTTGCTTTTCCCCTTCTTTCTCCAAAAAATTCCTCAGGTTAGCTGTATTTCAAGCTACTGAGAAGCAGGAAGATGCCCAGAGGGCAGCATAACTCCCCAGGCTGCCCTCGTGTCTCTGCCCATGGTAGGTGGGTGTGTGCTGCTGTGGCTGCTCAGCAGAGGCAGGTTTGTCAGCAGAGCAGAGCTGTGGCATCCTGTCCTGCTGCAGGATCCACATCAGGAGCCCTGCTATAGTGACCCCCCCAAAAAACATAGCACGGAGCACCTCTTGTTCACAAGTTTATGAAAAAGTATCTTTCAAAATACTTGAAACGTCATGAAACTCACCCACATCTCATCTGAGAAGCTGTTTTGGGTCGTTTTGTTGAGTTAGGTTTTCTGAAAATCTTCATAGAGATGTTTGCTGCAAAAGGCAGGGATAAAAAGATGCAACAAGCAGCAGTGGAAATAAAATTGGAGAGTAAAACCTTTACAGAGCAAAAATGTGTAATAACAGGAGAAATGACCAATGAAGGCAGAAGGTTATTTCAATTTTATATAATAGCACCAGGAAAGAACAAGGTTTGTTTAATCACAGTGAACACACACTTTTAAAATGAAAGTAGGGACCAAAAAAATTAGTTCAGAGCCAATAAAAAGCAGAATTTCTCAAGTGGTCAGGAAGACCTTATTTCCCATATGGCTTAACTCTATTGCTCTTAATAGAAATACATTTAATAAGATGCTATAGGACTATAAACTGAAACATGATGCAAAATGTTTCTTTAAGGGATCTGTAATCTTCAAACACAGATAATACCCTAAAAATTGTTGGTGTTTTTGAAGGATAGACTCTTCTTTTCTCCTCTGTATTTCATGAGAAATGAGATGGTAACAAATCTAGACAGATAGCTGGATAAATGTCTATTATCTCTATAATGTGTCGATTTCCTATCCAAATGAAGGAATAGATCCCTAGTTTTTTTAAGATATTTCCTTTAAAATTAACAGAAAAAAAACTGAACAGGGCAAACAGACAGAAAAACCTGCCTATTGCCTGGGTATTTAGCTCTGTTACTGTTGTAAAAGTAAGACAGTTTGTTTGTAGGTAAGATTTCTAATGTATGAGATACAAGGACTAGTTTGAAAAGTGTTTTATTGTTACAACATGCTCTTTAAAGAGTATTTTGGATTTTACATTTGTACAACTGCTTTGAAATTGCCAATATTTTTAACCCTAACCTAATGAGACAAATAAGAACAACTAATATTTATTTTTTGTTAATTTTTCCATATTTGGTACCAAACAGCAACTAGTATTTTTATCAAATACCTTAGATTCATTTTTATAATTTTTATATTTTGTAGCAAAACTGTTCTCTCCCGTTCTCCCATTTTCTGTCCATTCTTCTTTCATACACAATTCAGGCCTTCTGTTTTCCCTCCTCACCCCTTTTCCAGGAAAGTAAGGACAATATCCTCTAGTCAGTTGCAGAAGTATGTTTTCATTTAAAAGGGAAGTTTTATAATACAAGAATGACAAGTAGTCTCATTTATTTTTCTGCCGCCTTCTGTTTTCATTTCTGTTTCCAGCAGATCTCTTTCTCCTTGTTAATGATGTGTCAGGAATCTTATACATTTACCTTTGGATACTTAAGGTAACCCTTGTTTGTCAGCAGTTAATAAGTCCACTAAAGTCAATAGAAGTGCTAGAGTGGACAACAAACATGCCATTCCCATAAGCAAACATCCTCTAGAAAACAGTCAAGAATAAGGACAGCCCAAGGCCACTTTCTGGTTCGTGGGGAACCTCTGTGATGGTAACACACCAGCACTTCTTTGCCCACAGAATTGCCCTTTTTTTCACAGAATCACACGAGGGTTGATGTTGTAAGTGAATTCTGGAGGTCATCTGGTCCTACTCGATCATGGCCACTTAAAGCCAGCTTCTCAGGACCCTCAACTACTCTCAGATAACTTTTCAATATCTGTGAGAGTAGATACCACCACTTCTCTGGGTTATGTGTGTCTCTGTTTGGTCATCCACATGGTGGAAAAGTTAGTGTCCATTGCTTCTGGTCCTGTTACTAGGCACAGCTGAGAAGAGCACGGCACCGTTATCTTTGCACCTTCCCTTCAGGTGCACCTGTTGTCTTCTCTGGGATGAACATTCTCAGCCTTTTCAGCCTTTTCTCACAGGAGACATGCTCCTGTTCCGTAATCATCTTTATGGCCTTTCACTGCACTTTCTCCAGTATGGCCATGCCTCTCAGACTGAGGAGCCCACAGCTTGACACGGGACTTCAGGTGTATCCTTGACAGTGCTGAGAAAATGGGAAGGACCTCTACCTACTGGAAAGACAACATCTAATGTGTCTCAGAATATCATTGTTCACCATACTTAGGGAGGTGAAAAGGTAATGTGGGAGCCAAGAAGAAGCTCCCTTGAGAAGACGGAAGATGTGGACAAGAAGCAGAAGAAGAACCAGCCATAATGTAGGCTCTTCCTCAGAAAGGGAGGTTGCCATGGTAGCTGATTCACTATACTTTCAGCCACTTTTCAGCCACTTCCCAAAAAGGGGTGTCCTCAGCAGTCCCAGTTAGTCTTTGCAAACTGAGTCACAAGTCGCTGGAATGGCCCAAAATACGGGTAAAGTAGCAGGAATTTCAGTGAGCTACCGGTGAGCGCCAGCCTGAGCAGAGAAGTCACTGTAGGATCACAGTCCTGTGGAAGGACTGTCATTTATTCATTCAGCTAGTCTCATGCAAAGCAGACAAAATTAATAATAACAAGTAAAGTAACCGTTCAGCTGCTTGTGCTGTGCCTTTATCTCAGTTCCACAGGGAAGGTAGATGGAAAGTTATCTTAGTTAAATAAAAGGCAAATAAGGGTTTGAATGTAGCCCTGTGGTCCTTCCTCACCCATGTCCAGGTAAACAAAAACCAGAGGAGGCAGGACATGGAGATAAAATAGAAATAAATGTTTTGCTTACTTCAGCCTCCAGCATTTGTTTCATGCTAAGGAGTTTGTTTTTTTTTCCAGATAAAAAACATTAATTACTGGCATAGACTGAGAACATAAAAAGGTGATTTCAAAGCAAATCTATAAATTAAGGAGAACATGGTGTTAGGGCCAGTTTGTATTTAGCAAAGAAGTCTGCAACAGCTAAAGGGTTTGGGCTGTTCATAAATGTACACAATCTCTCGGTAGCAGCAAGGCATTTGTGGGGAAACAGCAAGTCTCATGCACTCAGGAGGGCAGATACACGATTAGAAAGTCTGAAAAAATTATAGAAATATATAAATAAGACAAACTCGATTGTTAATCTTCCTGGCATAAATGAATGCTGAAATCACAGCACGAATCACAAAGCTTGATTTGGCTATCAGTCTGCAATTAAGTCAATGGCAAAATTAATCAATAACTTGGATATGTAATAGTATAATGTGAAAAATATGCCTGCACTTCACATCACTGTTAGTTTATTTTACTAGATAAGGTACTGAAACTGACATACCTGTAAGTAATCAGTAAAAAACAGGAGTATCTGCTGACTCACCACTCCTGTTCTTTGGGGTAAGAGTTTGTCTGGTCTGTCACTAGATATATATTTCTAAAAAACATGAAAGAGTAGATTTCTTGGAGCTGTTTTCTGGGACGTGAACATTGGCGTTGATGAAAAGATGAGGAAAATTAAAAATACAGAAAATAAATGTGTGGACCAAGTTCTCCCTGCTGCTTATGTCAAACTATGTTGGAGTAGGTGGGTCTTGGCTGTGATAGATCAATAGATTAAAGCATAGATGAAATTTGGGAGGACTAGGGAAGTGAACTTCTAAGGCTGTACGGTTTCACTACAGAAACTGACATAAAGTGAACATCATCAACCATCAGAATGCTTTGCTGAAACTTGCACTGAATGCATTATAAATGGTTTATTCACTGTGATGACAGGTTCTTGTTTAACATCACATTTGAAGAGACACTCTTGAGACCACTATAATAAAGAGGGACACAACCTCCTTGAAGGTGTTCTTCTAAGAAGGAAGTTTTTACTGTATATGTATGAATTGTTCTCGTGGGGGAAAAAAACAAACAAACAAATAAAACCAATAACCCCCCACTTCTTTCTTTTCTTCTCCACCCCCCAAAAAACAAACAAACAAACAAACAACAAACCAGAGAATCATAGTATCACATAGGTTGGAAAAGACCTCTAAGATAATAAAGTCCAACTGTTAACTGTCAAGTCCACCACTAAACCATGTCCCCAGATGCCACATCTACATGTCTTTTAAATGCCTTCAGGAATGGTGACTCAGCCACTTCTCTGGGCAGCCTGTCCCACTGCCTGAACACCCTTTCCTGAAGAGATTTTTCCTAATATCCAATCTAAACCTCCCTTGCTGCAATTTGAAGCCATTTCCTGTCATCCTCTGACTTGCTACCTGGGAGAAGAAACTGGCCCCTACCTCACTACGACCTTGCTTCAGGCTTTTGTAGGTTGATAAGGTACCCCCTGAGCATCCTTTTCTCCAGGTTAAACCACCCCAGCTCCCTCAGTTGCTCCTCATAAGGCTTGTGCTCCAAACCCTTTCCCAGCTTTATAAAGTATTTTTAAGCTTTTTGTCTTTCAGTAAAAAATCAGAAAATGTTAGCTGAAGGCACGAACAAAGTAAAATCGGTCATCAGCGATTTTAACTATGGCATGAAAGGATTTACAGAAAGCGGGGCATCTCCTCCAGAAGCACTCAAGAAGTCAGAATCGGGCGCGCTAGTGGCCGGCGCTACCCCTGTATTCCGACGCCGATGCCGCGGGAGCACCGGGATGCGCGGGGCTGTGCGAGGCTGCGCGGGGCCGTGAGGGACTGTGCGGGGCCATGCCGGGCTGTGTTGGCCTGTGTGGAGCCGTGCCGAGCTGTACTGGGCTGTGTAGGGCAGTGCCGGGATGCGCAGGGCCGTGCCGGGCTGTGCCAGACTATGCGGGGCCGTGCCGGGCTGTGCGGGGTTGTGCCGGGATGCGCAGGGCCGTGTGGGGCTGTACCGGGCTGTGCAGAGCTGTACCGGGCTGTGCGGGGCTGCCGCGCCCCCTGGCGGCCCCCGCGGGCCTCCCCGCCGCTCGTGGTGGTCGAGGCGCTCGGTCGCCCCGCACGGAGATTGTCCCGGGAACAAACAGTGCGGAGTGCCAGCGCCCTGACAGGCATGGGGCACATGGAGAAGGGGGCAGGGGGCAGATCCAAATGCAAAAATAATCGGGGTGGAGGGCTGCGAGCCGCGGGAAACGACTGGCAGGTGACAGCATCCCAGGATGCTGTGTGATATTAGTGTTGGTTCCCATTACTAGTTTTTGACTCTGTGTGCAGACCCTAAGTGAGCACTTTCTGAAACTGCATGGCCTTCCTTACCTACTCCCCTCTTCTTACTCCTGTCCTGCTCAGTGATTCAAGTCTAGAGATTGTTGTTCCCTCCCACTAAACTCTCCTGAAGAGCTACCACACTCCATCTCAAATCTCAATCATACTTGAACACAACTGTGGATAATTAAATGAGTTCATATGGTGTCTGTTGTACTGGTAAGATCAGATAAATGACCTAAACATACCCCATCAAGTGCTACAACAGCTAGTCACATTAGTATGAGCTACAGCAGAGGTATCTTGTCACCCACCTTGCTTGATAAACCTTGTTCTGACATGGTTATTGTCCTGCAACATGGAGTGACACCTCTGGCCCCATCGTCTTGTCAGAATGAACTCACAGGGTGCATATTTTTCTAAGCTGGAAGTCCTTTAAACAGAAAGGGTGAAGGAACACTGAGGAAGGAAGATGTGCAAAAAGATGGGGTAAGACAAAAGTTAAGTTTGATGGGAGAGAAAGAAGATAAGTGTAAAAGGTAGAAATCCTTTTAAGATCAGTTCTTTCTACCTACTCTGCCTTCCTCTGTTTTTTAGCATATTCATATTGAGTGCAATTCTCACTTCAGAATCCACAGCTTTGGGGGTGATTTGAGAAAAAGGTAACCACATGCAAAAGTGTGGGATTTTCAAGGGTTAATGCATGCATAGTAAGCTCATTTCTATCACCACTTTGAAGATTTGTTTCTGGCAGCACACGACTATGGAAGAACAACAATTTTCCTGGAAAAAAGGGTCCTTTTACCCACTCTGGTCAGTAAGAAGATTTTGGAAAGTTGATCTAGAGAATCACATCCAGAGAAAATAATCAAAAGCCAAATAAGACCTATATCACAGTTTGCTTTATGTGAATCTTCTGAGCCATGAAGCAGAGTGAAAGATTGTTCTGTGTCTAGGAAAGGCCTGACTGCTATGTAAGATATTAACCACTCTGAGCTGAACACAAACACAAGATACATCCTTTGGTATGAGAGAAAGATTTGGTCTTCCTCTTTCACAGTACTTGAGTTCCTCAGTTATTCTCCTTCTGATAAACTCAGAATGTCACCATATTCTGGAGTGGTTTTCCCAGTTTTCCAAAGGCTATTTTAGTCATTGCCATTTGAAAATATGATTTTGGAAGCAGTTCCATTCATCTGATAGCTGAACTAGCTTAAACATAGCTTCTTTGTTTGGTATCTCCCTAGTAGATTCAATTCTTTCTTCTCAGCACCATAATATGTAAGCCCACTTCTTGCCTTGTACAGGCATTTCCTCATGTGCCTACACATCTCGATGAAATCTTGGCACAGTTTGTGGCAACTAAATGTTTGTCTGACTTTAGTGAGAACAAGATTTCTTCTACTGCTTTTATTTTTGTATAACCTATAAAAAGAAAATGAAGATGGAAATGAGGCATAAACAAACAGTTTGGAGGCTGCAATTTATTTCCATTTCAGCTTCACTACAGTTCAGCAATACACAGTATGATTATGCACACTACATATTTGATATCCTTTACCCAGTGCTTTCAGTTCCTGCAGTTCTTAAGTTGGATTTTCAGGAGATGACTGAAGTGCAGACTGTAACAGCTGTCCCTGAACAGGACAGTTAGAAGCTGAAAGATCAAGACAGTGAATCAAAGCATTACTATTTCCCTAATATTTCTTTTCTTTATTTTGCATCTTCTGAAAGGCTCGTTCATGCCCCATTTTCTATTTTGTCATTGTAATATATTTCTTTAAGACCTATACAAGTTTAGGCCACTCCATGTTGTGTAAATACTTCTGACTATCATACTACTCTTTTTTTTTTTTTTTTTTTTTTTTTTTTTTTTAATCACTGTAAAGTAGTTGGAATCATCTCAGACTCAAAATATCTTTGCTTACCCTAAAAACCTTTCTGGATTTCACAGAAATAAAGGTAGTCCACAGCAGTGGCAAGCTCTAGCAGTTTACAAGACAACGAGTCCCATTTTCTCTTACACAGGAGGATGTCAGGGTGTCTACTACTTTGCTTTCCAGCATATACTCCCACATACCATCTTTAAAAATGCAGTTCCAGTTCATCAGACACCTTGTTTGCATGTCTCACTCACAGTCTGGTTGCTACATCTGTCTGCTTCTGTCTAACTTTTAGCTGCAAGTCTTCTCCCTGTTGGTGTTTAAATATGCCTCTCCTACTGCAGTCTCCTAGCAAGGCAATGTTAACAAAGTGGAGTAATGCCACACTGGGATACACTGTCTTGGCTTGTACAATCAGAAGCTAATATTATTCACAAATAAGAAAGCTAAAGCATGAGAATGTGCAGCAGGCTGAGTGAGTTGAATTTTTGAGGTCATATTTTCAGATGTTTTCTGCAGGTGTATTTTGGAAATCAGTGGACGTAGTTGCATTTCCATTGGCTGACTCCTGGGCGTTGAGCCAGTTGAATGGTCTCTGGTTTGAAACGGGCAAAAGGTAAATCAGCCCACAAACCAGCTGAAGTAGAGAAAGCTGAACAGAGAAGGACTGGTGAAAGTCTAAGGAGGGAGCTGGAAACCTGAATTGCATAAATGGGAGCAATTCAGCATGTTTGGGGTAGATACCTAAACCACACTTGCCTTTTAGATGCCCTTTTAGTGGCATTCACTATCTCAAGCAGTTCCAGTATTATCTCTATAGTTAATGCATGGAGATACATGTGTCCACATAGAAATCCCATTCGCCTTTTTTAGGGTTAACAGTGTCTTACTCAGAGATCTGCAAAAGCAGACCATTGCCTGTGCATGCTGTGGAAAGGTGGCAACTAAAATGAAGTGTATGTTTGGTGCCTGAATGAGAAAGACTCAGCCTTAATCCACATTTTCCGAGAGGCCTGAGAAGAGGTTGTCAAAATGTTGCCAGCTTAGAGCTTGGACAGTTTCAGGAGACACAAATGGCAAGGAGGAGATAGCAGCAACTGTTACACATTTCTTGCTACTTCCAGTTTTGCTCGTTTTGTCATCTGCAGAAGGAGTCTCGTCACTTTCATCCTTCAAGTGCTTCCTGATATGATTACCTTTTCTCCTTCTTTCAAGTCTGCACCTTGCTTGATGTCCAACCACCTCAGGAGCTTAGGCAGGGCGGGAGTGGGGGGGAAAACAAAGCAAAAATCCAAGACCTGCGGTCAGAAATTTTTCAGGTTGCCCGGAGAGAGATGTTATTTTATGATTCACTGTTTATTTGTACTGTTGAGGACTGGCTTTAGGGAATTAATGGAAATCAGACACATTTTATCCTGCCAGTCATACAGTCTTACTTCTCTTTGGTGTAGTGGTGGGAACACTGTAACTCCTTTAAAGCTAAAAAGTGACTTTTCAAACTGCAGTTCCTGCAGAAAGATTTATAGGAAGCATTCCAGCGGGATGATGCCTTTTTGAGGAATCACAAACTTTCCAACACTGTTTCTTATGCCTAAGGATAAATGACTTTTACTACTCCTGCCAGGATTAGGAGCTGGCAAATGAGCTTCCCTGGCTGTATAGGCTCCTGAGGTGTGACAGAGCCAGAGAGGTATAAAGGACAGCTTCCAGTAGATCACATTGCTTAAAGTCTTATCCAACCTGGCCTTGAACACTTCCAAGGATGGAGCACCACAACTTCTCTGGGCAGCTGGTTAGAGTGCTGCACCACCCTCACAGTGGAGAATTTCTTCCTATATATATATATATAGGAAGAAATATCTGTATATTATAAACACACACACACATATATGTAATTTAACCCACCTTTTTCAGTTTAAAGCCATCCCTTGTCCTATCATTGCATGACCTTGTAAAACATTCCTCTCCAGCTTTCTTACAGGTCCCCTTCAGATTCTGGAAAGTGTTGTAAGGTCTTCCTGGAGCCTTCTCTTTTCCAGGCTGAACAGCGCTAAATCTATCAGCCTGACTTCATAGGAGAGGTGCTCCAGACCTCATCTGGAAATGCTCCAATGACTGCATGTCCTGCTGGGATCCCAGGGCTGAACACAGTACTCCAGCTGGGGCCTCATAAGAGCAAAGAGGGAGAACTGCATTTCTCAACCTTCTGACCCCACCACTTTTGAAGCAACCCAGGATACAGTTGGCTTTCTGGGCTGTAAGTGCACACCACCAGGTTATGTGGAGCTTCTCATCCACCAACACCCTCAGGTCCTTCTGCCCAGGGCTTCTCTCAATCCATGCTCCACACAACCTGTAGTTGTGCTTGGGATTGCACTGACCCATGTGCACCACCGTGTGCTTGGCCTTATTGAACATCACAAGGTTCATATGGGCTCACTTCTCAAGCCTGTCCAGAATGCTCTGGATGGCACCCCTACCGTCCAGTGTGCTGACCTCACCTCCCAGCTTGGTGTCATCAACAAACTTGCTGAGGATGCACTTGATTTCACTGTCCATGTGAACAGGAAAGATGCTGAATTGTGCTGGTCCCAAACCAATCCCTGAGGAACTCCACTCATCACTGCTTTCCACTTGGACACTAAGCCATTGACCACAACTCTTTGAGTGTGACCATCCAGTCAATTGCTTATCCACCAATTGGTCCCTCTGTCAAATTCTTGTCTCTTCAGTTTAGAGAGAAGGATGTTGTGCAGGACAGTGTCAAATGCTTTACACAAGTCAGGTAAATGACATCATTCACTCTTCCCTCTTACACCGATGCTGTAACCCCATCATAAAAGACCATCAAGTTTGTCAAGTGCCATTTTCCCTTAATGAAGTTGTGGAGGCTGTCACCAGTAACCTCCTCACTTACCATCTGCCTCCTCATAGTTTCCAGGTGGATCTGGTCCATGATGGGCACTGAGGTGAAACTGACCTGTAGTTCCTTAAGGTCTTTCTTTTTTTCCCTTATTGAAAATTGTACTTATGCTTTCCCTTTTCCTATCTGGGAACTTCACAGGACTGCAACAGATTCTCAAATATGATATATAGTGGCTTAGCCGCTTCTTCTGCCAGCTCTCTCAGGATTCACAGGTGCATCTTATCAGGTCCCATGGCCTTGTTAACCTTCTGGTTCCTTAGATGTTCTTGATCCTGATATCCTAGAGCAGACGATTCTTCATTCCTCCCATCCTTGCCTTTGCCTTCTGTGAGAGGGATGGTGCAAGATCATCTTCTGGCTCACAGTGGGCCAGTGCCAACCTGCACGGCAGGGGTTGGTGCTGCAGGGCCCTTTCCAACACACTGATGCAGAAGTGAAGTGCAAGAGGGAGCCTGTGTTTGGTGATGTGGTTTCTAAAAGAGCCACCATAACACATAGGTGCTTTTGTCTTGAGACAAATTTTTCTGCAATATTACAGAGCACACTTATAAATTATGATGTTTGTGCTTTTGAAAATTCAAATAAAGCTTCCACTCAGCTTCAATACACAAATACAGAGTTAGCAAATACATACTGCATATCTGCATATGCATTTTGGCAATTTTTTTTAAAATATGTAATCTTTTTAGAGTTTTATTGTATTTTATTTTTACCGAAGTTTTTATCCCTGAGCAGAGATCTAGATTTTTTTA
Organism: Formicarius rufipectus; assembly: GCA_013399695.1. Classification (NCBI taxonomy): domain Eukaryota; kingdom Metazoa; phylum Chordata; class Aves; order Passeriformes; family Formicariidae; genus Formicarius; species Formicarius rufipectus. The sequence continues at coordinate 89,236 of VXAU01004039.1, read as the reverse complement.
CATTTGTTTTCTATTTCTGTTTTGCAGTTCTTGTTACAACAGCAGTTGCTTTTACTTCTACAATAACTCAAAATACATCTGAGATCACGTGCGTGTTTATCAGCCAGAGGGCTGAAGGTTCAGGAGCACCAGAGACATCAGTGTCTCCTAAGGTAATATGACAGAAAACAAGTTACTTATAAAATGTTCCTGTCCATTCCAGAAACTTACAACACACTAAACCTTTAAGATGTGAGGATGTCATCATCAAAATAGCAAAGGTTAAGCAAAATATGACTACAGAAGGTTAGAGGAATATATATATATATGCACACACACACACACACATATATATCTCACAATTCATACTTTGAAACTCTAAATAGTTAAGTACCAGTTTTCTCTAAAACCAACTTTTTAATTGACACCTTGATACTGTTTTACATCAGCATAATTGAATATTCCTGGATATTCCTGGCTATGAAACAATGTAAAAATGTATTTGAAAATATGTGCCCTTTAGAGGGGATTTTTAAGGCCATGGTGTGAATGGGTGTCCTGACATGGTGTGTATGTTCCATGGCTGCTGGGACGGATAGGGAAGCTGTACCATCCTCTATTCCCATCACCAAAGTCCATAAATCTCTGCCTGGTCTAACCATTGACTTAGACACTAAAACTGGGCAATGAATCAAATACAATTTTATTTTCTTCTCTTTTGACTTGAAATGGCAGAAAGCCAAGAGAAGGTGACATGCAATGAAATTATAAATGAGACCCGCAATTAAAATATTTCTTGTTTCATTAAAGTCTTATGAAATCTTTTTCATATTTGAACAAATAAATCAGATAACAAATTACAGTGTATCAGACAAAACTGTGCTGTCCTTGTACCTGACAAGGCAGAATATGGCTTTTATTTCTGGATACTTCTCAGGTCAAGCGAAAGGAAAAAGGAGCAAGGAATGAGAAGAACTAACCAGCCAAGCAAAATGAGGGGCAGAGGATGCAATGAACTCTGGCCTTTCATGAACTTACCCTGGATAAATTTCACCCACTGAAATAATAAAGTCATTCTGGGCTCCTCTTCAGATAGAGCTATTTACTTGCCAGCTTTTGCTGCAGCTAATTTTAGGGGCTTAATTAATCCATTGGTGGCTTTCAGAATGACTGTGGAATATTTTCTTTCTGTTCGCAATTCTCCTTTAGCTGTACACGATGGTGAGGAAATGAAAGCATGAATGTGTCCAGCCCCAACGTTCCCTGCTAGTAAAGCCCTCAAGGATTTGAGGAGCAGTCTAGCCAGACCACTCAGTGGCAAGTAGTAGGATGCTAAATAAACCAAACATTCTGACCCTGCCTTTGTATAAAGGTTGCAAACCTAAAGGTTTTATTATAGTTCTGTGTCTTCTTGTGGTTCTAAATAAAGAGAAACAAGATTGAGAGTAAGGAATAACTGATACCACTAAGGGAAGTTATTGTGTTTCTGGCTAAAATTATTCTGTAATGTCTTAGAGAACAGAATTAACTAATTCAACAGGAATCCTATATGATGTCCTCATGCAGTAGAACTCAACATATTTATGAATAAATTTGATGGTAGAAATTTATAACAAACAAACAAAAAACAACAAAAAAACTAAAACAAATAAACAAAAACAAAAACAAACAAACAAACAAACAAAACACCAAACAAAATCAAGGTGTTATTTTACCATAATTTGTATTTGGGCATTATTAGGTATTATTCATTGATTAAAAATTTTTCAGAAAAGCATCCTTTAAAAATATTTGAATGCAAAAAAGCAAATAAAGATAATTGCTAACAAGTACCTAACAATCTGTCTTTCTGCATTTCAGATTTCTAATGTTTTGGAAGATCTGGGGTGTTATTTGAATTCTCAAGGAACAGAAAACATCTATAAAACAATTAAAAATGTGGAAGTCAATCTATTTGAAGATATTGAACTAAGAATAATAATGAGAATTTCAAATATCATTTCATGCTTTTGGTTCTTTAAAGAGAGCAAAGCCTGCAAACTTTCTCTAGACACAGAGAATGGGTAAGTCAAGGGTTGTACTGGATCAAAGGACCTTGAAGAGATAATTTCCTTTAGGATGTAATAGAATGTGTTCTGTGTGATTGATTTCATGTTATGCATTATCCTTTTCAATCTTCTAGTCTTAACTATTGTCACCCAGCAGCACATTGCTGATTGTCCTTTAGATACATGTACACACATGAATATTAAAATGAATAAACTTTTGAAATAAGCTTGTCCTTCTAATATAGCATCATGCATCGGAGTCTCCAGGAACTTTCTGGCATTGATCAATTTCAGTTTTGCTGTGTTCATGTGGGAAAATTGTGATTTTATAGTCAAGGAAACCAAGACAAAGGATTATGTGACTTTTAGGATCACAGTGCAGACAAGGAGCAATAGCAACAGCATTCTAATTCTCACAGCTAAACCTGGGATGGAATCTGATACTGGAATACTGCCTCCTCAGGCAAAACTTGTAGAATGGTACTGTAGGTAAAGCATTTTGATGGGCAGCTCCTCAACTGTAAGCTGTAAGCTCAGGAAGCCTCTCCTTCCCAGTGCTCATCATTAAGCATGTGGTACCTGCAGCTGTAAGTTCTTATGTGCTTCTTGTGTAGGAAGGCATGTGATGGAAGCACTTCAGGCTGAAGGGTGCTATGTAAATAATGAATACTAGTGTCTTTAAAGGGTTTTTGCAAGAGCTAAAGAGCTAACATTTCATTGTGTGTTGTATATTAACTTCTTCACATTAACATGACAAATACCACTTTACCTTCTGCTTTATAGATATATTACATCTTTGGCTTTATCCCAAACAAAAGAAGGACAAGCTGGAAAATACACCCTCTTGGTCACAAGTGAAACAGGCAATTACACAGTAGTTGTGCCAGTTCTCATTCGAAGTAAGTATATCTACATGAAAGGAGTGCTTCCATCAATGGGTTCAAGGGCAAAGGCTCGACCTCAGCCAAAGCAATGAAGCTTTCACGTGCTGCACTTCAAGGATCTTCCTAGGCTAGTATAGGACCTGGAACTGCCTTCGGAGGGTGAAGACAGAACCACAACCTGTATGAGAGTCAGCTTTCTCTAGCCAATTAACCATGTAAATGAACAAATAAAGATGTAAATGCACAGTAGCTCTCTTCTTCCCTGTGAGGATTCCCCTCTGTGCCCAAAAGGACAAGTTGAGAGTGACATTTTTTTTTATGAGCTTTCAAAGCACATGGGCTAGTTTGTTTGCTTTCATTTAAACCTGTTTATTCTTGCTGTTGCTGGCTGGTTTGTAATCTGGACCAGATCAGGACATGCCTTTCATATTCTGGTCTCTGGTTCTCCCAAGTCACATTTGGACATGCTGCCACTCTCACTTATCTCACAGTTTTTCCTTTTACAATCCTGTGAGCAGCAAGAGGCACACTGAGGGAAAAGGAAAGAAAATGTCCCTCTTCTCAGTTCCAGCCTTTACTTACTTATTGTGTTTTAGTGTAAAACCCATCAGTTCTGCAGCTGCACAAGGGTGCCTGAGAAGCTGAGATTTTAACTGCTGTTAAATGCCCACGACAGAGCACCTGTGAGATGCGACTTTTTGAAAGGTTCCCAGTGGGAGTGGATTTGATTGAGTTTTCTCAAGGTTCACACAAGAGACATCTCTGATACAAAGACAGCCGGTGCAACAAAACACAAGCTTCTGTTTCTAAGTTGAAGTGTCCAAAAACATCTGTAAAAAAAAAAAAAAAAAAAAAAAAACCACAAAAAAAGACCATGTTGGCAAGATTTTTTTAACAGAAAATAAAGACTACATTATTTTGTCTGGAAAGAGACAAATTTAAAGATAAAATTTAAAAATGCAAAAGAAATTTCAAAATCATCCATCCAACCAGCTTTCTAGATACAGGTTTGACAAGCATCACTATTTGCCTTGTTTTTAATAAACTGATACTAATCAACATTTTTTATTCCCATTTTTTTGTTTGTTTTTCAAGTTTTTCTTCCGTTTAACTTTTTTTTCTCTCTCAGGTGTCAGAAAAGTCACCTCCAATCCCTCTTTGTTTTATTTGAAGGCTTATTGCATGTCTCAATTATAATTTTAACAGCTTCATTGAGTGGACAAGGTATTAAATCTTTCCCTAAGAATTGCTGTATCCATTAGGCTTTGGAGGTAAAAAACATTATTACATGTGCAAGCAAGAATAGTTTGAAACAGTGTCTATAAATCCTTCAACTGGGATGTAAATCTCTGTAGGTGAACAAAACCTTCTAGGCCAAGCTTATAGGAGATAAACGAGGAAAGAATTTTAAAAGCCCTAAGTATTAGTTTTATCTTAGCATGTCACCTTGTAGGAAATGAAAGTATGACTCTGAAGAAAATGTCACTCTTCTGCATGGAAGCTGTAATTTCACTGAACCACGACCTAAAACTGGACTCAGTGCTTTTCATTTTGAGTCAAATCTTCGGTAGTTTTAATACATTAAATTTTTTGTGCCTAGTCCAAACCTGTGCCTGATAGGTTCAGGGTACTGGGGTACTGGGATCATGTGTAGGGATCATTTCCATTGGTGTTACAGATGTAGAGAAGTCTGCTATCAGAAGTCGTTATCACCTGTTGTGTTTCTATTGTGTATCTGATCTGACTGAGGAGTATGCAACAATCTCATTTGGTGTCCAGACTTTGTAGTCTCACAGATATTCCAACAAAGGACAGATTCAGATGTGATTTCAAAAGGTGTCTGTGCTCCTGCCCATTGAAATGAGTAGCAACCACAGCGAATTAACACCTTTCACTATCAGTCTCAGCATTATCCCCTGACGTATAGAGGCAAGTCTTTGGTAGGGGGAAGCTGTGCCTTTAGCAATCAAGGCTGAAAAGCTCATGAGACCAACCCACAATACCTCTAGGGCTGAACCATTTTCTCTTCCCTCAATGTTAAAACCTCCTGAAACAAATTACAGCTCTGTAACTTGATGTACTATGAAATGAGAAAAACACTGTTTCAAAATTATTTTGACATTCTTAAACATTGGCATGATTTTTAACAGGAAAACCAGGGAAGCCCTATTTCAGGAAAAGAGAAACATTGGATTCTATTGAGTGCATATCTGAGAGTTACCCCCAGCCCTCTGTGGAATGGATATTCTGCGAAACACCTGAAGAAAGGTATGGTGTATGTTTATATGCATGTGGAATCTTGAAACAGAAAGTTTACCATCTTTTAAAGAAAAAGTGACAGAATGAAATTACCACAAGATGCACTAAGGGAGGTTTAGATTGGATATTAGGAGAAATTTCTTCACTGAAGGGGTGGTCATGCTTTGAAACAGGCCATCCAGGGAAGTAGTTGAGTCACCATTCCTGCAAGTATTCAATTAAAATGTGATGTGGCACTTGGAGACCTGGTTTAGTGGTGAATATGGCAGTGTTAGGTTGATGGTTGGACTCAATAATCTTAGAGGTCTTTTCCAGTCTTAATAATTCTATGATATGGCATAGTGTGCCTAGTGAGCTGGGGAGATAACTGAAGGAGAGCTTTTGGTTCAGAATTTTTGAGATGGGCTCTGCTGATTGGCACACCCATGTGATGGTTGAAAACCTTTGTCTGCAACACGTTTTTCTTAGAAATTTTGACTGTTGTCCTCTTTTGGAAACTGCCAACTCTTGCCTTTAAAAATGTGATTCCAGATTCTGGTATTCTGATGTCACAAAAGAACACCACGTGTATCTCATTCCCCTCTGATTTTTCACACTGACTTGAAATTTGAATCATACAACCATAGAATACTTTGGGTTGGAAGGGACCCTTAAAGTTTATCTAGACAAAGCTCATTGCAAGAAGCAGGAACGTCTTCAATGAGCTCAGGTTTCTCAGAGTCCTGGCCAAAATTACCTTGAATGTTTCCAGGGGTGGAGCATTCACCACCTCTCTGGGAAACCTATGCCAGTGTTACCTGCTTCTCATCAGAAAAAAAAAAAATATTCTTTTATCTAGTCTAAATCTACCTTCTTTAATTTAAAACCATTATCCCTTTTCCTATTGTAACAGGATCTACTAAATCTACCTTCTTTAATTTAAAACCATTATCCCTTTTCCTATTGTAACAGGATCTACTAAAAAGTTTGCTCCATCTTACTTATAAACCCTGTTTTTTTTACTGGAGGGCTGCTATAAAGTCTTCCTGGAACCTTTCCTTTTGGAGGCCAAACAACCTGAAGTCTTTCAGCCTGTCTTAATAAGAGAGATGCTTCAGCCCTCTGATCATCTTTGTGGCCTCCTCTGAACTCTCCCCAATATGTCCATATCCTTCTTATATTGAGAGCCCCAGAACTGGGCACAATGCTTTAGGTGGGGTCTCCTGAGAGTTGAGTAGAGGGACAGAATCACCTCCCTCTACCTGCTGGCCACACTGCTTTTGATGCAACTCAGAGTACAATTGGCTTTCTGGACTGCAACTGCACATTGCTGGATCATGTCCAGCTTTTAACCACCAGCACTCCTATGTCCTTCTCCGCAGAGCTGCTCTCGATCGATTCGTGCCCCAGCCTGTATTGATACCAGGAGTTGCCCTGGGTTGGGTGCAGCATCTTGCACTCAGCTTTGTTGAACCTCATGAGTTTTCCATGAGCAATTTCTTGAGCTTGTCCACATCCCTCTGGATGTCATCCCACTCCTCTGGTGTGCCAAGTGTACCACACAGCTTGGTGTCATCTGCAAACTTTCTAAGGGTACACCCGATCCCACTCTCTAATGTCATTGATGAAGATATTAATACTGGTCCCAGTACAGAGCCCTGAAGCACACTGCTTGTCACTGATGTCCAACTGGACACCAAGACACTGACCACTACTCTCTGGATGTGGCCATCCAACCAAATCCTCATTCGCCAAACAGTCCATGCATCAAATCAGTATTTCTCCAATTTGGAGAGAAGGTTGTGGGGGAGTGTGTCAAAGGTTGTGCAGTAATCCAGATAGACGACATCTGTCACCATTCTCTTGTCCACTGATATTGTCACTCCATCATAGAAGGCCAATATCTCGGTCAGGCAGGGCTTGCCCTTGGTGAGGGCACACTAAGTGTTTCAAATCACCTCCCTGATCTACATATGCCTTAGCATAGCTTCTAGAGGATCTGTTCCATGATCTTCCCAGGCAGCAAGGTGAGTCTGACAGGTTTCCCCAGTCCTCCTTTCTACTCTTTTTGAAAATTGATGCTTTTTTCCCCTATTTTCCTGTCACTGTGGTCTTCACTTGGAGCATTAGAGCTGGGAAGATGTCGCAACAGATCATAATTTTGTAAGCTATAGAATTTTTCCTATTCTATTAATATATAAGATTTATTCTATTCATGTATAAGGTTTATTCTATTAACAGTGGGAAAAACACCTTTCTCTACAGTGTGGTAGTTGGGGACCTGGATATCATAATGGCTGTTGGATTTGCAGCAGCTCCCCTCACCAGGAATTCAGAGATGTGATGTGAAAGCTTAGCCTCTATGATTTCATTCTTATCTGGATTTTAATCACTTCATTACCTGTCTATGAGCAAGTTTGAGCGTATTCAGATCATTTCAGCCCACATTTCTGCCTAGGCTGTGGAATTTTTATTTTCTTATCTTCATCTTTCCTAGTTCCTTTTAATTCAATTATGTAAGATCCAGTTTTCCCACTATTGTTTGCATATTCTCATGGCTTGGAGATTTATCAGATTTATTTGCTTGAGGTTAACCAAATGAGTCAATGAATAATTGTGCTTGTAATTGCAGTTGCCCTGATAAAATGCATGAAGAAACTGGAGAAATAGATGGCATACAGATGGCGCAACATGAATTATTTCAGACTTACGTATGGTGCTGTGCAGTTAATGTGCTGGGCAGAGAATGCACCAGGCTCTTTACCATAGGTAACTTCCCTCTAAGAGTTACTTGTAAGCAAGCTTGTTCCTGACACTGAACTTAGTTGCATTACTGATTTGAGTATGGCTTCTGGGCTAAGCTACTTGTTTGTAATCATTGGAACAAATCTAACAGTGAGTATGTTTGCTCTGTCAAATATTTAAAACCTAATTCCAATAGCTCTTTGTGGTGTCAGTAAAAACCTTCTTACCTTTCTACATTTACTATGCATGTATTGACTTTTTGTTCATGTTTTTAGGACTGTGTTGTATGGGAAAGCTCCTTAAAGTGTTCTCAAATACATACATTTATAATTAATAAGTAATTAATATATACTTTCAGGTTTGTTTGCCTGGGTTTTTTTTTCTTTAAAAAAACCAACTGACATGAATTAAGCTCTGTTCTTACTTGTGCCCTATAGATAAATTGTAAATTATGACTAAATTTTGTTTGAGACATTTCAATTCATGAAATTTACTAATTTCATAATTATTCTAATTATCATTGCAATTTAATAACAAATATCTATACAACATTAGCAGAAAAAATGTTCATCTAACTGAACATTTTTCCAGGCCAAATAACAGCTGTTTCAGTAGCTATGTATTGATTTTGTAGATTTAAATGAAAGGCAAGATGCACCTTTACCTGAACTACTACTTAAGGTTGGGGAACCACTGCTGATCAGATGCAGAGCTGTTCACCATAATTATAAATTCAGAATAAAATTATCTTCTGAAAACAGAGAATTTGATCAGGTAAGAAGACAGAACATATTTTAAAATCAGTAGTATTGGGCACTGTCAACTGATTAAATTCGAATCTCTGTTGAAAACTAGGATCACCAGTTTGAAGGATTAGAATATCAAGCCGACCGCTCAGCAATTCGGATCCAGTATGCATTTACTTCAGCAGCAGGAAGAAGTGATAGTGGACAGTATACCTGTTCTTCTACCGCTCATCCGAATCAAACTGCTTTGGTTACAGTTCTAGGTAATTTCAATCCCTGGTATCATTTTGTCCCTCAGTTGGTTGTTTTGCTTTTTTTCCATGTGGCAATTCTTTGCTGACAGGTACGCAGTTTATGTTATATTTCCGTTGTTAGAGAAAAACTCTGTTTGCACTTACTGGCAGTCCAGGAGAGCCAAGAGATTAATCTGAACTGAGTCGTTCTGGTACCTGAATACAATCAACCTTTTCTTTATATTGCTTTTCAAATAATTTCCATTAAAAGACAGTGCTTTTAGAAGTGAAGTGAAACGGCACACGTTAGAGATCTAATCTGTGTGATTGCTTCAATGGGATCTCTAGAAACACTGGCTGGGATTTAACTCATGTTGCTGTACGTGATGCTCAGCCAGTGTGCTGCAAAGTCATAGTGGCTTTTTGTGGGGACAAAGCTATAGGGTCCCCAGGGTCTATGCCTTGGGCTTTCTGGGAAGGGAGGAGTTGTATAGTTGTGGAGCCCTTCTCTATGCCACCAATGGCAGCTGTAGAGCAAACATGAAGAGCTAGAGCTAAGGCACTGCTGGAGCTGACCAAGAATATGAAAAATATGAGACCTGTCCTGTGTGCTCAGCTGTTTATGTGTTCGTTTGGTCAGCCTGGCATGACCTCTGACCGGTTTCCACCAACATGAGACAGAAATATCCTGCTATGACTCCAGTATGGGTTTTTTAAAGCTGTAGCTCAATCTCTTCCTCACCACTGCATCTCCCCTACTCACATATGGCACTTTGACCCCACCCGTGCTGCACTTTTGGGATTGGAGATGTCAGACAGGCATTCTTGCGGCTTCTGCTCTGCTGTTTCGTATGGTCCCTTCAAGAGGTCATTGCTCCTATACGGAAAAAAAAAAAAAAAATATAAAAAAGATACAAGATTAGTACCAGGCTTCAGCTGGTCCAACAGGAAGGAATCAAATAGTTGGAAGGTTCTTGGTGGTAGGCTTTCCTATGCAAAACCCAGAACAAATGGGAAATGGCCGTCTCCTCAAATGTCAGGGGAGTGACTGACAAGTAGACACTTGAGCTTGCAGATTTTTTATGGGAAAAAATTTTAGCTTCAAAACATGTGTAACTGATAGAAGAAAAGAAATTAAAACTTTTATGTTAATGGAGAATGTAAGACCTGACAGATAATGACTAGTGAGTGCTGACAGAGATGGCAAGCTGCTGTGAAGAAGTGCTGCTGCAGCTGTGATGAATCTGAAGGAAAACCTGAAATGAGAGAGATAACTGCTCCAGTGTTATCTGTTGTTCTGAGTGTCTCCTGCTTTCCAGGCATTAAAGGGAATGATCTTCCTGATGCCAAGCTACAAAAGGTCTGAAAATTTTAAACAGAACTCCTCATTCTACTTAAACAACATCTTAATTTAAAAGCCATCAGTGTTGAAGTCAGTTGAGAATAACCTCAACTGCAAACCTTGTTTCTCAGATGGAAATAATGTACAAATAGGCATAAGTCTGGAAAAAAGGCATAAAAAGGAAAGCTGTAAGTAGGGCCATGCTGCCAGAGTAGGACCTGTGAGTAGGTTAATGACTGGTGTGCCTGGAGTTGGAGCCTGTAGCCCTGATAACAAGGCTCTGTGAAGCACTCACTGTATGTTTGACCTTAGATGTAGTTGCTCTCAAACTTTACAATACCTAGACAAGAAATGGTAGGAAGTGAGAACAGTTACCCTACTCTTCAGAAATTACTTTCCCAGTGCAATATCCTCTTTTCAGATTCTGCTAACCACTGAGCAGGAAGTTGTCCCATCATTTACAGTAACTGAACATGATACCTGGGCAATTTTTCTACACACGTCTTCTTACTAAACAGGAACATAGGGGTGAGGAGTTACTGTAGAGATAGGACAAGATCCTCTTCTTTATCAGCAGTGGTGCACAGGTCAGAAACACTGGCTTCGTGCATATATAAACTATTAGGCATGATTATGTGCGACAGTCACAGGGGTTATTTGTGTCACTGTCCTTGGAAGGCTCTACTGCTGAGCTGCAATACACCAACATACAATGGTTGTCTGTATCCTCCTTAATGCCCCTTATGCCAACAAAAATTCTGAGGGCACGTTGTCTTTTCTGAAGAAAAAAATCTATTTGTTTACTTACAAGGTGGATTAAAGTAGGTGATGTTGTCATACCTAGCTAACAGCTGTGGTTCTCCAAGGTTCTACAGGGACATCCTGTACTCATCCACCCCAGCCTTTAGCCTAATGTGTTAATGACAACCATGGCTAGTATGAATTTGTGCTAGAATGCCAGGTTCAGCATTGGCAGTGATACAGATTTCACTCAGTTGCCCATGTCAGTGTCCCACCTTTAAAACATTACTGTGCATGGCTCAGGACCTATAGCTACACTGGGAATCATCATGATGTAACTTAACCAAGAGAAAACTGATTTGACTGGCACATACTGCATTGCCTGGGGAACCTGACTAGCATAGCTATGTGGATGGGTGCTCTTCGAATCTCTAATAACACCTTGCAGACAGACAGCTTTGGTTTGCTCTTTGCTAATTGATACTTCACCAACTTATCCCATCTTGTGTGACCAATCAGGCCAGGCAGAGTGGATAGACCACTTTAAAACACAACACAAATCACAACAACTACAACTGCAAGGCTCTTTGTTTCTGCAGTTCTTATGCCCAGTTTCCACCAGTGTTGAACAAAGAATTTTTAGCACTACACAATCTTGCTTCAGGAATATGTAAGCTATTCTACAATATGTTAAGTTTCAAACAACAAATAAACAAATACGATAAACACAGACACTTGTTCAAAACTTGTCAAAAGTTTCATCTTACCTCTGTGTTATTACTAAGTGTAAAAGGTCAGAAATACACTTCAACCTGTCAAAAATCATAAATCATGCAATACTGTGTTATTTTCTTTATCCTTCAATAAAGAATCAATCTTTTTTTTTTTTTTCTGAGATGTTTTCCAGAGAAATAGCATATACTGCTCCCAGGTCCTTGTATGAACTCTGGAGAAAGCTTTTGCTCTTGACTGATTGTGTTGTTAACAGTACACTCAGAGATTATATTCTGCAGAAGGATGGGGACCTAAAGATGAAGGTCCAATTTATAAAAACAATAAGCCTTTAATACCTAAAAGTAGAACAGTCATGAAACTAATTGCTTCCTGATTTAAAATATTAAAATTTTTGTGATTTATATGGAAGTTTCCAGATAGTATTTTTAAAACCAGTAAGCTGAGACAGAGATAAAACATGCCAAGCAGAATATAAGGTTATAATCAGAAGAAAAACACTCAAAAGGAAAACCTCATCTAGCAATAATTTTACGGTGCAGTTTTTCACCATGTTGTTGATTAAACACCGTCACAAGTTCCCCAGAGGTTGTAGAGTCTAATTCTTTGGAGACACCCATGCTCAACTGGACATCCCTCAGAGCAACCTCATCTAGTTGGACCAGCTCTGAGCAGGAGTAGGACTAGACATCTCTTCCTGTGTATGTGGTACTGTGATTTTCACAGACCTGATGCTAGCCCCAGTGATATCTTTAGGACAACCTCCTCCCCCATGACTGTTCTTCAGTCTCTTTCAAGTCATGAGACATCTATCCTCAGCAGTGAATTTGGTTCCTTCAACAGTCAGTATCAAGAAACAGATATTTCCAGAAGCTGTTCAGTACATATTTGTTATCTTTTATTTTAGGATGAGGTACATATGGATATGCCTGTTTCATTCCACTGAGTCTATTAGAGGTCCAAATAAGTAGCTTAGCTGGATCATAGAACTCCAGATGTTTCCATTAGGTGAAACAAATCCCACACAAGCAGAGCAACTACCAACAGCACATTTCATGGACATGTTCAAAACACTTTTCCATGTTGCTCTCTCCTTGCGTGAAATATGTCTAATTTAGATGGTGAAATAAAGAAGCAGCTACAAGACTCATTTATAAAATCTCCAGATCATTTCAGGGAAGAACTATTATCAGCACCTGATAATGCTGGTGGTGCCACCGGGTTTTTCTTCCCTGTAGGCAGAAAGCCAGGAGTTGCAGCTGTTAACACCTGGAAAACACACACCTAACCCAAATCAAATAAATAATGACATTGTTGGCCCTGTTACTCCATAAGGCAGATTGAGGAGAAATGCTGAAGTATTTTGGAGGTGCTTTGTTCTGACCTAATGCACAACGGCAAGAGGCTCAAATCATTTGCCTGCAACTGAACACAGTGACAGCATTTCAATATTATTTTGAAACATTATCGTATTTTGATTAACAGAATGCTTTTTGTGATGTAACATGTTTCGTTTGTGATAACCAAAATGAAAAACATACAGATGTAAAAATTTCTTCATTAAGCAGTCCAGTCTTTCTAATATATCTTTTTTTTTCCTCCAGAAAAGGGATTTATAAATATAACTGACTCAAAAGAAGATTTTGAAATTGGTGAGGAAGAGTTTTGCTTTGAAGTTAACTTTACAGCATATCCACCAGTTAGATGCATGTGGGCATTTTCCCAAAAAACATTTCCATGTAAACAAAGTTACAGTGTGGATGGACACAGGTACTTGAGTATTTTGTAATAATTTACTGCAATAATGTTTCTTCTTTATATCTAATTTGGACTGTTTACTGTCCATGATTTGTACTCTCTTTGTGTTTTTAAAATGTGAATATTTTTTAAAGTATGAAAGGCACTCAAACATCATTTTGGCTTTCAACAACAGTTCACATATATAGCTCATAGAATCATTTTACTCTCTGTTTATAATAAACCCTTTGGTAAGCTATGTATCTAGCAACCCTTTAGTTTATCATTCCCTTTCGCTCTAACATAATTTCTCAGTTTCAGATCTGCTGCAGTTTGTGTACTGGATCAAAAGTTCTCCATGCTCCCCTTTTGTCATCCTGTTCTTGATGATGTTCCCAGTGTCTTTCAAGCAGCTCAGATCAAGTCCAGGGTCCTGTAGTTCCCAGGCCTCTGTTAGATCTGTTTGACTGTGCCTGTGCCACAGAAACATACCGTTCTGCTCATTACCCAGGTCATGTATTCTTGTGCTCCTGCAGCAAAACATGTTTTGAATAAACCTGTTAGTTATCTACCTTTTCTGCTATTTCCTACAATGAACTTCTGGCATGAATCCTGTTTAAGGTTAATGTTTTCTCCATTCCCTATGCTTCATAATTTCTTGATAACATTATCTAATTTCCTTCAGAGTTTCTTTCAGAGTAGTCCCATGGCTTTGAAGGTAACAGTTCTTACTCGCCTCAATGAGAGTAAAGCCAAGCTGCTCTTTTCAAGTTGTGACTTTAAAACTGGGCAGAACCTGGGTGGAAGCTAATGTAGCTGCACTGATTTCTTTTCATATTCTTAAAACCTCTCTTATCATCTGCATGAAACTGTGTCATAGCCTGGATTACACTTTTGGTGATATCCTTCTGTAGTATTTTGGTACCTTTAATTTTATCCACTAGCTTGTCAAGTCATCTTTGCAACAGACTGGCCTTTTCATTTGCATCAGATGGTGTATTGGAATCAGACCTCAGTGAGGTTCAGAGACAGCTCAGTTCAGATTAGCAAACTGTCATCTCCTGGCAATGGCCACAGGAACTCTGTCCCTGCTGATAAAGTGGGGGCCGTCAGCAAACTTTGATAGCACTGCATGGGTGTTGGTGACTAATCTGCAATGCCTGACACGGGGGTCAGTAGATCTGTGCTTTGTGTCAAGACTGATTTTGAAAATGAGGTCTCAAGGGACATTTGCTCATCCTTGTCCAATAGGAACCTCCCTCTAGCTGATGACACCAAGTTGATTTGCTTTGCAGCTGATATGAACCTCTACTCACCGCTTGTATGAGCAGGAGTCAGTTTTGCTTGGATAATTGAGAACTGGTGTAAATTCAACCCAGATAAGATGAACGTGCTACGTGCTGTGTCAACAGTAATAATATTGAGAACTCTTGAAATGGTTTAGGCAACCCTCATTAATCTGAAAGGTGCAACTGTTGGTGGCTTGGGATTTATGAGTCACTTCAGAGAGCCTTTGCAGCACAGAATGAACAGTTGCTGAGTGCTGATCACCACCTGCCGGATGGGGGAAAGTCCAGTCTGTATCCCTAGAGCTGTGTCCTGGGCTGGCTCAGCCACAGCCATGGCCACAGCCACCAAGCATTGCTGAGACATGGCCTGGCAGTTTCTTCAAAGAGATAGCTCATTAATTTGTCTGACTGTGCTGTTGGCTAAATCTTCTTTTTAATGTTCATTTTGGGTAGTTATACTTTGAATTTATGTATAATTCCTTTTATTTTATGGGGAAAAATATAATTAAGAGGAAAATAATTGAATTTGGTGATTATTTCATCTGACAAGTACATTGTTCTGTACAAACCTGTTCCACAACTATCCAGTATTTGTTGAATACAAGCATTGGATAGACACATCTCACCTGGGGAAAAAGAGTAGGGGCATATATTTCATTCCATTTGAAGTACCCAGAAGCAGCAAGGGGTAAGGACACCAGGAGATTCTGCCTGCAAGCTGTAGCACTGCAGGTTTCAATATGATTTTAAAGCAGAAAGTTTCTTGAAACTACATGAAAAAGGTCATTGCATATCTAAACATATTGCAAGTCTCATTTTGCATATTTTAGTTGATTTCTGTGTAATCCTGGCTCCCAACACTTCTACTTTGTTCCTTTCATATCCTTTTTCATTTCCTGTTTTTTTTATTTCTGCCATTTTCATATCAAATTGTTTATCCTGATTATAGATCATAGTAAATTTTATTAAATAACTCTGTTCTTTATCTTTTCATTTCAAAACCCAGAGATCCATCTCTCCAAATACTGCCCTTATGTGTTTTCAGACATTCTTCCAAAATTTCCATTTACTACTTGCTTTTGTTTTTTCTGTTTCAGCACACTTTTGATTTTCACTTCCCTCCTAAGAGCACATGAGTTTTCATAAACACTATGACTTCTGTTAGATTTATAATATTTAGCTCACATCCTCTGATATTTTCGTGTATCAAAGATATTGTTTTAATTTTTTTCCCCATTATTTCATTAGGTTATAATCCTTCAAAAACAATGAATTATTTTTGGTTTGGTGTTTGGGTTTTTTTTCCTGTCCTCAGTATCCATTTTTAGGCAGCTTAAAAGGGCTCTGATTTTAAAAAGTCTACTAGTTCAGAGGCATCTTTAAGGCCATTTCAGATGAAGACATTCAAGTCAGTAACTACATGAAAGTGTTGCCTTAGTCAGAAGGCAAAATAGCCACTGGCTTCAATGAAAGTTTTCCTAGTTTAGAATTTCAATGTGATGCTTAGTTCCTTTATATGTATCTTGCTTTATGAGAAATACCCTGATCTTAGTTGTCTAGATTTCGATCTCATTACTGCTTTCTTTTACTTTGCAAGTTGGTGGTGTAGGCTGCCTTTCTTTCTTCTTATCTGCTTCAAAGTCACTGATGTGCCTGCTTGTCTTTACCACTGAAACAGAGCTGTGGACCTTCTAAATGGTTACCCTTGAGCTGTCAGCCAAAATATCTGTCCCCAAAATGTCAGCAACTAAACCTAAGAGATTTTCTTAGGTTGAGCTTCTAATGTTTACGAACTGCATTATCTACCATTCAAATCTGACCATTGTCCTGACAACAATAACCTAGTCAAAAGAACAGAAATAGGATACCACCTCTATAAGATGGTATGTTCCCTCCTCCCTACCTCATCTCACGTCTCATAAACCAGTGACAACAGGACAGTCATGCATGAATCTTTGAGTCTCTGCAGTTCTCAGTTGTTAGCTTCTGCCCAGGGACTTGTTAGGGCCCTCTCTAACCATTTCCATTGTCACAAGCTGTCTTCTGCATGGTTTGAGTCTTGGTTTTCTGCCATCCACTGGGTCAAAGGCCATAGGGATTAGTAGAAGGCTGGTCTTCCTCCTGCAGAACTATCTTGATGGTTAGTGCTTCTTCTCATTGACAATGAACATACGATGATGACCTCATTTCTGAGTTTCCATGAGATCTTTCTATTTGGAGAGGTTTATCTCTGACAATCCTCCCAGTCATTGTTGTTTCTTAATACTATTTATCATATCAGCTAGAAACTCCCATCAAAGTTCTTTGGAGAGTAGAGGGTTTTATCCTTTGCTGGTCTTAGCATCTGTGCCAGGATGTGTTACATGCCTTGTCTTCCAATGGATTGGTAACAAAATCACAGCTTGACAGCCTACGTGCCCTCCAGGAACTGTGAGAAAAAATGTAGACTAAAATCAATACTGCAGGAAAAAAAATATCCTCCCATCAAGACAGATTATGGGATTTATATTCTCTAAGCAAAAAATAATTTCCTCTATTTTCTTCATTAGAAGATGCTGAGTTGCTTCAAACACATGTATGAGTCTTGACTACATTTAGAAGTCTTTTTAAAGAAAATCTTTTGTCCTTTCCCTTTTTTTTTTTTAATTGATTTTTTTTTCTCTTTGCTCCACAGCATTTCATCAAAGTTCTGCAACCATCAGCACCAGCCTGGGATATACATATTTTATGCTGAAAATGATGATATGGTTGTGACAAAAAAATTCACTCTCTATGTGAGAAGTAAGTGAGAAAACTGCCCCTGTGAAGATTTGGCAAAGTCTGGGATTTGTCACTGGTATAAATGGAGCTATTATGTTGTTTATCCTTGATATTCCACATTTCATTTACACAGATTTATTGTTAAAGGTGGATGATCACAAGGGAGAAACACGATTCTCTTCACACTGCACTCCACTACTGAAATCTAGGCATGCGTCAGAGAAAGACACCAGATGCTTTTGGGTTGTATTTCTTGTCTTAGTCAGGTATGAAGAACAGAGAAAGGAGGAGAAAGTTATTATCTTTTTTCTTCCTTTTAGTCTACCAAAAACAGAATATGAGAAATTAGTCAGATACTGAGAAAATTAATGCTTATTAAGAAAATGGCAAGCTTAGGAGCTCAATGACTGTATTCTCAGTCTACAGGGTTGGAACATTTGTCACTGCTATAAAAACCACAGTGAGAGGAAATCCTTATCTCCATTAGGAGTTAGCTTTCTATGGCATGTTGTTGTAATTTTCCTCCTAATGGCATTTTTTAGTTAGTCTGTTTACACACCTCTGGTGTGTAACATGTATGATTGGGCTGCAGTGCCCTCTGCCCTTAATTTACACACATACGCAATCTTGACTGATGCTCTCAGTTATCTCAGTTCTGCCACATGACTGCAGCATCTCTCCCTTACTCCAGGTCAGGGAGCATTATTTATGACATGTTATTTACAAAGAGATCTTCTGTGCACATTTTGTATGAGCTGGATCCCCAGAAGGAGTGTCAGGACAGTCCTATGGCCAACTGATTGCTCCGAGTCAGAAAAGCAGAAGTCAAGACTTCTAATTTTGGCATTGTTTTAGTTTGACTGTGCCCACACAGAGAAGTGGCTGCTCCCCTTGCATTGCCCACGCTGCCACCCACAGAACTGAGGGAGGTGGAGGACTGTGGGCTGCACCCAGCTCTAACAGTGACATGCAAGTGGGTTATTTTGAAAACAAAGGGGCAGACCTTGGTCTCAGCAGACAGAACACAAAAGTGTACTGGGGATTGTCACTTGGAGTATGTAGCTGACAGAAATTATCTTACAGAATCATAGAGCTGATTGGAAGAGGCCTTGAAGATCATAGAGTCCAAGCATTAAACTAGCACTGCCAAGTACAGCACTAAAGCATGTCCTTAAGTCTTGTGCTATCTTGTTGCAGGAAAGCCTGAAATAACGATGCAGTTGTTGTTCAAGCAGATCTCTTGCACTGCTGAAAGTTATCCTGCCTCATCCTGGGTTTGGAGGAACTGTCTTGAACTGAATTCATCCAAGTAAATAATTTTCTCTTTATTTTATTCAGTGTAAAGATTATCTGAGCTATTTTTGGTTAAATGAAGACTGACCTGTAACAAACAAAGTCTAAGATGCACCCTCAACTCTTTGGTGGCCCTCTCCAGGGGAACTACACTAGGGAAAGCTTTCCATTTTTTTATTGCCATCAAAGGAAGTCTGTTTAAGCTGTGTATCTCAGGCTCTTTACACCAATATAAGCCCCACTGGGTTTATATCAACAGTTAGGAAGCTACAAAGTCCAATCTAAGTTTTTCTCTTAGGCTATCAAAGTTAGAGGGATTCAGGGAATGTGATGGTTAATACAGGCTTGATTAACCATTTAAGCTTTGGCTAAAACAGCTGTTATGGTGACCCATTACCAAAACCACTGAAGTAAATGAGAGTGTTTCCAGTAAAGTCAGTGAGAGTGTTTCCCTTTCCTGTGTTTATTAAAGGCAATGAGTCAGGCCCTAAAATTTAAAAAGATGCTGAAAGAACTTTGAGCTGTTTTATGAACTCTGCAGTTTTTATTTTTGATTTGCAAAAACTTATTAATCCCATGGTGCAGAATGGTACTCAGTCAAATTATCCTTTATAAGATTGTGGATAAAGCACTAGGTATTTTAGCTAGACAGGGAAAAAAATAGAGACAATTTTCTTATCCATACCTCTGAAAAGGTTTCCTAACATCAATCTCTTTGTGCAGAAATGGAAGAGGAAAGAAAGCATCCAACTAGTGAGTTTAAAATACACCTTAAATCATCTTTCTGGAAAGAAAATGCTGTGACACTTCTTTTCTTGAAAACCTCCACATGTAGAACATGTGTAGAGCTCAATAAATGTTATTTATTTACTTATCTCCTTATTTATATGGACAGTATTTTAGGCAGAAAGCTGATGAATGACAGAAAAGCTAAAATTCAAAATTACCTGTGTGAACTTCCTTTCCCTTGAATATAATGTTCCCTCTTTCTACATATCAAGTCTTAAGTCATTAATAAAAGGTGAGCACTCTCCATCTTGAGTGAGAAAAACCTCATGGCTGAAATCACATACCTTCAGGGAAAGGACTTAAGAACTTTTACTGGGGGTTCATTTTGCATTTATAGTTTTAGTAGCAGTTCTTTTGGAGCTATTTAGTGGTTTGAATGTTTGAGGCAAACAGGAAATCAGTGGAAATAGATGCAGTATAGAGGGGTTGTGTCAGTTATAAAATTGATGGAAGTCCTGGAGACCAGGAGGTGCAAGTACCCTGCCAAAGCAGTGGTGGAGGGAGAGTGGAAGTGAGCCCACTGTAGGAGATAGGAAGGCCAGTGCATTTCCTGCTGGCCCTGCCATATCCATCCTCAAAAATGAGACTTGTAACTCCTCTGAAGTCTCACTCCATCACTGACAAACCAACCTCCCTCCCTTCTCCTCTTCCAAGACAAACCATAGGACGTTTTGAAACTTTCCACCTTCTGCCCTGGAAAATGTCACTGTGAACCAAATATCAAAACTGGTTTGCTTCCTTTTTCAGCTGTACAGAAAAAATCACAGAGGGGATTCACAGCTTCTTGCCAGAGAGGATATCTCTGGGGTCATGGATTTCAAGCAGCACTTTGGACGTAAAGGAGACAGCAACAACCTTCTCTGTGGAATGCTGTGCAAACAATTCTGCCGGTTCAGCCTGTGAAAAGAGTTTCATTAACCTGTCAGGTACCATAGGCCAGTGTTTTAGCAGAGGTTTTCTCAATTAAGGCTGGAATGGTAGAACTTATGATATTTTTTATATGGCTAAATGGCTGACCGTGCAGTGACATTGCATGTAAAACACAAGCTCTGTGTGTATACAGCATGAGAACTGTTATGGGTGAATGGGAGACATAATTCTCTTTTCTCCAGTCCTAAAGCAGGGGCCTTCCTCATTAAAATAAGCAGAAACGTCACACAAATAGGAAGTGCAGAATGGAGGCATGGCATTGTTGAGGTCTGATTTTTTATTTCTCATTAGTAATACCCACATGAAATCTGGACGCATCAGCTTTGGGAAGAGCTAAAGTCACTTTAGTAACTGATGGCAGATGCTTGTTCCTTTTGTGGAGGTCACTGTGTTTCTGCTAGAAAGGCCCATGGGAGCCCTCCTCACCCCATGGAGGTCATGGTGCACCTAAGTAACATCATGACTGAGCCAACAGACCCACTCAAGTGTCTATCCCTGTCTGGGAAGTAGAAGTACAGGGCAAGAGACCTTCTTAAACTGAAAATAGGAAGGTAGCAAAAGGCTAAGCTCTGGTTTGGAAACTGCTGTACACTCTCTCTTCTTCTCAAGGGCATGAGAAATTATTTCCCTGGTGAACCAAAGAGTCAATATGATTATTTGCACTTTATACTTGTAATACCATATATATGCCGTAGAGCAAAAATGTCGGTTACAGGGAACATGCTGTGGCACCTAGGAAGTGTTGTGAAACACCCAGATGTTTTGCAGCACAGGGATTTCCTTTGTCACTCACAAACAAGCTGTTTGGTGCTTTTGACCACAAGAGGCTGAAATTGTGACCACTGTCAGAGTTTGAGCATTCATGCTGAAAATACAATAGAAAGTAACCTTAATACTTATGCTCTTAGAAACAACCAAGATATGAGGCTAGCTCTCATTTAACAGTCACCTACCAACCAGCACCTTACAGTAATATCTTGGCTTGTTAAGATATTTCCTGGCTGAGCAGCAGGTTGTGTACAATACACCTGCTGATAACTGGTACTTTGCTACCTAACATGCACTGATGGTAGGGGAAGGCACAGGGAGAGAGGAGGAAAATGCAACAAGAAGAGGAATTGATTATTCCTGTTTATGCTCAAAAAGTTCAATCCATCAATCACACCAACACCTCCGTGTACTTAGATTTATTAATGGCTGCAGCCTTTTTTTTTTTTTTTTTTTAATGAAAACAGATGTCAAAGTTACCCAGCATTTAATGCCTCCTGCCCATTTTGCTTTACATATGGCTCCATCTCGTTCCCCATGCAGAGAAGGCTCAGGTGTGGGAGGGCTGCAAACTGTCAGAACTGACTAAGCCTCTATGGGTTCTTCTTGCATTTTCATCTGTGCAAACAAACTGATTCAGTGGATAGTAACATGTGCCTCTTTTAGTTGCAGGAGCCGTTTCTTCCTTACCAGACAATGGTGCATTCTATGTCTTTGTTGGATTTTTTCTCCTATTGATTGTTTTTTTGTTTGCATTCATGTTTCTTAAATACAAAAAGGTAAAAGCAAACACAAATACCTGTCCTTTCTTCTTTTGTTTCTGCCAGACTGTTTCTTACCTAAACCTTGTTCCACTGTGTTGTTTTTTTTTTTCTTCCAAAGCAACTGAGATATGAAAGACAGTTGCAAATGATACAGATGATAGGGCCATCGGATAATGAGTACATCTACATCGACTTCAGAGAATTTGAATATGATCTAAAATGGGAATTTCCCAGGGAAAATCTGGAATTTGGTGAGCAGTCCATAAGGTAAACAGCAGTACTGGAGTAGTAGCCTGTACTGTGCCAGCAGCAAATAATATTGGCATTTTGTGTCTTGTAGGACAGGTCCTTGGTTCTGGGGCTTTTGGAAAAGTGGTGAATGCGACAGCTTATGGAATTAGCAATGCAGGAAATTCAGTCCAGGTTGCAGTCAAAATGCTAAAAGGTATGATAAACTATGGTGCCTATTACAAGCACTGATGTGTTCTAGTGACTCCAAAGGAGAAGCAGTGTTGAAAATCCTCTTATATACAAACTTTCAGCAGTTACACCTCACAAATGCTTGACTTCAAAATCTTTCAAATTGCTTTCAAAATCCTGGTTCAGTTTGGAAAGGTTGAAGTGTCATCAACCTGAAGCATGTTGCTTTTTGTCCTACACACTAGAGAAGGTCTGCGTTGTATGGGGAAGTATGGACCTGCTTTGCTCTAAAGAGAAGGAATACAATTTCCTAGTGCAGATTAGCCTCCTGGTTACTTTGGTGACTCTATGAACTTTGATGTAAGGTCCCTTTTTCTTGTAGAGCTGTCTAGCCGTGGAACTCCCTTCCCCTGCTGTATCTGAGCTTAGCCTGTTTCCAAAACTTCCAGCACACTTTCCTGTAGTCTTCTCTTCTTGATGACACAAAGCAATTTCTTTGCATCCCTCCCTATGAGTCAGGCTTCTTAAACCTCAAATACTCCTTGGTGCTGTGCTCTGGCCTCTCTCCAAGCTGTCTTGACTCCTCATAAAAGCAAAGTCTAGGAGCAAGCCTACCTGGAAGCAAGAATGATAAAATCATTTTGGTTGGAAAAGATCACCAGGGTCATGGAGTCCAACTGTTAACCCAACACTGCCAAGTCCACCATTAAACCCTGTCATTCAGTGACACCAACACAGATCTTTTAAATACCTCTGGGGATGGTGACTCAACTGCCTCCCTGGGCAGCCTGTTCCAATGCTTGGCAACCCTTTCAGTGAAGAAATTTTTCTGAATGTCCAAAGTAATCCTCCATTGGCACAAATTGAGGTAATTTCCTCTCATCCTCTGACTTCTTACTTGGGAAATGAAAACAATATTCACCTCACCCACCTCTGGATACATATTGGTATGAGCTTTGCATTAACACCAGCACTCTGGCCACCTGGACTGTCGTACTGCCCCTTACTGCCAGCACTGCCATCCAGCTCTTCATTCCGTATTTATACATATGCATCATTTTTACACTTCCTTGGTCTACCCCTTTGTGGTTGTCTTTATGGGAGCTCGACTTGATCATTTTGGTTATATACCCAATTCACCGAGATCATGAGGATCAAATGCTTGCTGAAAAGCAAGACTAAAGCTATTAGAGAAACACAGACTGGCCTTCTTAACTACTGGATTGAAATTAGTTACATGCCATATGGCTGCCAAGGTATTTTTTTCTCCTAGCATTTCTCTGCAACAGGATTGACTGCCATTTTCCTTCTGTGCATGTGAACACTTTAATACATTGCTGTCACTCCTTGCCAGCCCAAGAATGACAAATGTTGACATTTTAGGACTGCTTTCCCAAACCTTCAAATGATCCACACTCTTACAGAAATTTAGTTCCACCTTTCACTGTATCTTTTTATACTGCAGAAAGATTTATTTTTTTTAAGATCTTCCCAAATATACTGTCAGTCCCATGAATTTGAAATGAAGATATGCATGTCATAAATCTTTAAACCATTTAAATTTTTGTTTCTTTGCTGGACATTTCCAAATCTGCGTTATTACTTTTACAGAAAAACCTGATGCTTCTGAAAAAGATGCCCTGATGTCTGAGCTAAAAATGATGACTCACATTGGCAGCCATGAAAATATTGTGAACCTATTAGGAGCTTGTACTGTGTCAGGTAACTTGCAATTGTGGGAAGGGATGAATTAAAACCTCCACACTAATGAGGACTTCTAAACAGAAATGGAATATCAAAAACCTTGATTGTTGAAAGCAGTATTAAAGACATCCAAGTCGTAATTAATCACCTAATCCTCAGGCTGCTCTTCATCTCCACTGAATTCCATGTCTGTCCAGTCGATTCTACTGTTCTGTGCTGGCCCAAAATAAGAGGAAGATGAAAGCAAAGTTAAAACCATGTGTGTGTACAAAAAGGGGTCTTCTCTGTTTGCACTTGCATGAAGTGATACAACAGCCCTTCCATAGAAGAAAATTTTCTAATACAGTGGGGATGGCACTGATATGGACCAGTTTATTAAGTGGAGAGGAAATACTGATCTGGTGTCAGGGACTTTTGAATCCACATTATTATGTTCACATAAGAAATAATTTACATTTTGTTTTATCACATGGCTCATCAAACAGTGAAGTTGTAGAAATAAAGGTGAAAATACTTAAAAGTTACGTAGGAAAGAAAAGAAACAAAAAAAGAGCAAGGGCGGGAGGGAGACACAAAGAAAGAAGATGAGGGAAGTGAATAATGGAAAGAGGAACAACTTTTAAAAGGACCGGATATAAAAACAAAGCTGAATATTGAAAAAAAATAAGCAAAGATGGATTAAGATTAAAGTGGCAAGATATTATCACAAATTAATTATTGTGTGAGTCATCATTGAGGAAACATAGACAGATATAAGCTCTTGTTCCAAGAACTGCTTCTCTGGGCAGCCCAGCAGTGAACAAGAGTGGGTGGGGAGAGGCTAAAGAACAGATGACCTTGAGGAAAGGGCAGGGTTTTACCCATTATAGGTCCATATAATGGACTATAACACCTGCCACTGAAAATATTCATATATTTTCTATCATGGGTATTTATTAAGTCAAAAAGACCAAGGAGAACAGTTAACTCTTGTTTCCTCAGTTTGCATCAGTGGTAATACTGTCACGCAAAGACATCTGAGGGATAAGAGGAAAGCAGAGAAACAGGTTGTTTGTGGTGGCTTTAGCTGGTTTGTAACTATATGGGCTGCCACTGCCTTCTAGAACATTTGTAAAGATGTGATGGTGTAGGCAGAAGAGCTGCAGGAAAGACCTTCTTAGTCTGGCAGGGTAGGGCAGGAACACGTCCAGTCTTATCCAAGTGCCATTTTCTAAAGCATCTACATGGTTCTCAAGCCTTTCCCATCCATCCTCTGAGAGACTTTACAAACTTTTTTCAGTGTGCTCTGCCTTGCCTGGCAGTGACCTTCTGACAGAAATCTCCACAAATTCAGTCAGTTTTTCTGAGCCAGAAGTAGTGTTGCCAGGGTAAGGCTTTGCCAGGATCATGTGTCACCACTCTGAGTTCCTGCTGGCTTGTCATGACTTTTCCCAAGCCTTCCTGGGTTGGGACCTGGATGTAATTTTCCTTTCTTGCGAAAGCAGCCTGACCAGTGAGTGTTCTACTCAGGCACATCAAGGTTTATCCCTCCTATAGGCCCTCTCGGCAAGCACACTTCAGTTTCAGGTGGATTTAATGGGAAAAAAAGATATTTCCAGAACATGAAGATAGCACAGATAAATGGAAGTATGTAGGTCAAAAGACACAAATTCACACCATCCAGGTAAGTTGCAGGGGTCATTTTCTACATGAATTGTGCTTGGTTTAGATAGTGTCTTGAATCTTTATTGCATATTCTGTCCTACTGGGAAGGATCTTTGTGTTTTTTTTAGGAATTTTTATTACACTTTGAGAGATGCACCATAAGGAAGAATCAGCTTCGCAGAGTTTCCAAAGGGCCATTACAGCTAGTAACATTAGTTGTCCATCAGTACAGTTCTACCTACCAGGGAAGAGAAGATGATTGTTGTGTTTTAATACAGATTAGTCCTGGGAGAAGATGAGACAGCATTAGGGCTTTAATGGGGAGGGTGATATAAATAGCAGCATACATTTACATTTCTAACTATTTCAGGACCAATCTATTTGATATTTGAATACTGTTGCTATGGTGACCTTCTGAACTACTTGAGGAACAAGAGAGAAAAGTTTCACTGGACGCTGACAGATATATTTAAAGAGCACAACTTCAACTTTTACCACAATATCCATTTAAACCAAAATTCCAGGTAAAGCATTTAGCAACAGTTTAATACTTTTTAAAACTACATAGCTTTTTAAACTGCATTCTCAGCTATGCTGTAAATTAGTGAAATTACTGAATTCTTGAGAATGTGCCTTCACATACTATAATAAACAATTCCTTGGGAGGAAATGAGATTTGATTCTCCTTATGATGTTCTTTGCACTGGATTGCAGAATACAAGGAATTTCTTGTTTCTCTTTCCAGTTTGAAGATTCATGTCTGTGCATGTTTGTGCCCAGATTTTTAACAGCAATAACTGATCGTGTTTTTAACTGTGAAACAGTTTATGTGTAGAAGATTGTGTGATACACTGTGTGTAACCTTTGAAAATATGTTGCTGACTCCAGGATGGGGACTCACCTGAAGCATGGCATGAATACAACCCTATGCAGAGAGGATGAACTTGAAATCACACAGAGAAGTCAAAACATAAATGTGACGCCTGGATCAAATGGGATAGTGCTGTTTTCTGAGGAAGGTAAGAGATTTAACTGATTTTGTCTTTAGTAATTCTGTTATTATTGTATTTATTGTATTATTAATCTAAACAGACTAGATTCTGTGACTAACAAGGCCTCTTTGTATCACATGTCTCTCTTCAGTCCCGGCAGGAATTTTGCTGGAGGAGGATTGAAAAACAGTTAATATCACAGACTTATGTTTCTGATCATGCTATACATAGTATTTGAGTATGAAAATACTCTCCTTAATTTTGTGTCTGAGCAAGGGATAAAAGAGATGGATGCTCTTTGTGGTGTTCTTGGTAGGAGCATGCAAAAATTCTTACAACAGTCAGTGGAATTAAAAAGTGAAGAAACCCATGAAAAACTCATACTTTTTGGGTTTTTTAACAGATAAAATTAAAGATGCAAGGACACAGATGGAAGAAGAGGATTTTAATGTGCTTACTTTTGAAGACCTTCTTTGCTTCTCTTACCAAGTTGCCAAAGGAATGGAATTTCTTGAATCCAAATCGGTATAGTGAAGGGTAGCAAATTTTAGATAGAAAAG
The DNA here is from genome assembly GCA_013399695.1 of Formicarius rufipectus. Classification (NCBI taxonomy): domain Eukaryota; kingdom Metazoa; phylum Chordata; class Aves; order Passeriformes; family Formicariidae; genus Formicarius; species Formicarius rufipectus. The sequence goes on along the minus strand of VXAU01004039.1, from coordinate 61,898 downwards.
GTAGTTAAAAACATTGGTTTATAAAAGACGGATTGAAGAACAGAGCCACTCAGTGGTAACCTTGAATGGCATCTCCTTCCCTGGCTTAACAGCAAAGACTGGATTGCAGTTTTAGGCACCACCCTGAGTAAGAAGCATCTGCGCTGCACACTTGTGCCTGCTCTGACCCTGTCCCCTTCATGATCAACCAAGGAGTAGTGCCCAGCTTGCCCATTCACAAAATTGCTTAGGTGGGAGGACATAGCAGTTCAGAGGGCAGGGAGCTGTCTTCCTCTGATACAAAATGCTGCAGAACATTAACCCTTCCTTTCTTTCTAAGTGCATTCACAGAGACCTCGCTGCCCGGAATATACTAGTGACCCATGGAAAAGTGGTGAAAATATGTGACTTTGGCCTTGCCAGAGATGTAATGAATGACTCCAACTACATTGTCAGGGGCAATGTAAGTATGTGAGTGCTCTGTGGTTTTCATACCATTGTAAGAATTTTAAGGAACTAAAAAAGTGAAGTTTTTTATTTTTAAATTCCTTGTTAGTTTTGTAGACGTCTGTACAGACAGTACAGAAATCTAACTTTTTCCTGCCTTTAGTAAGTGCAAATTCTTAACTTATAACTAAACTAATCAAGTTAGTGCTGTGAATGAGATTACACCCATGTTCTTTCTAAAGCACACTGAAATCCATTGATAGAAGCACTAGGAGTCATTTACTGTTGTGGACAATAATAGTGTAGGATAAGAGCTTATGTGTGGGAGTATGCCAGATCCTCTGGCTGTATGACAAAGTACAGTGTGGACATCTCCATCTGAGCCACTTACTCTGGAAATTAGGAAGGAAGGCGGTTCTTCCAGGACTGAGCTCATCTCTCCTTAAATAGCCATCTAAAATGGGTGATGAGATTCACTGGCTCCTTAGAAGTGTCTATTTCTCCCTATAACGGGAATTTCAAAGGACTACTGAGAGAGACACAGCTCTTTCCATGGCAAACATGAATTGATCATACTCAAGCAGTGAGAATTCCTGAGAGTCATTTAGAAAGCCTGTGTCACAGCATGACTTGGCCTCCTTTCCCCCTGTCTGTACAGGCTCGTTTACCAGTTAAATGGATGGCTCCTGAAAGCTTGTTTGAGAGGACATACACAATGAAGAGTGATGTCTGGTCGTATGGAATATTGCTTTGGGAAATATTCTCTTTGGGTATGTTTTGTAATTGGACAAAAGAATAGTGTTTGATTTTGGCAGCTTCTGAATTAATGTATATTCTCCAATAATTTCCACAGGTGTAAATCCCTACCCTGGTATTCAGGTTGATACAAATTTCTACAAATTAATACAAAATGGATTTCAAATGGACCAACCATATTATGCTACCAAAGATGTGTAAGTGCATTTCCTGAGTGATGCATAGTATGGGAATTTATATTTACTAGGTCACTGTTTGAAAGACCTTTTATTTATTGTACACTGTATCTTACTGAAAATAAGTTGCTAAACTTAAGATCTTCCTTTAATTCTGAAAAAGACTGTCTGATCCTGCAGGTTTTGTTATAAAGCAGAAGTGATCAGCACTAAAGGTTATGTGTGTTTGAAAGGACTAATTTATTGTATTTATTTAATTGTGCTTTCCTTTCCCAGGGAAATTTTCAAGTCTATTCTCAGATCACAGATTTGTTTTTCCTTTCTTTATTTTGCTTTTTCCCCCTTTTTTCCCTTTCCTTTATTTTTTCCCCCTAATATGTTATACCATATCGGTTTTGAATACTGACAGAATCTTTGATGGTGATTTTCCTAAATTTATCCTTTTTTTTATTTTTTTTTAATTGAACCTTACCACATTTGTGTCAGTTCTAGGTGTCTAGGGATCTTGTTAAATAAAAACTCTGCTAAGAAAGACCTGGGGGCAACTATTTCTGTGCTCTCAATACATGATTTTCTGCCTGTGCCTCTGTGCCTGGGCAGGCTCTGCTGAGAGTTGGACCCCAGGGAACAAGAGAAGATAAGGTGATGGGCAGCTATGAGACCTGGAACATGGAGGAAAGGGAAGGACATTGAGTTGTCTGAGCTCTTCTGGTAGATGTTTTGTAGATGGTCTAGGGACTCAGTGCCTTGCTATGACACTGTACTACTCTTATACTCCCCATGGAAAGACTGTAATGGCATTAAAGCTACATGTGAATCATCTGACAAATTGACCCATGAAAGATTGCTGTGGGTCTTATAAATATCCGGGAACCTATTGTCCTAGTAATTTTGGAAGAGACTTCAGTGGACAGGTGCTGCACAGGTGCCTAACGAAACTGCAAAATCTCTAAGGTGGTGTTTAGATTTCAGAAAGACTTCTGTTATGTCAAATTACATAAAAAGACTCACTGTGAAAAGCGTTCTCAAGAGGAATTGTCTTACAACCATTTTCTGTATGGAAGCTGGAAAACCTGGCTAGCAGGCCAGTATGTGCCAACCAGGATGAAATCCTGCCCCAAATCCTATGAGGAGGATTTTACTAAGGATTATTATAAAATCATGTTCTTCATTTCACCCTTTATCCTTAGCTTTCTGTGTCTCTTCCTCCCATTCAACAGAGTAGTTCTGGCCTCTTTCTCTAAAATCACTCTGGTGCTCCATGATTCCCATCCAAGACTTGCAGCTCGATGTTGTTGTTTACAGAGTCCAAGAGTTAACATGTATTCTGTACCCCTTCTTTGCTTCTGCAGCTATCGCATGATGCAGTCCTGTTGGGCCCTTGACTCTAGAAAAAGACCCTCTTTTTCTTGCCTGGTTTCCTCTCTTGCCTGTCAGCTGGCTGAGGCAGAAGGAGCAGTAAGTAAACACAGAAATATGAAGAATGTGAACAACGTTTGCATTGGATTTTGGGCTTGTTTTGTGTAGCTCCGTGGACGACAATGAGCTGAGGAATAGTCTTCTGCTTTCTATTGAAGTACAAACTGTGTTATGGATACACTGCCCATGGATCTATGCAGGACTCCAAGGCATTTTTTTCTGCCATCAGGAAGAATCCTGACCTTCCTGATGAGGTGTTTCTTCCTCCCACTGCCTGCACTGGGACTTTGGAAAGCTGAAATCTGTCACCCTGTGCTGTGGGAATGTGCTTCCCAGGTGCAGGAGCCAGTGCAGTTGGCTTTGGTGATGCTGATATCTGCCATGGGAGGGGAACTGAGCCTCAGCCACCTGCCAGGGATCTCACAGTGGAATCACCATAGATATGTGCTACTGCGTCCTCACAAACAGAGTGATAGATGTAATTCTAAAAGGTCAAAATAATAATTAACATCTAAAGAAGCCCTGTTCTGTCCATACCAGTTGGTTATCTCTTCCTCAGAGTGGATAAACATTTTATTTCCAAGCTACTGATTCCTACCTGAGTATCCACCACAGGCTAGACACACAGTGTAGTGTTCTTAAGAACCTTCGGGATGTGAGGAGCTTTGAATGGCTCTTGCCTTTGCAGCATTGAGTCTCTCTGAAGGCTGTTAGCCTGGCAGAAGCTGCCAAGGGTAGAGGCAACTTTAATTAGCAACTTTAAAGTACTATACATAGGAAAAAAAATCTTCCTTTACAGTTCAGTGCCATCCCTCAACCCAACTCTTTTCAGCTGGATAAGATCTACCTCACCTAGGCAGCAGTTTGGACTCCCCTTGGAGTCAGTGGGAAGTAAACAGGCAGGTATTAGTGTGATTCTCCCTCAAGAGGAGGTGGACTACCCCGAACAAATGACTGCTTCATGAGGAGAAGAGCAGGTTTCCAAATACAATGAGTAATAACAGAAGATAACTTATTTCTTCTTCCTCATTCTAGGTTTACCAGAATATGAAGCAAAATGCTGCTAGACACAATTCCAGCATCAAAACTAAACCACGTGTAAGTAGAGATGAGGAATCTCTGCTGTTCCAAATTATGCTCCAGCATGAAGACTCTCACGTTGAAAAATAAGATAGGTTGTGAATTTGATTATTTTCATAAGCTCTATGTAGGAGAAGTGTTTTATATCAGCTCTAAGAAAAGATATTGTCACCAAATGCTGTACTGTTTGCATTGCTTGTGATCCTGTCCATATTTATATGACTTTGATAAAGAGAGATCATTCTATTTTTTTAATTCAACAAATACATCTATAGCAAGACAGGTCTTTTTGCTGCTTCTCTACAACTCTGTATCTTTTTATTGGTGCTATGTAAATAATGTTGAATCAATGTATTGAATTCATACAGTTCTTGCCACATCACAAGCCAAACAAGAAAATCCACAGTTTTTTTAGTCCAAGTTTACAACCATTCACTGTGCAGCTAAAGAGAGATGGTGTGATTTCCCGAAGTGCTATTTACAACTTCACCTCCAGAAGTCAGTGAGTGTTGGAAAAAAAGGACCATTGGAGTAACCAACCTTAAATGCCCAAATTTTAGGGTTGCGTCAGTCTTGTTTTTAAAGAAGCTCTTAATTTCATTGGATACAACTGTCTTGTCCTGTACATCTCAATCACTGTGAAGTAGCTGATGGGTGTCCAGTTCAGGTGAATTCATTTGATCATGCTTTAGGTACTTAGGTGACCTCTAATCATCCAGGTTACATTCTGCTACTGCTGGTAAAACCTAGGCACAGTGAGTTATTCCTTTTTACCTAAAATAAGAATCTAAAATAAGCAGAAGGATTGATATTTGGAGATAACCTTCTACTTCCCTGGTCTAGAAAATCCAGGTGGCAGTCTCTAGCCGGAAATTTCATTTCAAATGAATTGCAACTAATTCAATTCTTGGGGTTTTGTGAGTTTTAATATCAAATTAAGAAAAAAAAAAAAAAAAGAGTTGAATTTTGAATAAATGATCTTCTGTAGCAATTTAGAAGTGTATTATCATCACTTTACTCTCAATTCCCGGAAGTCACCTTGGGTGTATGAACCCTGATGCACCAAAATGAAAGTGCAACTCCTTAACTTTGTCTCAGTCTCCCAGGACATTAACCAGAGGCTTGATGTGTTTTCAGTATAGTTAAAAAGACAGTTATTTTCATTGCGAGGTTTAGTAATTTGTAAAGGCAACTTCCATCATGGCTAATGGATACATTTGTCTACATCACAATGAATCAGGACAAGAATGTATTGGTTAACAGTTTTCCTCTCTTTTACATTTTACAAGGTGCTAAGTTCAACTAGGATTTTTCAGTGGCATGTGTTCTAAATTAATAACTGTTTGGATAGAATATGCTATAAATTAAGCAGCTCCTTACTAACATTTTCTGAAAATATTGTGTAATACAGTGATTATGACTTGTATCTTCTTGTTGATATTGTTAATGATTAGCAAGGAATCATCAATGTTTTGATCAGATATAAACTGCTGAAGAATAATTTGGAAATATTTAGATAGAAATAAAACTTTAACACTGCATTTTCTGGAAAATGGATATTATTTTTAACACACTCATAGAAGTTTCAAAGTATTGGTCTACAAGATGTCACTGCTCAGCACTGTTAACACACAGCCTACACCAGCTGGAAAGAGAGAGTTGATTGTCTTTGTGGAGACTGTTTTCAGCCTTCAGAGGTAGAGGAACTTAATGTTGAACTGATCATATCCAAGCCTAGCTGGCCCTGGAATGTAAGCAGATGTGAGATTGGCTCATAGAAGAGCAGATGGGAATCTCATGTGCTTTAAAACATGTCAGGGAGTTGCGTCAAATGTTTTTCCATGAGAATTAAAAAGAAGTGGACAGAGATCATCCAGCCCCATCATCACTACTGAGCTGAGACTTGGGAAGATAAAGACAAACAGAGAACCTTGGAGATAACACAACTTCTTATGATGCACACATGAAAAGCAGGTCAGGCAACATGACACTTTGTGAGGAAGTGCAATCAGGAGAAAAAGCCTCCTGTAAGGGCTGAACGCGTGGAAAGTTGTGAATCTGCTTCTTCAAATAGCAGAGAGAGATGGAACCTCAATAAATATAGGAAGTATTGAGTATCTTCTGGGAGCACATTTCCTTTCCAGGATGCTTCCAACAGAGCTTAGCAAAGTGGTGGTCCACTCTCAAGGCTTGTGCAGAGCTACAGACTGCACTGTTTAAGCAGCAGTTTCTTGATTCTTAAAGGAAAATGTCCACATTTCTCTCACTAGGATCTAGACCCCTAATCTGTGTCTTCACGAGCAGGTTGTCTGGAGAAAGTGAAGTCCCCCTGTAGTGAATGGAGGGAGTTAAGCTTGTTTGAAGACCTCCAGCAGAGATCCCTTTAGTCTAAGCTGGATGCATTAACTAGGCAGATACTGACAAAGACTCAGTAATCATTAATCCAGGACGAAGAGGAGCAGAAGGGGTTGAGGTCAATTAAAGGTGCCGGAAGGTGAAGGACACTGTACTCTCTACTTAGCAGTAGCAGAAATAACAAAAAATATATATTTGACGACCCAATCTGGAAAACAGGATGGCGCTGAGGAATCTGCCCTAATTTTCTTTCTCTTCTACCTGCAAGAGCATACCTCGGAGCAGGCAGGCGGTTCCCGAGGCAGCATCCCCGTGGGATGCCGCGGGACAGCCCGGAGACACAGCCCAGCCGGCACTAGGTGGAGCTCTGCGACCGCGGCTGCCGGGCAGGCAGTGCCGGAGAGGGCGGTGGAGGGGCACAAGGAGCCGGGCTGGCGCTCAGCACAAGGTCCTGGGCTAGCCGCGGTGTCTAGAGCAGAGCTACAGGAGAGCCGGAGAGAGGGGCCGGGGATAGGGTTGTCGGTCAAAAGGAATCCACAGCCGAAACTTCGCAGCACTGACGGGACAAGCGGAGTTTCAGGGCAAACCATTCAGCCCCTGCCCTCAGTGCGTTCTCCTGTACAACCATGCCCATGTGCCACAGAAGGCACAACAAAAATAAGAGACCCTTCTCTGTCTGGATCAAAAGAAACTGTAGATACTTCTCCAACACGTTCCACTCTTGGGTTTGGGATACTTGGGATAAGCTCTATGAGGTCCCTCTGGGAGAAGCTGAGGCTAACCATGTGTTGAACCAGAAGAGCAGAAGCAGAAGTGACCCTGTCATGTGTGCTAGCAGTGGCTTTCAGTCCACATGTTCATGGGGGGAACTGTGAATGAGAATGAAGAAATCCAAGATCGCAGTAGCTACAAAACTGTTTGCAGACAGATTATTTTTAAGAGACAACACATCTGCTGGAAACTATTTTGGGGGCAAAATTCCAGTATTTGGATATCTGGATTAGGGCATTTCCCATGGAGCTGAATACAACAAATCCCAGTCCCCTACTCCCTGGCACTGAATATGATCAAATGCTCAGTGGTTTAGGGCTCTCTGTTGCCAGGCAAATGCAGCACCAATGCATTGCTGCCTCCTCCTCTCCCCCATCAGTGGCTAATTAATTAGACCACACAAAGTAAATCAGCTTAAAAAAAAATAGAATCTACCCAGATCTGTGATTGAGGAGGCCACAAATCACTTCAGAAGGAACTGAGAACTGAATCCATCTCCTTCTCACCCTTGGTGAGTATCCCAATACTATGGAGTGGCAGAGAAATTCGAGTCCCATCGAGGTAGGCTGTCTGAGACGTGGCTGGATTCATGCTTCCTGACAGGCTTGCTTACTAGTGATTACACAAGCAGTGGGGCTGCTCATGTCAGGGATTGCACCTTATGGGTCACCAACGTGTTAAAATCTAGGTGTTTAAGGCTGTGCTGGAAAACTGGTAAAGCAACACTCTTAGCAGCAGTGTAGGTGGCTTGGGGTACAACCTGGGGTTCAGATCTCAGCGGAGAAGGAATTTTGAAGACCTGTATTGTGGAGAGAGGTGGAAAAGTGGTGGTGTTCCTGTGGTCACCTCCACAGAGACACATGAAGGCTGGAGTGGGATCTAGTTCACTTAGATACTGCTTAGTTGGGCCAAAAATCCATGGGAGGCCCTGACAGTAACCCACTCCTCCTGCCACATTTTACCTACACCTATTCATGATCCTTTTACTCACAGTTAAGCTTTGGCACCTACCTGTGTCTGCCCATTCATGTCCAGAGAAATACCTTTCCAGCTGTGCTATGGCTCCCCTCCCTCCATACCTCCATGTCTTTGTCACTGTCTTCCAGTTGAAGAACGGCCAGAAGTTGCTTCTAATGACAGCCTTCCAGTCCCACCAGTGCCACGACAACCCCATCCTCAGAAGAGGTTTGGAGGCTTCAGACCCTAAAAAGAAAGAGACGCCCTGTTCTACTTTGCACCGTATTTCTCCTGGAGAAGTGACTGCCTGATGCAGACTGGGATCTCCTTCGGAGAAGCCTCCTGTGCGTGCGGCTGCCCTGGTTGCAGAGGAACTGCGAAACTGAACCGAGGCAAATCCGGGCTGGTCCCCAGGAGCTGAACCGCTGAGGAGCGCCCAGGGGAGGGCAGTGTGAGACATGGCTGGGAGCTGGCCTTGGGTCTGTCTGCCTGGCCCTACCTTCTGATCCTTTTTGGGCTTCTTTTCAGACCAGAAGAAAATGGTCAGTTGGGAGCAGATGGGTGGTGGTGGAGAGCCGTGAGGCACCAGTCTCTCCTTGGAGCCAGAGAACTGAGGTTTTGGGTTGGATGGAACATGTTTGCCTGTGGAGAAAGACAAATCTTCTCCTGCCTTCTTACAGCACTGGAATAAAAAGAGATCCCATGTGGGAATCTCAGCCTGCTACCTGCCAGGCCAAGAAAATGCCTGGTGCTTTCCTGCTTTGGACTCCTACATTTTCTAGCATGAAATACTATCCACAAAGCACCCTGACCCTGCATGGATGTATACAGGTATGGCCTTACAAACAACAAGCTTATCTACATGGGCCAGCATCACCCCGTGTCTCAGCTAGCTCACTGAAAGAGTTTGTAGGATGGGGCTTGCCACAAAACACCGACTGAGAGAGATGGTGGTATGGTGTCTCTCCACGGAAGGACCTGTAGCCGGGCGGGGCGAGGGATAAACAGGCAGGACTAGTGCTGCGGAGACATGGGAGGGTGTGCCCACAGGGTGTGCATCACTGTTAAGGTTACATTTCAAAGCTGGGAGACGTAGGAAATGAATCAGTGAGGAAAGCAATGAGGAGATCAGCTTTTATATTGACCCTAGAAGGACGGGGACGGCCCGAGAACTCAATGGTGCAAAAGTGTGCAAACCATTTTACAAGCTGGAATTCGGTGTTTTGCTTGGCGTGGCAGTGACACGCGTGTTGTAGCTCTGTCCCGCCAGCTGGACTGCGGCTTGCGGTTTTCCAGAGAGCGACATATCTCTGGACGATGACAGGAAGGCTGGGGAGCACCCTCTGACTCGGGGTCCTGGACCAGCCGCGCCCCGCTGCAAAGCTGAGAGCGGGTGGCTGAGGAGCACCGCGCTCCCGCTGCGCCCCGCGCCGGGCGCTGCGAGGACCGAGGGGGCGGACAGTGGCCCTGAGTGCTGCGGGAAACGTCCGTGGGTGGGCGGGGGGTGTCCTTCGGGAGCAAAGGCGATAATAACCGAGCTCTGGGCTTCGTACTGGGGAGCGAGACCCCCCCCGTCTCCGCCCGAGCCCGCCGCGACCGCACCGTCGGGGCCGCTTCGCGTGTGCGCACTGCTGAGTGACTCACGGTTCCCGTGACTGGATAAGGCCCCGGCTGTCCCAGGTGGAACACGCCAGCGAAGTCCGGCCACAAGTGGTCTGCAGGCGGCCGGGGCGCGCTGGTGCGGCTTTCCTTCCCGGTGACATCTAAAAAAAATTAAATAATATTTATTATAAAAGTTATTATAAAATAATATAAAATAACAAAATCCATCCAAGGCTCCGTCCTCGGGCAGCAGAGGTGTGCCGGGGGCCTTCGGTCGTGGTCCACCAGCGATTTCCAGGAGAGCAGAGCAATGCTAAGCCCGTGTAAACAGGGTCGGAAAGCGCGACAGGGATTAGCCTTTGGTCGCTCCGCGTCGGACAAACCGAGCGTCCCTCCAGGAGGGTCTGGCCTCTGGACCAGAACGTCTGGGGTCGCCCTCATCGGCCTCGGGCTGCAGGAACAGGGCGATGCGAACTCATGCCTGACAGGACCTGTGCAAAGACTCAGGTCTGGCCAGGGCAGTGGGGACGGCCCGTGGTGGGTGCACAATGTGGGGCGGTGGTGCCCCATCTCAGCATAAAGTGCCACCTCCTTCCCCGTCTCTGCTTCCTTCCAACAACGTGAATACGCTCGGGAGCTTGCGTTCAGCATCTAAACCGCTCCTAGAGGCATGTGCTTAAACAAGACGAGTATCAACGCCACGATAAAAGTATTGGGTTATTCTGCAACGTAATCTACATCAAAGCCTCAGGGGCTGCCGGCTTGAAAAGATCCAAGATGTTTTCTAAGTCCTTATCATGTCTGTGCTTAGGGGGAGTCATAAATTCCACAGGTCGGACTAACTAACACACGATTCCTCCTTCCCTTCTCTCCCCATGGCCACCAAAGTGCTTTCAAGCTTTTTTTCTTGCCCTTTTTTTTTTTTCTTTTAACCTTTCAAACAAAGCTCCCGGTTCCGTGTCGTTCAGGTGGGGGAGAAAGGAAGATTTTCCAACTCCTCCATACCCCACCCCGAGACTTTCGTAAGCCACAGAAAAATAAATTCTTTAAACCACAAAACTATTAATACAGTGAATCTGCACCCCCACAAGGGTCCCGTTGAGCTGAAGCAGTCGGTGGAGGGGAGATCGCGGGGGCTGCGCGGCACTCGGCCCTTCCGGACATTTATGGGGGTGTCTCTGGTCCAGGACGGGGGTCCTCATGTTGTGTCGCTCAGCCCATTATCCCCCGACGATGAGCACCGGCCCCGAAGTGAAGTGCCCGCTCCAGACCAGGGCACCGGCCACGGCCTGCCCAGGAGCGAGGGCTCGGCAGCGGGCAGGAGCCAGCAAGCAGCAGCGCCCTGCCACCTGGCATTCCTCCGCAGTCATGACGCTGCCCTGACTGCCCACGGATTAACGTCAGGAATTATTTTTTCGGATCAAGACTGAGGCTGAAGGAGGAAGGCGGGACGTGCGGCGTCTGCCCTGGGCGCAGTCCTGCGTGGAACAGCCCTACGGGGAAAATATCGAGGTCATCACGGAGGAGTGGGGGAAAATATTTCCCTGCAAACGGTGTCCCCCATCAGGCATTAGTCAATTTGAGAGACGTTGTGTCGTGTTTCCCTGCTCAGGCTCTAACGAAATTTGAGGGGCGTGGGGGTGGATAAACAAAAACGAAGGAAGCAAAAAAGGGAGAGATACAGCCTTCGCCTGCACTCTGGTGTCGGGGTCCGATCCCGGGATCCCAACTTCTCTCCTGGAGCTGACGCTCTGGACCAGACTCAGCTGGAAAACCTGAGACGAAGGCAGGGAAGGAGCGGGCAGCTACGACCTCCAGAACAGATAGGACAAAAGGGGGGAAACCCGGCCGAGAGAGACACCCTCTCTCTTCAACCTCCTCGGGAACCCCCAATCGCTGGGTAGGGTCGGACGGGGGACAAATCCTGTGCCAGTCGCAACGAAAAGAAACCCGAACAGTCACACGGGCACGCAGGTGTGCGCGACTAGAGATCCATCTTATTGCAAGACAAGAGGGTCCCGAGGGCAGTGTCTCCCCATCCCTAGCAGCCAGGTACATTGCTGCGATTGGTCGGGTCCGGCAGGCAGCTGCGCGGCGGCAGATGATGCTCCGGAGCATTTATTCGCCAGGGAAGCGGGTCTCGTTTCCTCCCTCACCGCCAGCTTAGGGTAGGTGACGGCTGGTAGGGCTCGGTCTTCCCAAGTCCTCTCCGTACTTCGAGCGCAGCTGGGATCACTGTCCGAATGGCAAAGTAGGTAAAGCACAGCTGTGCGCTCCCCGTTATGCCAGCTGATTGCGGTGTTGCCTCGAAGCTCTGTCCTATTCGATCGGTAGAGGCCCAAGACCCTCATCCGATCCCGTAGCCGACGGCCCTCAGCCCAACTGACTCAGGCTGGCGTCGGGTCTCACCCCGAAACGCTGCCACCTGCCTGCCAGATATTCAGTGATAGTCTTAGACGCCGAACCGGCCTGTTTTCGAGTTGGTCAGTGCTGTGATCCGTTTTAATACAAGAAGCTCAGAGTTTTGTCATTTTAATGACCCCTTTCTCCGTTTATGGCGTCATCAAATTCACATCAGCATAGATCGGCTCTGCCGGTTCTTATCGGGAGAGCCGATTACACTGAAGGGACGCAGCATTTCTTTTCGAGAGTTACATTTCAGTCTCCTGCTCAGAGACTGCTGGGGCTGCAAGCCCCACTCTTTCTCCCCCGTACTTGATCGGGGCGGGAGGAAGGTGTTATCGTGGAAATGGGCAACAAGGAAGGAAACCCATCCGGAGAAGACGGCTGGCAGACGTCCCTACTCCCTGCTTTGTGCTGCTGTTATCGTAGGGTCGCAGCCGTCAGCGGTAGCTTGAGAATGACAAGTGCCAGTGTGGGCTGTGTGCAGGGTGGGGGTACCCCGTTCCTCGCATGCTGGATCTTCACAGCGGCTCTGAGGGGGCTGCCCAGTGGTATCTTGCCCAGGAGCGATGCTCGGTCCTACCCCATTTGAGCGTCCTGGTCTCCCGGGGCCACTGTCATTGGACCACTCCGGGTATTTTGGAAGAGGTCGCTGAATTATCCCCACTGGCATTAAAACATGGCCCCATGCCAGTCCCACGCTCAGCACCAAAAGGCCCAGTAGAATGGGGGGGGGGAAGGAGAGGAAGATTTTCAGTGATGGCGGATCGGGAGATCTGCCTCTGCAGAGCTGAATCCGCCCTCAGCAGCAAGACGCCCCGTTTCAAAGGCACTCCTCTGTGTGCATAACAGCCACCCATGTGGAAGGAAAAATATCCTTGGGAAAGGGCACAGGTATCTCCGTATGTAAGATCCAGGACACGCGTGTCCGGGCTAGTGCGGGGCCTGTGGGGGAGGCCCGGTAGGACCCAGCCTTAGCCGCCCCGAGTGACGGGGAAAGCCGGCGAGGGCGGCTGAGACGGTCCTGCGCTGCTTCGGCGAAACTTGCTGGGAAAATGGGGGGACGTTCCCGTCCTCATCCATTTTTTTTCTCGGCGGGTGAAAGGTTTCCTCGCTGTGTCATGAGAAAAGATGCGAATATGCAAACGTCGTCTCGCATTGTCCCCGCTCAGGGTGAAAAGTTAAAGCATAAAAGCGGCGGGGGGAAGCTGAGAGGGGGTCGCCTCATCAAAGGGGACTGGCTGGGCCGGGGGAGCCGGCTGCCGCTTGCCCGGGAACCGCCCTTCCAGGGCCAGCATTTCCAGAGGGTTTCCAAGGCGTCGGGGAGGGCAAGAGTGAGTGTGTGAGAGGGGCAAGTCGTGGAGTTTCCCCGCGGGCTCGGCCGCGCTACAGAGAGGGAATCGCACTCTGAGGTGTCAAGCTCCGTCAGAAGGCTGATGATTCCCCCCTTGTGGGGTATCATTCCCTGCCTCGGTCCCAAGGCCCCAGCGGACGGAGGGATGATCCGGCCTCGCTCCAGCAGTGGGTCCGAGAGCAGTGGGTGTTTTAGATGAGGAACCCCCAGTCCTGGTACTTTCCCGGACCCGAGGCCCAGGCTGGGGAACCCTCGACCTCGTAATTCTGTAGGCACACGCGGAGGAAGGAGACAGCACCCTCGGAGAGAGGGTGATTTCTCCTCTTACCTCGCCTTCATCGCCCGTGACCGACTGGGAGCGGGAGCGGGTGGGAAGCGCATTAGAAAAAGCAGTAGGCCGTCGCGATGGGGTTTGTTGCTTAAAACAACCACGACAAAATGGCTTTGTGGATTTTTAATCAAAACTCCCTCCTCTTCCGCCCCTTCCCCCCTCCACCTCCCAAGCCCAAGCACGGAGAAGAGCTGGTTAAAGTGCTGCCTACAGATCGGCCGTGATACACGGCTCCCATATTCCCACCCTCGCCCTTAGATCTCCCTCTCTGTCTTTTGCAAGTCTCTTGATTTCATCCTTTGAACCTGTGATTGGAGGTTAAAGTGCACCAGGTTGCAATGGAAGGAGGAAGCTCTTAAACAATAAAGGCTTGAATATTTAGCTGTGATCAGGTCGCTGCCCTCTCCTTATCTTTTTAAATGCAAATCGTCTTTTAGGGGTAGTAGCTATATACCCAGCGCCTCTCCACGTCACCTGCCTTTGGTGTGTCTGGGCCATTACTAATAGAGCCTTGTAAACAATCGTTAATCATGTAAGGGCTGCTGGCCATTGGATTCGGACCCGGAGCGCGGAGGAGCGCGGAGCGCAGAGCGGGGCCGCGGCCCCTCCGCCTGCCCCCTCCCCGCCCCGGGCAGCCCGGCCCCAGGCAGCAGGCGCGCCGCGGCGAGAGCCCCGAACAGCATGTGGAGAGCCGCCGCCGGGGCACCGCCAGCATGTACGTGAGCTACCTCCTGGAGAAGGACGGGCCCATGTACCCCGGCCCGGTGCGGCACTCGGGGGGACTCAACCTGGCGGCGCAGAACTTCGTGGGCGCCCCGCAATACGCGGACTACGGCGGGTACCATGTGAACCTCGACGGCGCACAGTCCCCCGGCCCGGCCTGGCCCGCACCCTACGCCGCCCCGCTCCGCGACGACTGGGGCACCTATGGCCAAGGGGCGCCGCCGGCTGCCGGCGCCGTCCACGGCCTCAACGGGGGCTCCCCCGCCGCCCCCATGGCCTACAGCCCCGCCGACTACCATCACCACCCGCACGCCCACCACCACGCCGGCCCCGCGCCCCACTGCTCCGCCGGGGTCATGCAGCCCCTCAACGCCGCCAGCGCCGCCGCCAGCGCCGCCCCTGAGCCGCTCTCCCCCGGTGGGCAGCGCCGGGGCCTCTGCGAGTGGATGAGGAAGCCGGCGCAGCCCCCGCTCAGCAGCCAGGGTAAGTGCGGGCCGGGAGGAAGTGGGCTGGGGGCTGCCCTTCCGACGGCTCCCCCCCGGGCGCTGCTGGCTCCCCATATGCCGTGCAGGGCGGGAGAGCTATTTTTTCCGGGGAAAGCTCCCCGAAACAAACCCTGACGAGGGCCGGTCCGCGGGAGTACAGGGCTGCCGGGCTCCGCCGACAGCCTGTCAACGCTGTCGAGCGGCAGCGGCGCGGGGCCGGCAGCGGCAGGAGCGGCGCTCCGCCGGGAAGCAGCCACTGCTGGCCCCGGGGAGTCGGTGCTTCGACGGAGCAGGGTGGAATGGCCTGGATCCCGAGGAAACGCTCGCTCTTCCTCCCACTGCTCCGCTCTCCTGCTTATAGCCACTGAGTAGATTTTTATAACCAATTATAGTCATATAAATCATCGGCCGGTGTCGTTACACATTTGTTTCTGAGTCACTGGGCGCCTGCTCTTTATTAAGGTCTCCGTGCGACCAGTCTTCCAGAGCATCAGGGGGGGCCGCCAGGCGATCCCTGCGGGCTGTGCCGTGCCCTTGGCCGGGCCGGACCCGGCCAGTGCGGCCAGGAGGTGCGAGGGCGTGCCCCTCCAGAGTCCTGGCGGCGGGAGGCCGATCCCGGCTGCTGCACGCAGGACGGGTCAGCCCGTGGCCGGCGCCACACTCCCTTGTGATGTTAATACCCCCGCAGACCCTCTCTTTTATTCCTGCCCTTCATCTGCCAGGGAAATTGCGTGTCCCCCGCTTTGATACACGCCTTCCACGTCTGCTGTCTCCTCTTTTTCCTTTTTTTTTTTTTTCTCTTTTAAAAAACACCCCTTTAAAGATATAGTAGCCAGGGGGGGAAATGGATGGTGACTTTGGCAGTAAATATCAATTTATGGCATTCCCGTCTCATCCCCTGCCCTCCGTGACCGACGGGGCTGACGGGGTCTCCTCGGGCGGCGCGAATTGGGGATCCCGGTTACTCCCGTGGCCGCCACTCCTCGGTGCCCCGCAGACCGCTGGTAGCAGCCACGTCCCGGGGGACGGTGGAGCTCTTACAGGCTCACTGTGCTTCCCACAGCAGCCCGTGGTGTTCCCACATTTCGGGCTTGTGCGGTCGTGGCCGGTCCCTTGTCTCCATTCAAATTCTGCCTTTGGAGCCAGTGTTTATGTTAATGTGCAGAGCTGGGGGGATGAAAGCGCCTGCCGCCATTTGTTCAGTAGTGGTAATTCAAACAGAATGTGGCTGTCATTAAGGCTTTGAGAAGGGTTTTTCTTTGATAAGATCTCCTTGTCCTGCATTGTTTGGGATTGTGTTCCCTATTCACTGGCTCTGGGGAGTTTTCTCTGATCAGGCTTGTATCTTTACAGGGTACTTTTGTTGTGGTTTGCAGAGAGTTTACCTGAACAAAGTCAGCTTGCTAGCCATTAAGCACCTTGGGGGCAGAGACTCCCCCTCGGCTCCCTGGGGAACGGGAGGGCAGGGGACACAACCAGCTAAACAAGAAACCCTCGGGAGAAAGGAGGCCACCGGCTGCGGCGATGAACTCTCACCGGCCGCTCGCCGGCATTCGCCTTTGGATTTTGTTGGGTTTGGGTTTTCGGAGTTTGGTTAGTTTTTTCGTTCGGTTTTCTATTTTTTTGAGCGTTGAAGTTGCACGTCACACTTCCAGGGCCTCCGAGAAATCCCGTAAGTCTCTGCCCGGAAGCCGGAATAGAAAAGGAAGAGCCGGACCGGCACCGGAGTGGTACCCGCGGCTGCTCGGTTCTCCGCTCTTAGACCGGTGTTTCACGTTTAGAAACCAAATCAGCCTGTCCTGAAGGGGGTTTTCTCTTTCTTTCCCTTTCCCACTCTCTCTAAAAGATGTTTGTTCTCGCTAGAGAAGGCAAAACAAAACCGAAAACCAACAAGTGCACAATAAAGGTTACCGCGCAAGGCAAGGGCGTGGAGTGGGGCCAGAGCTGGCAGCCGAGGCTGAGAACCTGCGCCTGGCTTGCCCTTACCTCCAGCATGCCTAGGATTTGTGTCCCATGGCCCCAAGGAACTGAGGAACGTCTCCTTTCTCCTCTGCTTTGCTCAGTAGAGCCCAGGTCAGGGGGAAGAGAGCAGGAAGAGAACGGGTTTGGGTGGGGGGACTGCTCCTTATCGTTCTGTACCATGGAGAGCAGAGCCGCCCTCACCCAGACTCTTTGACTTTCTCAACCACGGCATTGTTCTCCGCAGTTAAAACAAGGACGAAAGACAAGTATCGCGTCGTGTACACTGACCACCAGCGGCTGGAGCTGGAGAAGGAGTTTCACTACAGCCGCTACATCACCATCAGGAGGAAAGCGGAGCTGGCCTCCAACCTGGGGCTGTCGGAGAGACAGGTCTGTCCCACGAGTGGCGCTTGCCACGTGTGGCCGGGCTGCGCGGGGGCAGAGATGCGCGGGACGGGGCTGCGCGGGACGCGGAATGCCCGGGCTTGGGATGCGCTCTTGTTGCGAGCCCCTGACATTGGGTACATCTCCGGCGAACTGCCTCCCCTCACTCCCCTGTCTCCCACCGGCAGGTGAAAATCTGGTTCCAGAACAGGCGGGCGAAGGAGAGGAAGATCAACAAGAAGAAGCTGCAGCAGGCGCAGCCCGGCGGCGCGGAACCCCTCAGCCCCAGCGCCTCACTGCAGGGTCCTGCGGCGGGGGCGGCCGCCGCCGGGTTAGGCCCCGCCGCCCCCCAGTGACAGAGGTCGGGGAGAGAAGTGCAGGGACTGCTGGAGGGCGCGGCAAGGTCGGGCCGGGCCGGGTCGGGCCGGGGGGCGCGGTGGGAGCGGCTACCCCGACGCACTACACCGCCCCGCGGGGCCGGCCGTGTGTACAGATGTACAGTGTATGTGTCTCGTCGTCCGGGGGAAGCGAGTCCATCGCTTTATTAATATTATTATTATTATGTTTGGGTGCTTTTTTTACCCTGGAATTTGTTAGATGAAATGGGGGCACTGTTTGCCAGTCAACCCCCGGTATATCTCAGGGATCGGTCCAAAAGACCTTAGAAATATTGTCGGGCTAATGATGCATTCTAGCAGGAAAAAAAATTAAAACAAGTTTTTTTATTTTATATTTTATTTTATTTTCTTTTCGTCTTGCAACCATGAATATGCAAAATGTTCCTCCTGCCCTAAGGGTCAGAGCAGACAAGATAAGGCACTGTTTAAACGTTCAGAAGTGAATTGCTTAATGTTAGACACTTGTAAAAGAGCCCATAAATCCAGTGCAGATAGTCATCCTGCAAGATTTATTAGCTGCAGTGCAAAGAAATTGGAAGAATTTCGTCTCTTCTGGAAAAGGAGTCCTGTCATGCTGGAATGAGGAGCCTTGTTTGCCTGTCCAATGTCTCCTTGGTTACGTTATGTGCTGTTTCTCACATCCTTACAATTTTTGTCTTGCTTGAAGGGTTTGGGTTTTTTTCAGTTAGTTTTCCAAAGTCCCCTTGATTTTATTAGCTTTCTGTAGGCTTCATCACAGCTCCACCAGGAGCAGAAATCCTCAGAAGAATATGTGCTATACCAGAGCCCGCCTTGGACAGGCTGTGGCCCATTTCCACATGCTAGCTAGATAGTGGGGGCTGGAGTGGAGACGCCAAACAATTCACCTAGCCAGAGGTGAAAATAAGAAAAGTCCAGGTGATTTGGCCAAATCTTCCTGGCTCTTCTTACTTACAGCTGGGAGAAACCCCACTGAGAAGTGAGGCCGTATAGCCAGGTTGGGGCAGCCACTCTGTTACTCCATTTGCCTTCATTGGGGCGCTTTGTTTTTGTCCTTCCTGAGCCATTCTTATCTTTTTGTTAAAAGCTAAAGCCAAATGCCAGCAGTATGTACAGACCTGCAAGGGGATAATTGGTTTGCCAGAGCCTGGTCCTACAGACAAGGTAGCTCTCTCTGCCTCAGAGAACTTGGGGAAATCCTTAAAGCCTCTGTGCTGCGTTTTGGCTGTGTGTAGCTCCATGCCTTGCTGGGCTAGGGGCTGTGAGTCTGACAGCAGACACGTGGCCCTGCAAACCTGATTCAGGGCTCCTGTGCCTGGAAGAAGACCACGGTAGGTGGGCAGCACCTACAGTGCAGGGAACCTGCTTGATTTTTTGCTAAGTGCATAGTCCTTGAAGTGAGTCTGGCCAGAAGACCTGGGTGCAGCACCCCAGCAGTTACACTCATTGCGCATGGGCTTGACACACAGCACGTCTTGCTGGGTCCAATGTCCATAGTTCGCTCTGGATCAGAGCAAGGCAGGAGCCAGATCCATCTTTCTTTGACTCTAAAGGGTCCTTGGATCATTTTGGAGGAGCTGCTTCCCTAGGAACAACTAAATTTAAGCAGCACCTAAACTGAAAGTCTTAGCTCTGCAGCACCAGCCCTAAACCAGAGGAGAGCAGTTGCACCAGAGCTGGCCAGGTTAAGGAGGACTTTGCAGGAACCGTGATCCACTCCTTCCTTTGAGGTCTCCCTGGGCACGGGGGCTCCGAGGCGGCAGCAGCCATGCCGCATCCAAGGTACAGGCAGTCCCGGGAGTGCCGCCCCTTCAAGGATGTCCTCTGGCACCCGGAGCCACCCCCGCAGCATTGATCCCGGCCCGGCTGCTGCCGGAGCTGCTGCGCGTTGCTGTGATACGCCTGTCAATAAACCCTGTTTGGATTGTGGAGCAGAGCACAAGGTTTGTTTGTTTAGTGGTTAGAGGTTCAAAAGTCGGCATTGTCCCACTGCAAACGAGCACAAGTTTTTTCTCCCTAAGGAAAAGCTGGCTGCGGTGAGAGGGAGGGAGAGATATCGGTGGGCCCTTTTATTTGCTTCCAAGAATAATTAATGGCAGTGCAAAAAAAGATGACCACAGAGTTATGAAAGACCATCAATAAGTAAATTAATCACGAAGGATCTGTGGGTATAAGAGGTGCTGCTTGCTGTCGGTTTTTTTGCAATTCCCAATGCCCATTGGGCTGGGGGGTGACATGGAAGTGGCAGAACGCAGGGCTCTTTACTGAGTGGTGGTACACAACTGCCTTTGGCACCAGCCCAGACATGGCAACATTTGGGACAATCCCTGTAATCTTGCCGTAGTGTGCTCCGAGTTGATTTTAATGCTGAAGGTGTCAAAATGACTCTTTTTTCACTTGTAGGACTTAGGAGAAAGAGAGTTGCCCCCACTGAGGTGAACTTCTTGATGTCCACAAAAGCTTTATGTCTTAAAAAAAGTTCAGTAGAGATATACAAACAAGCCTGACACATTTTCAATCTTTTCTTCTCTTTGTTATCAAACATTAATTTTCTAAGTTCTCTTCAAATTCTTGACTACAATAATGCAGAACTCAAATTTCTCAGTGTAAGAAGGAACCAACCAAGCAATTCATATCCATGTTCCATCTCAAATATGTCCCCACTCCCATCCCCAAACAAGTAAAACACCAATTTTCTGACTTCCTTTATATTCCTCATGTACCGTAGAGGAGTGTAAAAAGGCACAAACTTGTGGCACCTGAATCAGTCCAGTGGCTGGACCATGACATTGAACCAGAAGTTCTGTTTGTGAGAGGTGAGCTGATTGTGGTGACCCCCCAATGAACCCATGGGTGTTTTCACCACTCACAGAGCTCCCCACTGTCCTGCACCAGCAAGCTGAACTGGATTGATGGGACACAACAGGTACTGTACCTTGCTTGCCTGGCAGGATCTGGAGCAGATGTGCATGAAAAAAAAGTCCAGGAAATCAGAAGGTTTGGTCGAAAAGTTGCAGGATGGAAGTTCCCTGATCTCCTTCTCTTGACAGATTTTACTGCTCCTACCACCAAACAATAACAAAACACTTAGGAGTCCTACTCCTGGATTAGCTCCTAGACCAAGAGCAGAATTTCTCAAGAAAGGTCTCGAATTTGTGACAAGATGACAGTACGTGTCATAGCCCAGCTTGGGAAGAGCAGTAAGGTACTTAGAGGACTTAGATGGCATCTAGAGCAAATTTCTTCTTTCTCTGATCTGTAGTATCTTTGAGGGTTACTTTATGTGTTGTCAGTCTGATGATGAGCACTCCGGATCTGCTGAATGAAGACAGTAAGCTTTTAAAAAATAATAAATAAATAAACCAGTAAGCAACAACTTCAGACACATCACCCAGCTGCCCTTTTTGCTTGCACAAGTGACTTCTATGAGGCAGGTTCTTTCCATCTGTCAGTGAAGTAGTGGCTAGAAGCACAAAACCCAGCCATATAGCACAGGGCAGAGCCCATCCTTCCGAAATTGAAGGGGATTTTGCTATGCATGACTTAAATCCTGGTTCCAGAGGGCTGTGCAAGGCCTTAGGTTTCTCTTTGATATTTCGTCAGTGGCTGGTCTGGAAGTGGAAATCATGGAGTTTCCAATTCTCTGGACACAGCTCTGCTGGATATAATGCTTCATAGCCAAAATTAATGACCAAATACTTTCCCTCAGTCCCACCCATGTAATGGGGCTGTGTGTTGAAGTATAGAGCAGTTAGAGCTGAAAGCAAAAGTTGAGTTCATGCCAGAGAAGCAGCACTGGAGGCCTTCCAGAAGCAGCTTGTAAATAGCAACAGAAGTCAGCAGAACACAAGTCTGTTGAAGGCACATCCAGCTGCACAGGTAGCTCAGCAAGAAAGCAAGGCCACCCTGGTGTGAGAGGTCATGGGATGGGTGGCCTGGTGCAGCAGAGGACAAATGCCAGGGAGGTACATGCTAGGAAGCTCCTCAGCAAAACAGCTCTGGTTATTGGCAGAAAGCCATGGCAGAGAGATGTCAGGAATTTTTGGGGGCAGATGGGGCCAAACTCTCCCAGAAGCCTTAGCAGCCTCTGGGCTTTGCTCCAGATGAGCTCCTTGGCGGAACAGGATGTTCCCACTCTTCCTGCTGTTGGGGAAGGACTACTTTCTTCTTACCTGCATGTTCTGCCATGCTGTGACTCAGGTGAATACAGGCAGTTTCTTCTATTTAATGTCTCAACTTCTGCAATGCCCCTACCTTCATTCTCAGTTTTTGCTACTTTCAGAAGTCAAACTTACCTTCTTTGAAAAAGGGAAACAGACAGTTACTTGCAAAGGAACACAAAACACTTGAGCTATTCACAAAAACAAACAGTTTTTTGTCAGGAGACTTCAATCAGAGACCTGGCAATCCCTTTCTAGCTCTGTATTCCTAAATTGAAGTGTCATCTGTTTTGGGATGACACCCGCTTGATTCCCCTGTAGATACTTTATAGTAAGTACAGGAAATGAGAGGATGATTATCACCACATGTTCACATGGATGTCTAGATACGGATCTGTGGTATTCATTAGGCTTCAGCCCAGTTAACCATTGGCAGGTAACAGGAGTAATTTTCAGCTTGTTCTTAATTTCCTCTAATTATATTAATAACGAACCTAACATAATATCTAACATTATCTATAATAGACAGTCTATTTAATATAATGCTTGTCAAGGTAGAAGTTTTGATTGAATTCTTCAAATTAACAGAAGTGTATCATTACCTTTTTTAAGTGTGCTTCATAGAATCATAAAATAGTGTGGGTTGAAAGGGACATTTAAAGCTCATCTAAGTCTTACTATCCTGCAATGAGCAAGGACATCTTTAACTAGGTCAGGTTGCTCAGTGCTCCATCCAACCTGACCTTGAGTGTTTCCAGGTATAGGGCATTCACCACCTCTCTGGGCAACATTCCAGGGTTTCATCACCCTTGTAGTAAAAATTTCTACTTTATATCTAGCCTAAATCTACCCTCCTTTACTTTAAACTTCTAACAGCTAATTTCCAACCTGCTGATCCCTAGCACTTCAGCTGGACTGAAGAAAACTAGACAGATGCCAATAAAAACATCTGGATTCATTATCTGCCTCTCTGTGCCCCCACACCCAGCTGCAACAGGCAGGGCTGGAAAAACAACACTGCATATAGTGCTGTTCCAAAAGGAGAGAAGAAGCCAAACAGAGCACATGGACCCTTCCTGCCTTCTGCATTTTTCTTCCCTTAGTCACCCAGGTATTTTTTGGCAGCTGTTGCAAGCTCTTGTAGTTGTGTTTTTGAGTCAGATCCTGTTCCCCTGACATGCCTTGCTGCCTTCCATAGAGTCACAGCCCGTCCTTCAGATAACTTGCATAGACCCAAAGACCTTTGTGAGAGAAAAGCTGCCTTATCTCCTGCATTCTTTGGAATGAGATGCTCCTCACTGCTTTGTCCCTTCATCTGCTGGCAGACAAGACAAGCTTTTAATCCTGGAAACCAAGATTGCTTGCAGTCTAATTTTTCCATGCCATGGTCTCACCGTGCAAACAGAAAAATCACTCAGAGATACAAGACTTGCTTGGTCCCTTGCCATTCAGAATGACAACAGTTAGGGCTTTCAACAAGGACTTGCTTGTAAGCAAGCCCCTGGAGATCATTCTGATGCAAAACTGAAACACAAACCAGGTGCATGATTATCGACCTCTATGATCATTTGGGTCTCAGGATTTTTAAGACCACAATTCTGCTTTTAGGAACCTTGAGAGTAGTATGGGCAAGACATGGACATCAGAGGCCATCTGAGCTTCCAAAGGTGTTTAAACTCCTAAATCAAGCAAGAGTTAAGACACATTAGTATCCATGAGTTTTCTTTCTTTTTCTACAGTTTGAAAATGAGTCAATTCCTCTCACACTGGAATAGTTCAAAGTGATATATACAGCTGTGTAACAGGAAACTATTGAGGTCTCTTTAAAGATAACTCAAGCTTTTGATTACATTTTAGGGGAATTCCAGTTCTCACCTAATCTAGTGATTTTTTTCTTACTTGTACAATTTAAGTATGTGAGAGGGAATTTACATTGGTGAGAATCACCTCCTACCAGTAATATCAAAGAATTCTTATACTAGTTTAAAATAAATACATGCTACTGTAAGAATTATAAATTACAATAAAAGAAAAAATAAAACTAATTTTTCATGTATAGCAAATGCAATATATTGTGTCTCTTGAAGTTATGCTCATTTTTCAGACATTCTTTGATCCTCATCAGGACACTTATATGCATCTGTGGCGGTAGAGGTAACCACAGTGATCTGAAAAGGGGTCTCTAAAAACATCTTGTGCAACTACTCCTGGGAATGTAGTGACTCAGAAGAAAAAGCAGCTTGCTCTTATCAGGAGTGTCTTTCTTCCTCCAGGACTTCAATCTAGAAGCATGATCTTTTTTCTGTTCCCAGTAACAACACCCTGCTCTTCCAATGCCAGAGCAACACTTTGGACCTACTCTTTCATTCTCAGTAACTGCCTCTCCAATCTCCTATCGTGGCTCCAAAGGTGTTTTCCATCCTCAGAGGCTTGGTCTCTTGATGGCCCCTGCCAGTAAAACATGTCCTTTGTTATCTCCTTGCCTGTGGGCACATGTCCTGAACTGGAACAGGAAAACACAGCTGCCACACTAGTCCAACAAAAGCAGCTGCCTGAGCAAGGGCAGAGGGGGCTGACATGGCAAGGGTTCGGCAGCCCAGCAAAGTCTGTGGGGTTCCAGAGGCTGGGGCTATTCAGCCTCTCTTCATGCACATCCCTACCCAGGCATACTACCATGGACACCTGAAAACCTGCCTCCTTCCCTCTTGGCCTCGGAAAGTGACCCTATATCCTCCACAGGCTGGGAGCTACTTTCACACAAATATTCTGGTGCTTGCTCCTTATGCATGAGACAGCAAAATTCAAGAATAGAATGAGAAAGAAAATACAAGAATGAATTTTCCTGTCTCAGAGGTAAAGAGTGGGACCATTTCTGCTATAGGAAGGAAAAGAGCTGGGGGTGCAGTGCCAAGTGCCTCTGGTGGCAGGGGGATGCCCTCAGAGGTACCTGCTCCCTCCCTGGCTAATGAAGATAGCAGTGGCACTCACCCCAATCTGGCAGCTGCCTGTGCTTTGTGAGGTTCCTGTGGTCTGTGATGTGCTCTGAGCTCCAGAGCCAAGGGAGAGCCTGCTTAGAGATACCTGGGTGAATGCACCACAGCAGCTTGCAGACCATCCTCCAAACCACCCCCCGCCAAAAAAAAAAAAAAAAAAAAAAAAAAAAAAAAAAAAAAGAAGGAGTGACAGCACAGCAGCCACTGCTCCTTTCCAGGCAGGCCGGTCCCTCACAGGGTCCCACCACGCCACTCCTAACCTGCTCAACCCACTGGTTCCTTCCTGACAGCCTAGGGAAAAGCAAGGGCCAGTATGAACTGCTAGGAGCACGTCAGCACAAATCAATGATTCATGCTGGAGGAATGAGCAGTGTGTTTTTATCTGACTTTAAATATTTAACCTCATTCATTATATTTTACCTTTGTGAACATCATGCTCTATGTGTGCAGTTTTACAAAAGATATGAGACTGCTCTCTCCCAAATCTAATCCCTTCAGTAGTGCTCTCCAAATTCAAGTCAGTCTTGGTTCAGAGGCTCTCAGCCTGGCTCCTGGACACTCACTGCTCTGGCATCCTGCAGCATCAAAACCCAAGGGCAGAGTACTTGTCTCACAAAGTCAAGCTTAATATAAAGGCGTTTCTGCACTCTCATGGAAGATTTCTAAAGTCATCCAGAAGCAACTTAGGTGATAGAAATTTTCCTTACTGCTGTCAAGTTGCCCATTTGATAACTGAAGGTCAGGCTGAACTCCTATGTCTGTCCTAGTAAGTTGAAAAGTGCCAGGAAATACTCCTGGGCACTGCAGCTCAACTAGCTGGCTTGGGGCAGCTTTTGCCCAGGAAATTTCTGGACATGGTTTGAGAGGACAAGCAAGAGACTGTTCCCAGGATGTGGTTTGGGTGCATCCAACCAGTCCTAGGGGGTATCAGAGAAGTAATTTGCATGTAGACCATTTGGTGGCAGTCGGGCTCAGCACTGAGGAGCGATCCGTGGCATGGTCAGCTTATGGGTGCAGCTGCAGCCTGAGATTCCTAAGTGGCATTGAAATCATGTAAGCCAGTTCCAGAAAGGCATTCCTTCTCGTGTTTCTTTTAGGAAGTCCTGGCTTCCTGGAGATATGAACATACCCAGTGAGATGTTCCAGGAGACCTACTCCTTTCTGATTACTTCCTCAGCAGGAAGGCAAAACCAACAGAATTGGGGAAGATGCTCCAGCTGTGCTGAACTTACAGGACTGATTTCTGCTATTACTGCCCAGAATTTAGCCTGTGCACTTGGTAGGGCTGAACTCTCAGGATGGGGACAGTCGCAAAAACCTGTCTGCCAACTCCAGCCTGCTGGCACACTTTGGCTTCCAGTGGGAAATTGCCACCTGTTTCTTCACAGACAAAACTGTTCTCATTGCAGCAGGGCTGGAATGGGGTTAGGATACGCTTCTGGGAAGGGGAAGGGGAAGGGAAAGGGAAAGGNAGGGAAAGGGCTGCGCTGTGGCGGTGCGGGCGGCAGGTGGCGGTGTGTCACAGCCGCAGACCCTCGGACAGCTCCCTCCCGGCCCCGCCGCCCTCCCTCGCACCGCCCCGGCCCCGCCGCGCTCCGGAAAGATGCCAGCGGGGCTCTCCATAAGGGATTTGAATTCTGCAAGCCCTCACATGCTCCACTGGCATCAATGTCGCGCCTGAGGAGGTGAATCGCAGACATGCGGTGGGAAATGCATTACGATCTCGGAACTGCGGTATTGCCTTGATCTGACCTCACGAGTCTGGCACATTCTCCCTTCCTTCCCTGAGCTTGTGCCACCAGGGATTAACATAAGGAGTTTTGAAATCGGGCAGCATCTGTTTCCCACTGGGCAGCATAGCAGCACCAAGAACAAATCCACTTGTTCTCCTCTCTCTGCAGTGTTTTTCCTTTCTTCAGACACTTGTTGCTACTGCAGTACAAAACATCAGCCATTACTGTCATATAAAGCACAGCCCCATGGAATAGAACCTGCAAGTGTCTATGGCACCATCTGGAGAACTCTGGTGGCACTGAAGAAAGCCTTTATATGTCCTACATAAACCATGCTGAATGGATGAGCAAATCCCCACTCCTCAATTTTCTATCCTCAGTTCACACACATTATACTCCTGCTTTCCTCCCTTACAGCTGCTGTCCAAGAATCTAGGCCAAAGCCCATTCAAATCAGTCCCATTGGCTGCAGTTATCTTTGGACCATGGCCTAGATCTCCTTTACTGGCTCTTGGCTTTATGCCTCTTCCATGCCCTCACTTGGAACAAGCTCTGCCTGCCTGAAGGCTCTCTTTCATCAAATTTGCCTTAGTCCCACTTTGTTCAGTATGCCTCTCTACACTGGGTAAATGAAAGCTTCAGAAAGCATACTGAGGTGTAGCAGGGACCATCTAAGCGATAGCAGAACATTTAAAGATTACTGGCAAAGTGGAGTATGTTCTGGAGTGGCAGCAGGGAAATTAAGGTGGCCAATATCCAAGATGTGGTGGGCCTCAATAGGAAACTTAAGCAATGCAAGGGAACTCTTCCAGGAGCTGCAGTGCATTCACAATCCTATGGGTAACTCTCCCCTGCTTCCTTTCCTGCCTCTTCCAGGTCCCCATATCCTGCGGAAGCTCCTGCTTTGTGTCAAAGACAGTGCAGATGCAGGTGTGGGGTGAGTTGTTTCCAGAATTAAAGAGATAGCACTTTTTGCAGAATTATGATTATTTTATTGGATTAGTGAGTTGGTCTGTCTTATCCAGCTGCTTCTGTTTAATACAGAAACAGCAGGCAGAGAGGGCGCACTAGCACTTTGGATTAATGTGATATGCCACCACACCCTCAGACTGGCATGTGAGGGAGCTACTGTCTTGTTAGTTGCTCTCTCCCTGGATATTTTTTAGTTCCTGATGGATCCTCCTCCATCTTCCATTCCACACTCCATAACCAGGCATGGAGCCAGGCTGGCATCACACAAGCATACAGAAGAAACACCACATCTCCCTTTGTCTGACTTCCCCAGCTTCGTGCTGACGTGACCCACAGGTGTCAGCTTGTCTCTTCTTTGATCCTGATGTTAACGTGTAAGAGTCTTGTAGCTCCTGAGGCTCCCTCTACCCACTCTTCCAAGTGTTTATAGGTTTACAACCAGTGAAGAATTAAGCCCTGAGCCATCTAGTGACCACATCTGGAGAAGAAGCATGGACACTAGGATTTTCCACCAAGCTATCACTGTTCCCAGCCCCCTGTCATCTAATGGCTGAGAAGGCAGGATTTTTCAGATCTTCCATGAGTATTGTGGCTTACCTCACTTCTCAGTCCCATGTTGAGAGGATGGGATTAATGCAGGCATGGGAGCAAATGGAACTTTGCTGGAACAGGACATAAATCTGCCATGCCAAATGGATTTTTATCTCCCACTTCTCTGCAGTTTTTCTGACAATTTCCAGTGCCTGCATATAAACAAATGGAGAATATTTTTCCCAGGAACTGTGGGGCAGCTCTGTGAGATATTTTGCCAAAAAAGAGCTACACTTGGATCCCTGATCAAGCTGGCCTCTAAGTACCTGATTTGTCATAACCAGGGACAGCTGAAACAAACCCTGCATGTAACAGTGAATAAACACTACGGAAGAGAAACTGCAGGAAATGGAAATCACTGACAGAATCACAACACTTTCCTTTAGTGTATGTACCAGGAGGAATGTGGAGATGGGTTGAAAAAACACCATCACATTACAAGGGCGAATTAAGCTTCTTCGAGAAAGGTGCAAGCTGCAATTAACAGCTAAGTAAAACACACAAAGCACCTGGTTTCTGTATCATGACTTGTTTCCTAGAAGCCAAACAGCATTCCCAGCTAATCACCTCATTGGTGTCATAATCCTATAGCTGTTGAGATCTTGGCATTACATCGGTTACCTTTTTTCTTCACCCCTCTCATTTAATGCCCTTCTCTGGCTTATCCCCATAAAAACTCCAAACTGCTTCAGCCTTACTTTCATCTCTTTTGACCCCTGCTGCTTTCAGTGCCAGCTCATTCTTCTGCCTGTCCACTCACTGACAGTGTTACTTTCCATCACTACTTGGAGCACAGTCCCTCTACTTGCCCTGTAGGCCCATCCTCTCCAGCTTCTGGGAAACTGTTCTTGCTAATTTCTCTAATAAGTTTCTAATAAGCCAGAAGTTACTTTAAAAAAAACCCTAGTTTTCTTCTCCAAAACTTTTCCTTTGGCTTCTTGGGAAGTAGTTTTAAAGAGAAGGGAAGTACACTGTCCTCTCCTTGCTAACAGGGCAAGAAACCATGCTCTATAACTGCAACAAGTAAGACTTGGATGTTAGGAAAACACACTCCTAGTAGCAATAATGATGCACTGAAACAGAGAACATTGAGAATTCTGCAGATATGTAGGTCTTAGTGAAGAGGACAGAGCAGCATGTCTGAAGTGATCTAACTTTGGGCAGAAGGATAGAGTAGAAAGCTCAGTGGTTCCAGTTTCAGTTCTCTTTTTGCTCCTTCAGGGATGCTCCTAAGAAATCCAATTCATTACCATGTAAGGGTCATGCAGCTCTATGGTTTATGGTCCTTTCCACTGCTTTTATCTCCACCTAATCTCACACATAACTCAAAATGCTGTCTTGCACACATGCCATCAGATGTACCTCTTTCTATTTGAAGTGAAACTGTCTCACTAAAATCTGTGGGATGAATAGAATCAAACCATTGATGATGTGGCAGCAGAGGGTGAAGCTGTGAGCAGGTTTTGCAATCACAACTCCAGAAACCAGCTGTGACTTTAGTAAGTTTTACTACATTCATTCCAGGGTAAGGGATTGATGCCTTCAAAGTAGAGGGGCTTTTCCCCTCCTCCCCCTTTTGACAATTTTCATTCTTGGGGTAAAAGTTCAGCTTATAGAGTGGATTAAAAGAAGTCCAAATCAGGACTTGCTATTCTGCCAGTTTATCTTGAGAAATGTCACCTCATGCAATATCACCCTTAGCCAAATACTGACTCACCTACAAGGGCCCAACACTGGAAAAGGAGAGAGAGCATACCAGATAATAGATCAGCTCTCCCTGCTGGAAGCTTGGCAGGGAGTGAGAGGCATGTGTTTGAATCAGAGGGACCTGAGCAGTTGTGCTGAAATGTGGTTAAAAGCCAGGATACAAGGGGGCTGTTTCACTACTCCTTGCTGCAGAGGGGTACAGCTTCCTCTCCAGGAGGGGTTCTGTTCAAAACATGACTTGGAGCCCTAGGATACCACACCCAGCTGAGGCTCCCAGCAGGTAACTGTTTGCTTTTCACTGGAGAAGGGTTTGAGACCAAGGAAGTGGTGTTCAAACACAGGTCTCTGCACAGTCCTGTACCTGGTAACTCTCCCCTAGCTCCACCTTGGTCCTGAGACAGCTTGGTCTCCCAGCACTGGCTGTGGATACCCTCTGTTGTCTCCAAAGGTTGCTGCTTTTCCTGTTTCTGACTTTTTCTTATGCCAGTGAAGTCACTAATCCTTTCCTGCCTCTGCTCAGTGCTTTGAGGTCCACATGGAATGTCCAAAGCAAGCATAGATAAATAAATAATGGCACACATTGGCCCTGCTCAAACAAAGCACTAGCGTGCTACCAGTCACTCTTGGAGATAACTCTTCCAGTATTCTCTATCAAGTCCAGCCCTGCAAGTGGTGACACAAACCATTATAACCTCTGTTTTCTGAGCCTGCTAAATGTGTTGTACTTTTAAATCTTAAGCATGCTGTACCAAGGTTTCTTTGAGGAGATCCTTTTTTCCTCCTGAGTCTGGGTCAAAGAAAAGGGAGAAAATGGAGATGCCACTGCCACCAGCTCATTGTACCCAGACCAACTGTGTCATGAGGCAAAGCCCAGCAATCTCCTCTTTGCCAATCTTCCACATCTGCTAGAGATGCTTCTGTTACTGGTCTGTTGGTCCAGTGCACCCTCATCTCTTGAGTTTCTTCCTTTCCAATGTATTTTTTGTTTGTTTGTGAAGAATATGCTTGTTCGACAAGGTACCTGCCTCTTATGCCCAGTGGATCCTGGCAGATGAAGCCAGACATCAGGGCTCCTGTGAATATGCCTCAAGGCACCTCATGCAGAGGCAACTCAGCTGCAGCCTTTCCTCCATCCAGTGCTGCTGCTGCTGGAAGCAAATACTTTCTGGAGCAAGCCCTGATATGAGGCAACAAGTACGTCAGACCTTAGAGTACAGAAGTCACATGTTGGAGTTTCCTACTGCATGAATGAGACTGGCTGGGCCTGACTCATCACCAAGGCACACTAGGGAGAGAGAGAGAGAGAGAGAGACTCGGCTCATTTCCTTTGCATTTTATTTGTTCCTGCATGTATTGTGATCCCAAAAGCACTAGGGAACAGAGGAGCTGCATACCACGACAGCAAGTGGTGAGACAAGAGGAGATGGAGAAAGCTGGAGACTAGAAGAAGCCTTGCCTCCATGCACTTTGCTCCAACGTTCTTCGCACTTGCAGCTAAAGCACTACTGGGGTACACAGGTTCTGGCAAGGTGCACAGAAAGATACTGTAAAGGCTGCTAGAATGCAGTGGGACAGGAACAGGAACAATGAGGATAAATAATAAATATTAAATAAATGTAAATAGTGGATAAGTGAAAGTAGATAACATTCACTACTAACATGTGTTTCCACATTTCATCATCCTCCCTAGATGGTAAACCAGACACATTCCTGACTGCTATAAAAATATAATTGAAGACCCGCCCATTCTTATCCACATCCAGGATAGAAGAAAGCAGGAAGAGAATTGCTTTTCTGAGTGACAGTTTATTGGAAGCCACATGTATACATGTGTGTTTGCATGGATGACCTATGCTTATGTGAAAAGGTCTCATGAGAATAACCCTATAAGCTATCAGGAGTGAAGGGAGCCTGATGGCCTTTCTTTCTACTCCCCAAATACGCCTTGAAATGCACTTAACGCCCAGCCAACTCTGCCCCATGTGGAGGACAGATTGTAACGTGCATTGCCCAAGCCACCAGACCCTGTTTTGGTGGTCCTTGCAGGGCTGGCATGCCATCCCATCCTTTGCCTTGTTGCATTTCAAAGCACTGAAGACTTCCTGAGCAATATTTCTTCTCTGAGCCTGCAAAATCTCTTCTCAGCTGTGGCCATGGCAGCCAGCACCAGCAACCGCAGTGTGGGAGGTAGCAGCCTTCAATGTCAGACTGGAAAGACTTTCACACCTTAGGTTAAATCACTGCTTTCAGAATTGATTTATGGGCATAATTATTCATTAATGGAGGAATTTTCAGGCAAACATATGGGTTTGTAATGGAGGAGACAAATACACTCTTGCAAACCTACTTTTCCTATGAGTATCACTGCAGGTCCTGAGACATGGTCCTATGGTGGGGAGGTAAAACAGGGGTCAGCACAGGATGTGCATGAGCTCCTGTTTTCCTTGCATGGCCCCAACAGGGGTTGCAGATGTAGCTTCCCAGCTCTGACCCGTGTGTGACAAGAGCCCCAAGCTCCTGCCAAGTTTGGCCTAGCTGTGTGCCATTCACCTTAGATGCTCAGCCCTGCTTGGAGAAAGGGAAAGTCCTGCCTTGTGGTTTTTCATGGAATAACAGTCATTGTCTCAGCAGTGTGGAAACAGAAGAATGTTTTCACTGCAGTGTTGGGGAATATATCTGAGAAAAGTAGGAGCAGCAAAGGTGTTGCATGTGCTAAGCTCATTCAAGATTTTTAGCCTGTCTTCTCTGGAGACACAGGCAGAACTGATGTCTCCACAGTTCCTGGTGCAGTGGATGCCAGAGGCAGATGCACCCAGGGAGGAGAAAATTGCCCTAAATTTTGTTCCGCTTTTCTTTTAAATAATTAACACTGAACACATATGATTCTTTGGGACATACCTCTTCCACACCTTCCTAAAGGATTGAATTATTGCCCAAAAAGGAAACAAAAAAAAATCTCACACTTTTTTCCTCTTGCCCGATTTTAAAATTATTTTTTAAAAGTTTTGTGGAAATCCTATCCTAGGGTAAAGATGATTACATATAAATCATAAACTATTTCATAAGGGAAGGTGTCTCCTAGGAGGATGAATATATTTGGACAACTAATTTTGGTGCAATTACATGGTACAAGACCTGTAGCAACCTCATAAATCTCCATGTCAGCCCTGCCTTTGCAGGGCCAGCACTGTGTAGGGCTGACTGTTCTGTCAGGTGAAATTACTGTGAAACTTTAGCTCTGCAAAGTTCCAGGTCTGTCTTGATTTAGTTAGTGTTAATTTTTCCATTGGTGGAGTTATAATATATATATGTATATATTTTTCTGTGTCTGTGTCTGTGTGCACTAAACCTGTATACTATGGCAACTCTTAGGAAAAAAGACTGTTCATTAAAACTAAACCATACAGGTCTGATTCTGCTTCTATTAATAAAAATACCTTGGTACTGGGGACAAATGATACAAATAAATTTTGCAAGTTCTTCCTTTTCACATCAGTGCACAGAGAAAATTGAAACTGAATGTGCTATATCGGAGAAAGGACAGACAACACTTTAGCTGCCATGTATGCTGCTCACCCAGGGCAATGTGCTTTACAAATCTTAGTACAAAATCGTGGTGTTTTGTGTGAGACATATCCACTGTAGCCAAATCTGTTTTTATAGTGGTTCCTGAATTGCAGTATCAGACATCGTAAAAGGTATGTGGAAATTGTTCCACTGCATGTTACAAATGACAGGTTAATGTTAATGAATAATGATTAGAAATATCGATGTTTAAAAATGGCTTCATATCCCCCCAAAGTTTAAGAAATATTACTTTAAATAATATGGTAGTTTACTTCTTAAGCAGAATAGCTTTATTTGAATTTTTCTCATATAATCATATGTAAAAGTTCTCACTCATTGACTGTGTTTTGATGAATAAGAATATACAGGTTCAGATGTTAAATTTCTCAGGCAACTTGCAGGAAAAAATACCAGAAATGCTCCTGTTTGCACACAGACCTTAATGTCCCCAAAGGAAAGAAAAGCAATAAACAAATTACACCTCCAGTTCAAGTCTCCACCTTAGTGTAAAAAGTCTCACATTAGACGGGAAAAACCCAAATTGCTATGCCAAGCTGCTTCCTCTCCCCCTCACTTTCAGCCGAAAGACTGGGAACATCCTCTGGCCAGGGTGGGACAGTCTGTCCTTCTCTTCTTCCTCTCATAGCCCGCGTCCACAGCACGGGAGGGACTGTGGCGGTCCCCGAGGATGCTCGAGGGATTGCTGCTGCCGGGTACAGGGCAGGAACCTCCCCGTCGAGGAGTCAGATCCGCCTGACCAACAAAAAACCGGACAGTTCCTACTTCCTCCCAACGGCTATGTTCTGTTTATAGTTTGGATGTGATTTGTTCCCCGTTTAGCTGAAATTCCCGTCGTTGTCGGAACGGAGAAGATGTTCTTGGTAGCAGGCTGGGCCCAGGATGACCGGAGCGGGCCCCGCGCTACCCGTCTCCAGCTCGGAAGACCCGGCCTCTCCCACATGCTGGGTCAGGCAGAAAAATAGCACCCAGGAAAGGTCCCTGGTGCTCTGCCAGTGCCTCGGGAGGCAGCCGACCCCCAGCTTCTGCTGGGATGTAAAGCCAGGTCTTCACAGAAAAAAACACGCTGAGAGCCGGACCGGGACAGGAGCGTGAGCTGCGGGGAGATTTATCCTTTCCAAGGCAGAGTCCGAGCTTGCGGAAGAGCTGGAAGAGAGGCAGGAGTTTTCCCCCAAAGGACAATGTCCCTGGGACCAGCCCTGCCGCCCTGCACGTTCCACTCTCGGCTCGGAGCTCGATTTGCGTCCGTTCGCTGCCCAGAGGTTACCTGCGACTTTTCTGTTGCATCTCTGGGTTCGCACTCCTCCTGCGCACTGCGGAGCCTCCGTGGAGCCCAGACGGGCGCGGAGCCGCGGGCAGCAGTGTGGGCTCCCTACAGCCGCTGGTGAAGCCCAGAGGAGGGTCTGGCTACCTGTGCCCATAATCGGGAGCCGGTCATCGGAGAAGACAAATCCTGCCCACAAGACACGTGGGCGTTTTTCTTTTTTAAAAAAAATTTAATCTTTTTTTTTTTTTTTTTTTTTTCCCTTCCTCCCATCCTTCCCCCTTTTCTTTCCCAAAGTCAAAAGAGAACGAAAGAAACCAGATTCTGGTTTCCAGAGAAGTAAGTAACAGTCCCGAGAGAGTCCTCGGTGGAGCCGATGCCCTGGTGCCACTGGAAGGGACGGGGACGGCGGCATGACAGCCCATGGATGGTCTGGGATGCTCGGCTCCGCGTCCGCGCTCGTGGACCGGTGGACACGGCAGGACGCGTGCCCCGACCGGGCAACCGTCCGAGGCAAGGCAGCGTGCCCTCATTTCTCCTCCGGTTCCCAGACCGCTCCGTGTACCCTGGGTTGCACACGCAGTCGGTGGCCACCCGAAACCCGCCTTCCCCTGGGGAAGCTGCCCCTAAGGGCTCGCTGCCGTGAGGGTTGGTCGGGGAAGCGGGGCCCAGCTCGCTGCCATCTCGGCGGCTCCCTGCGGCCTCCTACGGCCCACAGCGAGCCTCTCCTTGTTACAGCTGAACATCTTCCATTTACTTTTCGGAGGACGCGAGCTTCGGAGTGGAGGCACCGAGTTTCCCCGAGGGAAGGCGAGAGAGAGTCGGCACGGCACTGCGAGGCGAGGGGAAGCCCGTGCCAGCCCCTCGGATATTTCCCCGGTTCCATCCTCTTCCTCGTCCCGGGGCGTGGGGCTCCCCGAGGCTCACCGAGAGTCCTGCTGTCTTCTAGGGGCTAGGCTGGGGGAGAGGAGGTCCCTGGAGGCCCCCGAGGGCAGATTCGCAGCGGGACACGGCTGGAGATCCTCTTTGGTCTGAAGCTCCCCGGAGGACACCACGCAGTCTTGCTCGGGGTCATTGTTATTGCCCGCCCCTCGCTTTTTATCCTCTTCCTTCTTCCACTTCATCCGCCGGTTCTGGAACCAGATCTTGATGTGCCTTTCGGTCAAGTTCAACATGACAGCCAACTCCACTCGCCGCGGCCTGGAGATGTACTTGTTGAAGAGAAACTCCTTCTCCAGCTCCAGCAGCTGTGCCCTCGTGTACGCCGTTCTCGTCCGCTTGTTCTCTTCCGGTTCCACTACATAGGACCCCCCTGGAGAGAAGCGAGAGTGAGCCTTGGCCCTCCCGGCTGCCCCATCGGACTTCGTGGGCCCACATCCCGCACCCCTCGCGGCGCGGGGAATACGCAGAAGGAAGCAAGCGGGGTGAGAGGGAGGCCTCGGGGAGCTCTCTGAGATGGTGCTGGTGGCGGCAGTCACAACTGCTGTTATTTTGTTTTATAATAATTTATTATTTTTTTAACAATAATTTGGGTAAGGTTATCAGGGAAGCGATGTGCCTTGAGCCGGGGGAGACGCTCACGTGCCACCGTTTGCATGTCACCGAAAGCTCCAAAGGGCTCATGGATCCAGGGCTGCAATTGCTTAGAGTCGTGTTTAAAAAAATAACAATAAAAATTTTTAAAAAAGGGAAAAACCCAGGGCAAAAAGCCCTTACTACACACACACGAATCAAAACAAAATGGAAAAAAAAATTTGAACCCTCAAAAAACCAAAACAAACAAAAAAAACCAAACCAAAACAAAAAACTCCAAACAAACCAACGCACCAAAAAAAAACCCCTCTAAAGCAAAGCAATTGGTGGGCCTGCCGGGCCGGGAGCGGGGCCGGGATCGCAGGCCGTCCGTTTTGCCAGATTGGTGAAACTTTGGGTTTCTTATTGCCACAAAAAGCGCCATGGCCACTGCCAGCGCGGCCGCCGCACTCCCGCGTCGACACTGGGGCTCGGGTGGTACAGGAGGCCCATCGACAGGGGCCGGAGATGGGCACTAGAACTCCGGGCATCTCTTGCCAGCACCAGAGCCCAGGTGGTGGTATCATCTGTGGGGAACGATCATTTAAACAGCCAGAATGACACAGTCATTTCAAGAGAGCTGTGCGGACTCTCCCGCCGCTCATCTTCCTATTCCCATGATTTTATATTTAGATATACAGTAAGTATAAACCTATGTACATAAACTTTAAACCTATGTATATAAACTTATATATGTATTTTAAATATGTTTAAATACATATGTAATGTTTACAAATACAACCCTATATGTGTGTATGCATAAATATATATTAAAATCAATGTATATATGTATAAAAATCTGTGTAAATCTAAACCCATGTATAAACCTGTATGCATGTGTTTGTATCTGA
>VXAU01004039.1:0-24877 GCA_013399695.1 Formicarius rufipectus | reverse complement strand
AAAAAAAAAAAAAAAGTTCAATAAGATAAACTAGTGCTACCGGGAAGGTGGAAGGCCCAGGGTTTGTCAGAGCCCGGGCCCCGGGAGACGACTGACAAGTCCCGGGCCGGCAGCGGAGCCCGGAGCCGGGCACGGCGAGTGTCACCGGGCCGGGCTCTGCCGCGGCTTCTCTGGGCGCTTTTCTCCGGTAGTAACAGCACAAAACCCCGCAGCATCCATGGACGCCTAAATCCCAAGGGTTTCCACTAAAAATAAACCCTCGGTCTATATAGTTTGCCACATATGCAGTACAAAATATGCCGGGTTTTGGCTTTCGAGCACAGTGTCGCACTCGGCACAGCGCGGGGGCCCCTTTAGCTCTGCAGACGTGATTCGGCAGGAGCGATCCGGTGGTGCGTGTGCTTGCACACACGTGGGCAAGGACTGGGTAATGCATGGCTCTTGTCTGCACTTCCCGGGAGGGTTGGGCAGAACAGGGAAATTTTAGACTTCCACGAGAAAAGTTTCTCTTTTTTTTGCTGGTTTTGTTATTCCTCAGGTTCAGGAGACAGAGAAGAAAAAGGTGTCGTTCAAAAGTGTGACTTTTTTTTTTTTTTTTTTTTTTTAATATTGTTATTCCCGAAGGTCATTCAATTCAAGGGAAACTATCTGATTGTCTCTCTTCCCCTCCCCAGCTATTCCCTGGCACAATCTTTGCTGCCGTGTCCGCGGCATGGGACAGCGTGCTCTTCTACCCTTGCCGGCGGATGCGCCTCCCTGGAGACTGGGGGCCGCCGCCTGTCCTTCCCTCTCCCTCGGTCTGCCTCATGCAATTCCCAGACTATTTAGTGGTGATTTTAATACTCCAGTCCTTTTTTCAACTGTCTATTTGAACAAAGCCATTAATATAATATTTGCCGTATAGGCGTGACGGAGGCGCAGGACACGATAACATTGTGCGAGCAGAGACAGAAATATTGTTGGGCAGCGGAACTTTGTGCCTAGATAGAGTTTCTTCCCCTCACTGGCAGCTCTGTTTCGTTTGTGCATTGTTTTCCTTGCTTTTTTTTTTCCTTTTTTTGTTTTCCCTTTTTTTTTTTTTTTTTTTTTTTTCCTTGGGGANTTTTTCACTAGGAGAGGTGCAGTTATGACTGAAACCCGCCAGGAAGCAGGAGTGGTGGGATAGACGGGCCCGAACGGGAGATGGGCTCTGCACAGAGGAAAGCCGAGAGGCAACGGAGAGGGGATCGGCTTCCCAGGGAGCTCGGGGGCTGCTCCGCCACTGCACAGTGGGCGCAGGAACGCGGAGCAGCGGGGCTGTCCCCTGCCCGCCAGCCCTGCCTGCTGCTTTCCAGACTGCTCCACCTCGCAGGTGCCTCCGCGCCCCCGGCCTCGCCCTCCGCGGACCCGGCCCCCGCGGGGAGCGCACCGTGCCCGCGGACACACTGTGCTCGGCGAGGCAGCGACGCCCGGGAGGCGCTTGCACGTTGTCCCAACTTGAGCACAATTAGTTAATTGGTGAAAAATAACTCGTTAATAATTGCTCAG
Organism: Formicarius rufipectus; assembly: GCA_013399695.1. Lineage (NCBI taxonomy): Eukaryota > Metazoa > Chordata > Aves > Passeriformes > Formicariidae > Formicarius > Formicarius rufipectus. Next base: position 23,350 of record VXAU01004039.1, on the reverse strand, counting down.
ACGCAGGGAGTGCCGGCTCCCTCCCCGGCCTTCAATCCTACAGTAGCACCCAGAGCAGTGGGTCTTCAGGGGCTAGGGTGGGGGGGGAAGCGACCCTTCAGGACCTCTCCACAGTACATCCGAGCGGTGGGAGCAGAATCAGTGCAAGAGAGGTTCGTGACCGTCAAGACGGACAAAAACGGAGGGGCAGAGGCAGAGAGAGGCGGCGGGGCTTACCGGTCCACTGTCCCTTCCAGGCGTGCGATTTGGTGGACTTCATCCAGGCGAAAGGCACCTGCACTCGGGGCTCCTCTATAGCCCCCGTGTCCGCCCCGTCTGCGAAAGGCAGCCCGTCCTGGTGGGGAGGAGGAAGATGAGGGTGGTGATGGTGATGAAGGTGTGAGACACCGGCATCCTCAGTGATGGGGGGCACCTCGTAAGGTGAAATGTCTGGCGGGCTGCCTTGCTCGAGAGCCCCTAAGGCGCTGGGATAAGGAGTCTGTTGCTGCCTGCCCATGTACAGGCAGGCGGGGGGACTAGGGTTGTAGTCCTGCGCCTGGGCTCTCTGAAACGCACAGGACTCCTTGTAGAGCTGCGCCGAGGCGTAATACTGCTCCTCGGTGTTCATGGCGAGCGGGGTCAGGGGGTCTCGCAGCTTAGGGACACATAGGGCTGCTCCCGCTCCCGGAGCCCAGGATGCCTCTTTGACAGCTGGCGGCCCCGCCGGGCCCCACCGCCCTGCCCGGTTCCCGCCGCCTCCCCATAGGTGCCTCTCCCCCACGTGAGCCCTCCCGCAGCACTCCGGGGCGGGGCGCGGACCGTAAGGGGCCACCTGCGGTGGCTCCGGTCTCGCAACCCCCGTCCCCTCAGTCGGGCCGGCCCCAGAGCCCCCTACCCTTCTCCCAGGTGCCGTTCTCTGCTTTGGGGTGAGAGCCCCCAGGCGAGGGGCTTGCGGGGCCGGGTAGAGGGTCGGGGGAATTACCCCGACGTGCGGGGTGCTCCGGGAGGGGTGGTACCTAAACACACTTTTTCCCTCTCCCCCTCGCTTGCCCAGGAGCGGCTTATCTCCAAATACCCTCCGCACAAAGGGGAAATCCCTCCGAGGGCCGGGTACATTCGGCTCCATGAGGGGTATGAAATCAGGGTACTTTGGGCTGCGGAGGCATCTCGGTTAAGGATGCGGGTGCCCGGGGACGTACAAGGTGCGCTCCCTCCGGGGAACCCGTGTGTCGGAGCCCTGGGCGAAGGCCAGAAAAGGTTTTTTGCCCATTCACGCCTGCCCGGGGGGATGCGGCCTGTGGGGACCACAATGCTATCACCAGAGCGAGCGATAGGCAGCAGATTGTTTGTCCAAGGGGTAAATTTGGGAGCCTTCCCCGCGGCTTGGGCTGCAATGTGTTGACCCTCGGAGATAATCTGCTCCGAGCTGGTGCCGGTTGACTTGGTGACGAGGCTATGAGGAGGCGGAGAGCTACCGAAAGGGACAAAGATCATTTCCCTAACTCCCTGCGCTCGGCCTGGCCGCCGCTCTCTCCGGCTCGGGAGCAAGCACGCTTCCTATCTGCCCGGCCCTCCTTCTCTCACCGCCGCTTCCCCCGGCACCGGGGCTCCGCCGCCGTCGGGGCGCGTACCCGCGGCTCCGTGAGGGCGGGTGCGGTCGGCTCGACTTGGCTCGGCTCGGCTTGGCTTAGCTCAGCTCGGCCAAGCAAGTGATGATGCACCCCCTGAGCGGCGGGGCAGTATGGTCCCGGTACTTCGCTCCTGCTCCCAGTTTCGTGGGATCATAAACCCGCCCAGTCCATTACACTTAAAATGAGTTTCCGCTCTGAACTCACGCTGGTCCCCGGTCTCTTAGAAAGCACACTGAGCCTTTGATTCAATATTGAGCCATTAAGCGATTGCTTTCCCAAGCCATTTAACAGCAGCTCTTATGGATAAATAAACAAAAAAGGCTGTAAACCAATTATAGTGCGGATAGTGAAAAAGTATTTTATTAGCGGGAATTACCGATAGACATCGCTGCTGCTCGGGCTCCCCGCGCCCGGCACCCGCCCTCTCCATCCCCTGGCATGCCAGGGAGGGTACGCGTCCCCGCGGGGCCCGCAGCCAGGGTGCTGCCAGAGGGGATACGCATCTCCCTTAGTGGTGGTTTCCCCCTGCCAGATCAGCACGCCCACGCCCTCGATGCCTCCACTTAGACCTCTTGCAGACACGCGTGTCTTTTGACCCGGAGACGTCTTGTGCTCAAACCTCAGCCAAGCCCCCCCGGCCCCTGCCCCAGAGATCTGCTCTCGGGAGCACTTACTGCTCTGGGTTTTCCGCGGGAAACTGGCCCGGACAAACAAACGCGAGGCCATAAAACCCAGAGCAAATTGATTCATCTCCAGGGAGGACCATTACCCGGTGTCTTAATGCGGTCCTCTCTATATAACGAACGTTTCTAAACAGAGCAAACACTTCCCCCTCCAAAGCAAATGAATTTCGTATAATTTAGAGCTAATTCTCTTTCATTCTGCCTGCGTGAGCAGGCGATAAGGGCACGCTTTGCCGTTCTAACAACAAGGCGGCGAGCTGCAGTGCAGGAAAAGGTCCCCGCTGGGTAGCCCGGCACTGAGGATCCCGGCCAGGCCCTGGGGGTGGTAGTGTACGGCAGCCGGGGGGTTCATGGAGTCGGGAACCCGAGCCCAGCTGGACCACGAGCCCAGGGATCTCGGCTGCCTGCCTTCTCCTCTTCCTCATCCTCCTGGGACACAATCACTGATACTTGGCTTAGGAGTCCCTCCACAGCTGTGGGTTCCTGGGAGAAGCTTCTGAGCTGTGAGTGGGTCCCACCTGGGTATCCACTTGGTGTGGAAAATGGGTGATGGAGGAGGCAGGTGAGAGTGATGGGAATGGCCAATGGCCCTGCTTGCCCCAGAACCGGACCTCCTGAGTGCTGTGAATGTTACAGTCCTCAGATGATTTTTCCACACTATGAATCTCCCCTGAAACCTTTTTTCCCTCATATTCGAGTGAAACTTCCCATGCTTCAGTTTGTGCCTGTTGCCCCTTGTCTTGTCACTGTTCACCACTGGAAAAGTCTGGCCCCATCTTCTGGGTTATTTGTATGCATAAATAAAAATTCTTATAGTAAGCTTACTATTCCAAGAGATAAAACAAAAATGAATGCATGGCTTTGTACCGGTAATTGAAGTATGGTAGTGATAGCAGCAATGTTACGTAGGACAGCAGGTTGTGATTATCCTCAACACAAGCATAGGAATCGAGATATTTGAGCACCAGTAACAAATGTTTCAGGTACTCAGCTGTTGCCATCCTACAGTAAGATCACATAATAACCGCACTGCAATACTCGAATTACCATATTAGATTCAAATATGTTTTAAGGACTTGTTAAGATCTGATCACATTCCTCTAGCCTGGTGTTTTCCTGACAGACAGCAAGCAATCTGCATGGTTAAGTCTAATTCTGTCTTATATGAAGCCGAAAACTTTGCAATATAATTCAAATCTCTCTGAATGGCCAGAGGTTTGCAGAGCAAAGTCACTTACCTAATGTCATATCTATGTGGTTTTAAAATGTATGCCAATGTATACAACACGCCTCCTGAAATTTAGGGGCATTTGAAATGTCCTTGCATTTAAATGGTTACTACAGGGGCTTAATGGGAGCCATTGCATTTTGGAAGTCTTGTTCACTTCTTCCCCGGTAGCATCTGACAGACATCACTGCAGGCTGCTGAAATAAGTGAAATGTAAAACCACCTGGACACAGTATAACTTTTTCCCCCTAGAAAAGGTGATAGGAGCATTTTGTTTGCCTTTCAACACAAAGTATTTGTTAACCCCTACTCAATTATCTGCTTTTCCTGTTATGACTGATGATAGTTTCATCATTCCTCCTACCACCCTGACTGTCTAATTAAAGTATAAAATAATGAGTATAGTTTAGTTTCACTTCCCTTGAGTAACCTCATTTGATTTTATATATCTGTGTAATATTTAACAACTCTCCAGTGCTCAACATATTTTCTGGAATTCACATTTAAACAGAAAAGAAGTACTGAAAGTGAGTGAAACATATTCACAATAATCTCTCTTTCATCTGTGCTCAAACCAACACAGGAAGACTGTATCCATGACAAGGGACTGAAGTGAGAGAAGAAGTTGACTGGGAAACAGAGGTTTCTCAGGGATTGATTTTTAACTCCCCACCGTAGCTGTATCTTCCAGAAAGGTAACCTTTCACAAAGCTGGTTAATAATCAATAACCATGTGAAAACAAATCTGTCTTTCCCTCTCAGCACTAACGATAAAAATGAGAGCATGAACTATTCCACCTGCTCTAAAGTAAAACTGGTTCATCAGTTGTTTTTTGGTTTTTTTTTTTTTGGCAAGAAGCTTTTTTAGGTCTTCAAGTGTTCAGCATCAGCACACAGCCACTTCAGTTTGCTCTTCCCACTATGCATCAGCTTCTTCATACTGGAGATGTGGGCCGCAGCTTGAACTGTAGGAAGACATGATTATACAAGCCATTTTGAATAAGACATTATCCAGGAAATATATAGTGAAGTTGCCCTGGGAAGGCTGAGAATAGTAGAGGGCCTTAGTCTCTTTTTACACTTCTATTTCACATATTTTAATTTTTTGTCCATCTCCCCCATTACTAATTATTTAATTTTCTGGTAGGGATATTCCTTATGACCAGGGAAGCACAATTTCATTGTCCCGTAAGAAAAGCTGAGGAATTCCTTTTGCGCACTGTGAACCTTCCCAGTGAAAACACAGCTGTTTCATGTTTTCTGCCCCACACAACTTTCTATTTTCTACTAAATGTTTATTACCAGATAGGACTAGGAAAAAGGATCAATATGTACACACACACACACACACACACACACACACACACACACACACATATATATATATTTATTCAGATAGTCATAGATAGAGGAATTCAGGGCAGAATCATAACCCTGAAAGAATTCTTCCTCACATCCCTTTTCTGCTTGATTTTCCCCCTACACTCCAGGCTCTTTGAGGTATGCTAGGTTTGGCATTTAGACAGAACCTGGCCACACAGGTGGCACCTGTCAGTTCTCACCATATTCTCCCCTCTTGTTTGTCCTTTGTAACTTTGCCGGACTTCAACCATTTGAGCTGAATTTTTCCATTCTGTATCTCTGCCTCTCACAGAACACACTAGGAAACTTTCCTTAAAATTGTTTGTACCGATAGGAAAGCAAAGCTGGGAAACTGTGACACACGGCTACTGGCTGTGTGGAGAGGGCATGGAGTTGTTGCCTCCTGTGCAAGTCTCTGCAAACAAGAGTGATTGTGTATGCCTGATTCCAAACCAGAGCAAAGGACTGGAATAGCTGACACTCGGAGATAGCAAACCTACACAGAATTTTCCTGCTCTGATTTCTTAGCTGCTGTGTTTCTTTGCTGAATTACAAGTCATGCTGAGATGTTGTCTCCCAGCAGTGTCCCTCCAGACCAATCTCTGTGTGCAAAGCTGCCTACATTTAGTCAGCCTTTGAACTGCTGCAAATCACAGGGGTTCTACAGGCACATCTTAAGACATAGCAGTTAAGTCCTTTACAAGTTATTTACTATAGTGAGCAGTTCCCTGCCCTGGAACTCAGGGCTGGATGTGAGCTCACTGCATGGCAGCTGTGATACTGAACCCAGTAGCTGAAAAGTTGGGAGATATTCCTCATGCTCCATCCTCCAGCCCTGGGCTTGGAGGAAGAAGGTGATTTCTGCAAAAGACACGTAAGATGTTCACCCTTCAGAAAAAAGCATTTTAAGATCTAAGTTTGGGCATGCTCCAAGCTCAGCCCTGGGTGAGACCCAAGAGTGCACCAACCAGATGTTTTTCCACTCCCTCGTCCCTGGCCACAGGGAAAAACCTGAGTATAGAGGTCAGGAGAGAAAAAGGTTGTGCACTCACCAGCCTTCTGCCCAAGTGGGAAGTGGGACCTGGGATGAGCTACTGGGTGATCCAGTAAGTCTGACCAAATGGAAATAATGTAACTTTGATGAATCTCTTGGGTTAAATATTTCAGAAAGGGTTTTCAGCTGCAAATACCTTGCTTTTTTTTTGGTGATTGGTCTGCAGCAGCTTGAGGTACTCCTAAGGGAAGGGGAAGCTTTTGGAGAGTCTGTGAACACCTAATCACACCAGATCTGGGCTTTAGGAGCATCCTGACCACCTCCAGTGCTGTCCACACAGGCTTTTTCTTAGCTGATGGGTTTGGTAACCCTTCTGAGCACTTTCAGCCTTATCACACTTGACCTAACATGGATTTCATAAGGTATTTATATGGTTATGCAGTGATTGAAATCCATTTAAAAATCAAAGCACCAGATTTCATTCTTCCCTCCATAACTGATACATCAGTTCTGGAGGTGCTATGAATGTTTCAGACTCCATAGAGGGAAGTGTAAGGAAGAAGACCAGAAGAAAACACAACCCTCTGTCCTCTGAGCATGGGTGCTATAAAATCAGCAGTGAATTAGCCTTGAACTCAAGATCCTCAGGAGGCCAAGCATAACAAATGCAGAATTCTTTTAACTGATTTTGTCTGTAACATTTTGTACATAAGAGAAGAGCCTGGGTAAGGAACAGGAGAAGGACAACTGACAAAATGCCATGTCACAGAGTACGTAGATGTGGTATCAGTTGAAGATTTTCAGCCAACTTCCTTACTTGTAATTCCTCACCTGGGTAATACACTGCAATGGGTTTAGTTCTTATTTGTTTTATCTAACAAGGGAAGAGAAACATATCTACATATTACATGTTCATTTGGTCATTAACACAGGTTGAATTATATATATTTAAATAATTATAAATGTTTTAAATTGAGAGACACCCACCTTAAGAAAACTCCTTAGGACCTCTCATGTTTTAAAAAAATGAAGGAAGAGAAACTAGAATTTTCTCACAGATAATTAACCAATGCAAAAGTAAGCCGAACCAATTAAATAATATGGATTGCTCACTTGCTCAGCAACAATGACCACTGCTTTCCTTTGTAGAGAAAATAATCTAAATATTTACTGTGCAGTATAACATTGCTTAGCTTTAATTATTTTTGTATAATTTACTAAGTGCAGTTTAGACATACTAAAGATCCATGTAGTTTTGAATATTTCCACTTACCTGCAAAACTCCTCTGCTTGCGTTTCTTGCCCCTTGTGTTGCCTTCCCCCACTTTCTCTTTCATTTACTTCCTCTTTAACTTTCTTTTTCTCTATCCTAATCTTCTTAATTATATTTCCATCTAGTATTTTCCAGTTCCTTAATTATATATTTATTTCCTTGTTTTGTATACTGTTTCTGCCCAGGATTTATATATTTATTTCTGCATAAGATTTGCAAGTCCAGCTCAAGTTCAAAAAGCTGTGATTTTTCAACCCACAGTTACATGGCAGGCTAGAAAAAAAATTCAGTGTCCTTATGAAGTGATGATGAAATGTACATACATAACAGGTATAGATTTGCACATTTAAATGAGAACTTGACTGTAATTTTATTCACTGAATGCTGCTGCTTTTTTACTATTTTGTTTTGTTTTATTGCTCCTTACCTACACACTGAAAAGCACATTGTCAAAGCTTGAAATGATTTTATGTACTTGAACAGCACCTGATTTAATGCATCAGCTGACAAGGACAAAGACATTGATTAAATGTCCTGCCTCAGGTGTCCAGAAGGCTGAAAAAGGTTGTCTACTCAAAATAACCACTGAAACTTCACCCAGTAATCATTAACTCAGTATTTGGTCCAAGCTTTAGGAATAACATGAGGCTTTAAAAAGTGGCAGTGAGAAAACACTCAGTGTGATTTAGGAGACTATTTGGTCTTGTTCATTGAGGGAGAGTTGAGTAATAAGAGTCTCTCCTGATTGGTAAGAAATGCATTGGGGATTTGATCCTTGTAAGGGCACCTCTGGTCGTGGCTCTTAGCGCAGGTAGAGAGCCCAAGGGTGCACGGTAAGCACAGAGTGCTTGCAGTGGGATTGTAAGATAGTTCTTACTCTCAGGTCATTTGAATTTGTAAAGGTTCTGGGCTGGCCTGCACTAACTCTTGACAAGGAGGTGTTTGTATCAAGGGACAGATGAACGCTTGAGTCAGCAGTGAGAGGCTGCGCTGGGTTTTAAGCTTTAAAATACTACTAGGTGGACTTCACAGCAACATCTAGCCACTTGCTTTTCAGACAGGTGTGACCATCAGATGTTTTGATTTGATGCTGTTCTCCTATATTTCATCTACAACAGTTTTTCAGTCAGTAAAATCCACGTGGCATCAGTGAAACCTTGGCAAGAGTAAGTTCATCAGAGTGACTGAAGGGAAGTGAGACAACACCTTGCAGGAAAGAAGCTTTGATAATCTTGCAGCCATCTGAGCCATGTTCAGATGGTCCCAAGACCAGCCCATCCTAGGAGACAACCTCCTCTTGGGAGTAACTATGCAGTCTGAACAACCAGAGCACCACATGATGGGCAGAGGCTCAGGGGAAGGAAAGCACCTGTCCCAAGAATTAAATCCCGTGAAAGACACAGATCTCCCATTCTTGTCTGATGTCCACTTCTTGCTCCCTGTTGTGGTTAGGAAACCTCCAACTGAATAAATGAGTGCTATTGTTGCCAAAACCAGCCTCTTAACCTAAATGTTCCTCTTGAGAACCTCAAGTGAAATCAACTATTTAGTGCTCAGCTCATTTGTGCAGCAGCACTTTCAATATGATTGTCTAATTTATGGAGCAGCCAGGTTCTCGTTAACAGTGCAAGTGTGTAAGAAGGCAATGAGTGTTCTATTTTCTATGCACACTGGAGCAGAAAATTGTGTATAAAGGAAGTTCTTCTGGCAGGTGCAGCATGTTAAAAAGCTTTGACCTAAAATTATATAGCCTGACAAACAATATAAAAAAGTAAATTACCCAATAAACAAATAACATATCTGCCATTTATACAAACCCATACTACTTAGACTCTTCAAGCTTGAAATGACTGTGTATTTTTTCCCATTAAAATGGTATAGTCTATGTATAAATTGTTTTAAATTCAGATTTTATACCAGTGTGTTTTCAAAGCCTTGATGGATTTAACACTTTTCCCAAGATGAAACATTAGTTCTGGGTGGATGTGGAATGAGCTCCAAGGATTTGGTCTAGTGAAAGGTGTCTCTGCCCACAGCAGGGCAGTTGAAACTAGATGATCTTTAAAGTCCTTCCACCCAAAACTGTTTCATGATTCTATGATTTCTTTCCCATCTGGAGCCAGGATATGTGAGGCAGAAGCCACCAGGCCTCTGGTGCCCTTGCAGGAGCCAAGCAGGAGCAATGGAAGGGATGCTGAAGGAAACATTCTCTTCTGGAGGTGAGGTCACACTGCAAAACACCCTCTGTGCCCTTCCTTGTGGTTTCACTCAAGCCCCTTATGTATTTTTTATTAAGATTTAGACAATCCTAGAGCCAAAGGGGAAGAATTCAAATTAGAATTCAGCGAAGCAAAAGTTGCTGTTCTCCCTCCTGCCATCCAGTGGCTTGCACTTGCACCATATGCTGCTTCCCACCTCAGCCACCCCTCTCAAATCAGACTCTGACACAGGTCTCTCTGCCTCCATACCCCTGCCTTGCCAGCACCTGCTTATTTCCTGAGGGCTGCACTTGTACTAGCATACAGCTGTAAATGTTTTAATTCCCCCTCGGCAGGAGCAGCAAGGCTGGACTCTGGGGCTACCTGCTGCAGACCACAAAGCAGCATGTTTTTTTCCACAAGTTTTTTCCCCTGAAGGACCAGGCAGGCAGCCAAGCCCTGAGGCACTGCCTGAGCCATGCTCAGGAAAGGCAAAGAGCCTCTGCTAATCACTGACTCAGGATGAGGGCAAGGCAGATGGAAGCAATGTGTTTAACACGTGTCTTCATCTGCCACAAAGGGAACAGCTAACTCAGGCTTGGACATCTGTAGTTAAGTGAGCAAAATCCTGCCTACATGTCTTGTTGTTTTAACTTGACACTACCTGCTAATGAAGACCCCACTTGTGAGAGAAGGAAGAGGTGGAAAGTTGTGCCCAGAGCCCTGAATTAATTTCTAAACACTGTCATTGTCACAGCACTAGCCTGATACAAATGTGATACCAAGAACAAGATGCGTATTTTCCTGTTTCTTGCCTTGAACACCTGGGTGAGGTGTGAATGTGGATGAGGGAATGAATGTCCCTCACTTGCCTGGTTTCTATCCCACACACACTCAGGACTCTGCCTGGAGCCTGACCCATGTCAACCACTTAGCACAGTCTCAGGGAACCCAGCAAAACTCCTGCCTAATCCTTACAGAGGTCATGCCATGCCCAGCCAGCCAGCAGTAGCCTCTTTGCCACTGGGAGACAGCATCCTCCTGGTATCCACTGGCCACATCTCCTACCATCCTGCCACCAGAATGTATTCAGCTCCCACTAAAGGTCTGTTTGTCAGCTGCACTGTGGTCACGGTATCATTCTCATGCATTCAGCTGTGGGCGTGACGTGTCTGACCTGTAACGTGGCTGTCCCACAGGTTTGACACAAGTATCATCCCTTCATGATCCACTGAGGCTTGGAGGAGGATCTCTTTCACAAGGGATGGATTTGCATGCTACAGGAGATGCCTGTAGCCTCTTCTGCGAAAACCAGCTGCTGTTTCAGGCCCTCACTTAGGTCACTGCCCCTGAGTAAATCACTCTATTCATTACATGGTAAACATCCCTGTCCTCAGAGCTCACAACTAATATCACACTGGGTAGCTATTGATCTGGGGCAACCCGGGACAGTCAGCTGACAGCTACTTCTCAGCTACCTTGATTTCTATCATCATTCATGTAGGAAGCTCTTCCTGTGCTCCAGAGTGCAATCCCCTGACTGCACTAGCTGTCTGGCACCCAAACATCTTTCTAGAGCTAGGCAATCCACAGGAATCACCATGTGCAGAGGGTGTCTCTACTGTGCCAACAGTGAACTCTCTCTGGAGGTGTTGCTGCCTTATGGGATGACAGAAATCAGTGATGACATGCCTTGTGCCTCCACCTAGATAGACCTTGTGACCTTCTGCAACAGTCAGATAGCCACCAGTCACTGAATGCCTCAAAGTACAAGCTCACCCATGTGGCCCTGTCAGGAGAGCAACATGCAGCCTTAAGAGTGTCTCAGCTGAAGAGAAAAGCACTTTTGTCCACAGGGGTGGGGAAAACAGAGGAGTTTCTTGCTTCAGGAAACAACACAGAAGTTCACTGGTTGTCTAAAGTGAGTCAGATCACCAAAAAACCTGACTTCCTCCCAGAGACCACACGCCCATCCCGAAGACCTTTCCCCCAGTCTTGGCCTGTGCAGTATCTTTGTGGCTAGGCACAGGACCAGGGTCAAGTATATTCTGCAATGGACAGGTGTCCTTGGAGGAAGCAGTCTAGTGAAGAAGTATCTCAGTGCAGCCAAAGAAGTTCCCATGGCAGTGAAAGTGTCCTGAGATATCCCTAGGCAGTTGTCCTGATCATGTTCTCTTCACTAGGCACTCTCTGGATGCTGTTGGGCAGTGGATACCCAGCAGGATGGATCTTCAGCCTGACCTGTGCAACTGTTTCTATATCCTCATGTTCCTCAGTACTTCCACCATACACTTCTCCATCTAAGCTAGTTGTCCTAACCCATTTTGAAAACAGTAGACAGGGACATTAGGTTTCAGTTGTCTCCTCGTGAAGCCAGTGCCCCAAACAGGACGGACAAACATGTACTAGGAGGTGATATCACCACTGACATTAAGGAGAGAGAAGAGCGAACAGCAGAGCCAGAAGCATCTGCCTCTGTGAGACACAAAAGAGCTGGGTCTCACCCACCTGCAATCAGTCTAACCAGAATGTATCATTTAAGTGCCAGGGCTGGTTCACACTTAGAGGTGGAGGCAGTTCCATATCCCTGTGCAGGATGCAGCTTCTCTCCAGGAAGGCATGCGGGCAGTAGGCTGTACAAACCTCTTCCCACACACAAAGCCCTGAGAAGTGCACTTACTAACTCTTCCTCAGATATGGGCAACCACTCTTCTCCATGTACAGAAATTCAGGTTTATGCTTAGATGACATGAGGTGGGAGCAGGATAGACCTGCACTAGACATGAATTAGGATAGCTTCTTGAAAACAGGTGAACGACAAATAGAATATTCCAAGCAGAACAAAAATATTTTCCTGTTATTTCTCTGCACTACTTTATCTCCTTTTTTTTTTTTTTTTTCCTCATTTGTCAGTCTGGAAGACTTTGTGGCCATCATTTCGGTTTAGGGATCTGAAGTCTTAAGGCTTTCTCTACACAGTCACAATCCATATTGGCTTATTATTAACCAAAAGAGATGCGAAGAGCAAAAATGTTTGTTGGCTTATTAGCACTGTTTATATTGCCAGATGCTGACAGACAGGCAAATTATGTACTATCAGCAGTTTTTCAGTTAGAGGCATTCAAGAAGAGCCATTTCAATAGATGAAAATAAACAACTTGTTCCAATACAAGATTGGAAACTTCTCCAATAAAGCTGAAGTTCTGGATCACCACATTTCAGGTGAAGGAGTCTTTTCAGGTACATTTCTGCAGATCCCACAAACTTGAAAGACAAGAGAGAGATCAGGATTTTGAATTTGTAACAGCCTGGTAAGGTGATAAAATCAGACAGTAGTCCTAAACACAAAATTCGAAGGTAGTTATTCTTTGAAATATATATATATATATCTATATAAATCAAAAAGTAACATTCAAACTCTTGGGGTTCAATCAAGAAACATTTGGTTCAGGATTCTGATTTTACAGCAAAAACTGAAACCACCTACTGGAAGGGGAAATACATTCCCTGAAATAAAGAGGTAAACAAATTGTCAAAGATTTATGTAACCAGAACACCATTTTCAATTGAAAAATAGTTTCATCAGAGCATTTTGTAGAAGTCTTTATGAGCAGGTCATACTGATCAGCCCTGTCCTCTAGTACTGTGAGTTGCCTTACATCACGCTCAGACCCCACTGGCACCGTTCTGAACAACATCAGTAACTTGCACGTATTAGTGCAGAGCAGTAATTTTGCTTTGAAATTTTGGGGGAATGAGACAGCTAACCCAAAGATTTCGATGTCAGAAGACTTCTTTCTCTAGTCATGACGAAAGAAATCTTTTGTAACTTTCTGCTCTCTGGTGTTACATCCAGGAGTTACCTGCAGATGGTACTTTAAGACAGGACAACACATAGATTTCAATTTTTCCCTTTGTCTGGATTTTACAGACACTCTGATCCTCATTCATATGACTGAAGTTCATGGTTTAGTTAGATGATGGCATATCACAACATTTTCCAATAACCATAGGTCATGTTTGACGCTGTCTAATTGTACTGAGTTTATGTGACAAGGTTTTGGTAGTTGGGAGGCCAAAGTAGTGGCTACTATGAGAAGCTGCTAGAAGGTTTAACAAAGGCAACATCAGCCAACTCCAAAGTGGACTCACCACTGGCCAAGGTTGAGCCCATCAGCAACAGTGGTAGGAACATATTTAAGAAGGTAGGAAAAAGCCTTGTGCAACTGCAGCAGAAGAAAGGAGTGAGAATATTTGAGAGAAATAGCCCTGAAGACACCAAGGTCAGTACAGCCCATGTTGAAGACTGTGGTGGAGCAGGTTGTCCCCCTGTAGCCTGTGGAGGTCCACAGTGGAGCAAATATCCACCTGCAGCCCCTGGAGGAGACCCATGCTAGAGGAGGTGGATACCTAAAGGTAACTGTGACCCTGTGGGAAGCCCATGCAGGAGCAGATTCCTGTCAGGACCTGTGGACCCATGGAGGGAGGAGCCTGTGCAGGTTTGCTGGAAGGACTTGTGATTTTGCAGGACATCCATGCTGGAGCAGGCTGTTCCTGAGGAACTGCATCCCATGGGAGGGATCTGTGCTGGAGCAGTTCATGAAGAACTGCAGTCCATGGGAAAGACCCATGGAGGGCTCTCTCCGGTGGGAGACAGCTCATGCTGGAGCAGTGAAAGTGTGTGAGGAGTCCTCTCCCTGAGAAGAAAAGAGCAGTGGAGACAGCATGTGATGAACAGAGCTTGCTTAGTGACTGTAGTGACTGCTAACTGTGGATACCTGGAGTTTTACATATGTGAGCTTACTGAGACTGAAAGGAGACACTGCTTTGCTTGACCACCCATGGCTCTTCTGTGTTTTGCACATGGGCACATTGACCTGGAGAGCTGTCTTATGGTCAGAGGAATTTTGTAGGGGACAGAGTTTAAGGCAGTGAAACCATCAGGCTGTGGGTTATTCTCACTATGCCTGACACCCAAAACACCAGGAAACCATAAAAATTTGCAGATGCTGCTCCTCTAAAACAGTATGTGTTCAGAGCATGACAAGATGGTGATCCTGACAGGGAGACAACAGCATATAATAAGCAAGAACTTCTTAGTCCTGAAATTTGGCAATGGAGAAATGATGTGCCACCTGTTCCCAGGTTCCAATAAAATTTATCCAGTAAAGTCCAGAAGGGTCTAACAGAGGTTTGTCCCTTCCTTTCATATGTGGAGTACATTTACCCTCTGCACATTGCCAGAAGAAAACCACACAAGGATATTTTGTTAAATGAATTGCAGGGCCACTCTAGAGGGAAAAGGTGCGCTCTTGAGCCCAGCCACTGTGCTCTGGAGGAGTTTTCAGTGGGATTTAATGTAGTCAGACTGCTGGATGAACAACCTTTTGCACACTCAGCATCCACTGAATCCCTCCAGGCTCCCAGGACTTTGACTTCAATTGTGCCCTTGGAAGAGGAAGGGAACAGCGCTTCAAGAGGAAATCTCTCTGAACAAGATCAAGGCAACACTTGAGAATACAAAATGGGTTGTGTGAGATTCAGTTGCCTGAATGTAGGTATTGTGTGGGCTACTTTGGGATATCCTGTCTGGTCTCCAGTTGCAGCTTTGCAACACGGAAGTATCCTGTAGAACACGTTATCTTTGGTAAGTACCTTGGATATCTTACACATCTGAAGGACCCTGGGAATTAAGATTTAGGCAACTAAGTGGTTTTCCTACTGCCTCTGAAATACTTTGGTTGTTACCATGTTCTGTTCTTATAAACAAGATGTTTGTATGTTATTCCAACCTACAGTTTTTTGTCCTTCTTGCAGCCCAGTAAAAAACAATCAAGTGAAACACAAGTCCCTTGAAAACCTCCAGGTTGCTCACAGCAACCAGATTGCATTGAGATGGTAATGCCAAGATTTGTTTCAAATCAACATGGCAGAAATACTGTTTCTTAAAACAGCTGCTACTCAGTGAAAGACAGGACCATAAATCATTCTATGAATGTTTTCCAGAGCTAGAAATGCAAGCATCAGGTTTTCATATATTGCTATTTAATAATTCATATTACAGTGAAAGCTTTCAGTGTCTTGTTGCTCTTAATGCTGTACAAGCACAAAGGTTCAGTATTGTAAATGGGACAGATTCTGTGGGAGAGGCAATGTCTTTAATTAGCCCAGTGGAAACCTTGTGATGAAACAGAGAGGCTTTCCTGAACACAAGTCCTTCTTCACACTTCTCTGCCAGGATTGAAATGGCTTTTGGTGCCCCCAAGCTCTGCTCATTTTCCCAGTCACATTACTTAAGGGCTCATTTGGCACTTCAGTATGGACCCAAGTCCACTCATGAGCTGCAGCTTGCCTCAGACCCACTGTGCTTGGAGTAAAGCCTGCGTCAAGCACGAATTTGGAGTGATATATGGGGGAAACCAAGGAGAAAGTTCAAACCTCTGCCATCTTTCAGCATGGACCTAAAAGTGTTTGTGCCTGCAACATGGACTAGTCTCAAGAGCACCAAGGGCTGATGGAGTAATTCATTGCCTGGATTTGGTGAGCACATCCAGGACCACGGGTGGGTGGGCATGCACTCTCTGTTAGTCGCAGCTCAAACCAGGCTCCAGGCTTTGCTTTGCCAATGTTCCACCTGCCACACTAGACATATTCAGAGGAACTTAATAGTACAGGGCAGTACCGACCTCCCTTCCCGACAAGATGCTTTTTTCCTTCCATGGCCATATGGATGACACTTCAGCAATATTATTCTGTAAATCCAGAAGCATTGTGATTCTAATTATTTCACATCTGCTCACAACCATTTTCACTGCCCTGGCAGGCTTCACTGAGGCATGTATTAGCTCTTTTGCTACTTGGCAGTGAATTTTTAAGTGATAGACATTATGGTTGGTAGCATTATGTATCTGTTGAGTTTAACCTTCTTGCCTATTTCCTTTGGACCTTAAACATGCTTTATTATATCAAATAGCAATCAACATTCCTCAGGGGTGAAGGTAGCTACATGACATGTTTACTGAGGCGGCCAGCTGTCGCCACTTGGCAAGCAACTTTTATCATAAGCTGGTTGAATTTAACATATATCAGCATTTATCAGCCCAGACTTTGTCAGTTTTATAAATGAAAACTGAGAGACAATAAATCATTTGGTGCCCAGTTGATACTGCATATATAGGAGAGTGTATTTACCAGGCCGACTGGATTCAACCAGCAAAAGGCATCTAAGGCTCTGTTATTTGATCTGTATTGAATATAGCCTCAGATGTCTTTTTTTGGCACACAACCTACATCTGAAAGGTTTGGTGAGATGCATGCTAGATGGTACCATTTGTTTTCTTCTAGGCTGGCTGCTTTTGTCTTCGCTCCCACTCAGTAATAAGTCAGTATTTCCCCTGACTTTTTCTGAAGTGCTTTTGACTAAGCATCTGTAATATAATTAATGTCTTCTCACGTGTGGGGGCATGGAGCACAGAGCTGGAAGAAGAAACACACCGAGGTGGGATAAGCCTCCACTCTTAAATGCATTAAGCATAAAGAATTGCCCTAATAGTTTGTAATCATGTTTTAGTCCAGTCTCAACTGATGTCCTGTGAATCTTCTAGGGTTAACCAAGACTTGTAAGTGACATCTTTATCAATAAATCAAATTGGTCAATATCTGCTATCTGATCTGAGGGGATGCATGGCAGACTGCTGCTCACATCCATATAACTAAACCCATTTCCACCACAGAGCTGATGGTTCATCCCTAGCACCTACAAGGAACAGTTATGTGCTACTCTTGGGCCGTGTCCAGGCTAGCTGGAACTGGGATGAAAATCTTCCAGGGATTGTGCTGCAACCTTAAACAGTGCAGGTGACTGCAGGACAGGGGTCATACCCTGCATTTGGGAATAAGTTAGGTCACGCGTTACTGCCCTTCCCTTGCCAACATGGAAGATGGGGCATGTTTTGTGGTCAGTGATTTAACACAGCCTGGAAAATAAGCCTGAAACACTGGCAGCAGGGAAAGTCTTCTAGAGCATTATTTTCACTTCATCATTACATCCACATTCCCTAAGGTTAATGGAAACCCATCTTCAGAGATGTTTACACCAGTATGTCAAGGAGGTTCTTTGCACTTAAGAACACTTGAGAACAGTTGAAGTTCAGAAGCAAATTCTCATTTACCACAAGAGTGTGTCCTCCTGCAAAAGGGAGGACAGTAAGGACTGTAAGGCATTAGCCATCAGTGTCGGTCATTAAGACCATATTTGTACTGTTTAACAAAAGAAAGGGAGCAATAAGAAAGTTGAATGGCAACAAATACCTCATTGTCCATTCTGCAGTGCATTAACCTTTCCCTTAGTGGGGAGTTAGGGGAGAGGTCCATCTGTAACAGCACCAGGCAGTGAGGCAACATATAAGCAGTGTGTCCCAGCAGGGTACAGTGCTCAGGCTTTCCCTAGCCTGTATTTGGCAATTTATAGCTTGTTGCTGAGTTAGGATGCTCTGAGCTGTTTGCTGTGTTGGTGTCACTCCTTTTACTTGACAGAAGTGATGAAAACCCTTGCACTAACAAGCCTGGATTCACCTTCTTGAGCACAGGCTGGTTCACTGAAGAGCTGGGAGACCTTCCATGCTCTTTCCACAGTCCATCCCAGATGGAGAAAAATGTTTTGCAGAAGGTTTGGTTAATTGTGCCAGTCTAAGAGTGGTCCAATGCAAATAAAAGTGAGCTCTACCCTCACAGGGGCATGTGAGCCTGTGTAACAGGAGAGGACACAGAAATGTTGTGGGTGGTCCAGTGCACACTCTTGCATCAGGTAGGAAAAACATGAACACCTCAACCTGTGGTGAGACCCATAGGTTATTTGCAATATAAAAGCAGTCATGGTCAGGGTACAGAGTAAAATACTCCACTTCTTTCTGATTAATGTACAAATTTCTTACAACTTCCATATGTTTCCCTTCTCTCAACATTTTTGTACCAGACCTTTTTTGACAAGTTTTTTCAAGGTCTGTCTATGTAAGATGACCTATTCAATGCTTATTTAACTAAAAATCTTCAGAAATCTTTAGATTGCACTGTTTTTATGCCATTTCCATAACTGTCTCCTTTTTCTCTTGTTCAAAGCAGAAGCTAAAATTTCCAAGGTTATCTGCTTCCAAATCTTGCATCCTTGGATAGATGTAGGATTTAGTAGCTTATTGTTCATTTTCATTACAGTGACATGAAAATCCATTGGGAGGTGGCAACACAAGGAGACCACTGTCCTAGAAACTTCCCAGCATGTTTGCTGACAACGTGCTTTCCAGCTTCAGTGCCAATCCCACCTGTCTCCCAGACTGCAGCATTAAAATTCTTGAGTTGAAGAATGAACAAAGAACAGGTGTAATTTCTTCATATCACAAATATATCATGAATGCAGTGCAGAACAGGAGATAAGGATGATGCTTATGGACATGATGCAGAACTCAAATAGCCTGAAGCATGTATACCTGTAGCCCAGGGGATGAGCTAATTGCTTTATACAGAGCTTACAGTTCTGCAAAGATGGGAGTGAACTCAGGAGCTGTACTGTATGTCCATGCCAATCTATCTACAGAACAAGGGTGGTTTTGTCAAAGATCAAAAGACCCAGAGAAAGGGTTGAGGCTTTTGCTTCACGGCAAAGTCTGAGAGTTAGCTTGAAGCTTCTGCAGCAATGAAGAATAGCCCAGATGACACAACTGCATTGTAAATAAAGGTATTTCAGAGGTGAAAAGGTGTTACTTGGCTGAGTGTAAGTCTAGTGGTAGGTAAGTAAGGAGATGGGGGTGTAGGTAGCACTGCCACAAAAATATGTAGCAGAGGTGTTTGCCCCAGAGGAACAGAAAGGGAGTGGTTGGAATCTCCTACCTCTGCTGGCCAGAGGGGCTCATGGCTAAAAATGCTGTTTCACATGCCTTTTTCTTGAACTGTGGAAAATGAGCAAACAAACAAGCAGGGAATTAATTTATTCTCTTTTTATCTTTTCCTGTATTTCAGCTGAAAACAACTGAGCTCTTTTCTCCAGAGAGGGAGACAACATATCCAGGGTAAAGACAGCAGAGAGATGTACTCTGGCTGTCCTCACTGGAGGCACAGTCCTAGGGCATGCTTCTGACAGAGCTGATAACTTCCAAAGGCCTCCTAAGGTATGAAATGGGAAACCTTTAAAGAACATCCTACAAAGAAAATCCTACAACTTTCTTTGCTAGTGAATTATAATAATGACAATTGCAAAAGTATGGCATTCTGTACCATATAATTCCAAATTCTCTAAGTGATGCTCTGAAGTGCCTGGAGGTAGCACTCTGTTACTTGGGCTTGCAGATTTTCCTATATATCTTCACTATGCTCCGTTTGTCAAAGCTGTTAAGTCTACTTGAACCTGTTCTGTCCTGGAAGCTCATGCATCTTAGCTCATGGTGGTAACTGCTTAAAACTTTCTTTTAATCTGGAAATATGGAACTATTGGAAATGCATCCTATGCCTACTAGTGAGTGGCTGGTTCTTTTAGCTTCTGGTACTTGCTTCTTTTTGGTACCTTGTTTCATCGTTTGTGCATTGGAGATGTGCCTCCAGCACCTTCCCACTGCGAGGGTGATCTCCTTAGTTCCAATATCAAGTGAGGTTGATTTATTTTTTGCTTGGTCTTTGCAATGTCGTGATATCTGTATAAAACAATAAGAAATGAGAACTCCTGTGACCTTGTTGCCATTTCCTAATTTAAATAGACTAAATACATAGCATTTCCCACCAATGCATCCTTACTTTGATGTCACTTTCTGTGAGCCACCAGATGGGAAATAGTAGAGACTGGATGAAGTCAGAGTCAAGAGTTGTTGACGTTACGAATACCACAATTCCCTGAACTTATTTGGCCATCCCTGGCAGCAGCGGATCTATTGACAGATTGGTCACCTGTTTTTTTCAGTTCTGGACACAGATAGAGTTGTTTCCTCAGGATGGCATGATGATCTGTGTGTACCTGTAGTTTTGCAGATGAATCCTAGGGCATCTGATACCAGAGGGGTGCATGGAAATATGGCCCATCACAAGTATGTACATAAATTCCTGCTGCCGTAAACAGGGATCATGCTTTGTGACTGAATGAGTACTGAGGTAACTGGCTACAAGACCTCTCAGATAAGTACATTTAAAGAGACATGGGACTGCTGGCTCTTCCTTTCATGTGATCTCTTAAACTCTGCTATCACTACTAGTGTTGTTGATATTGCTGTAAGTGACTTACAGTAGGCTAAAGTTGCTGACCCCAAAGTGGGGTGTGTGCAAGGTGATCCATTGGGGTGTGGGAAGAAAATATTTCTTTTACCCTTAATGAATAAGAGCTGTCAAATTCCAATCACATTCAGAAAAAAATTTATTCTACTCTTTCCCACCACCAAACTTTAAAGATTTTACAGATCATGTATCAGCATTTCATTTCCAAATATGTTTGTCTG
The DNA here is from genome assembly GCA_013399695.1 of Formicarius rufipectus. NCBI lineage: Eukaryota > Metazoa > Chordata > Aves > Passeriformes > Formicariidae > Formicarius > Formicarius rufipectus. The sequence goes on along the minus strand of VXAU01004039.1, from coordinate 2,531 downwards.
GATAATGGCCCAGTTTCTTTAAATGAGTGTAAATGGGCTTAACAACTTTGAAGCAACAACAACAAATGGTGAAGCTGTGGAATACTAATAATCAATTTAGATTCTACTCCTAAAGACATGTTGTGTCACATGTTCCAGCCTTATTTTGAATCAGCTGCTGCATAAAGCACTTTTTTTTTGTTCATTCTACTGAAAGACAAGTGTGGCCAGTGCCAAGCATGTATGAAAATCGTATGCATCATCCTGAAGTTGTTTTATCTCTGAAGACTTAATGTCAGATTAATATTGATAGTCTATCTCAATTGAATCACCAGCTGTTTATGGGCATACAGGTGTGTGGTTTCCTTATCCACAGTCATTATGTGTGCTTCGCTATGCCTGTGTTCACACCTTTCTTACTTCAGGATTAATCACCCCAGCTTCCATTGTCCCTTAATATCCTTCTGTGCTTTGGCAGTAGTTTACAAGTCTATAATAGAGCTCTAGATAGCTCTTTAATGTTTTCTTCGATAGAGTTTGTATTAGATCAGGTACCCAGCCCTGAATTGTTACTGGTTTTAAGGAGAAGTGGGGTGGTGGTTCAGCAGAAGTTAGCAATGCTCAGCTGCAACATCCTGTACACTGCCTTACAAGTACCCTTATTTCAGGCTGCCTTTAGGGTCATGCTTAACCCAGATTTCAGTAAGAGTCAAGTCGTAATGCTTAACATGCTTAAGTGTTCCAGTGACTTTCCCTGTGCACGCTGAAGAAATAAGGAATTACTGATCCTAACAAGCTGCCAGCTGGCCCACATAACTCCTGACCTTCCCAGAGCCTCTGCTAGGTTCATGTAGGGTCGAACCACAAAATTTAAAATAAAATAGAACAGAGAAGCTCTGGTCACTGTCACAGAGACCTTTATGAGCTGTAGAGAGATGCTTCTGTCTCTTCCAGTTCTACTGGGCTGCCTGTACAACAGCTAAGCCTTAATCCCTCCCTAGATAAAATATCTGCTCTGCCACAAGAAGCTTGACATCTGTATTATTCCAGGTTCTCAGGTGGAACACATCCTTCTGGTGAAAAAGCACCCAGATCTGAGGGTATGTGGCAGTTCTGAACCATATTTGCAAAAAGCATTACTGGCATAACCTCTCCATATCTATAACCCAAGGACAAATCTAGCTACCCTGCCACAGAACAACACACTTGAGAGACTCTTCTGTTTCTCTTCAGAAAGAAGAGTATCACGTTTTAAGTCACCTTTTCTTGGAGTGTCCTCTAGAAGGAGACACATCCAATATTTACACTTTCTTATAACCTGCCTGCTGCAGCTGACAGGGCTGCTCAGCTGGCAGAAAGAAGATTCCCGACAGCCTCGGGTCCACGCAGGGGCGATACAAGATCCCTGTCGCGTTCGGCCACCAGAAAAGGCGGCCGCTGCTGGGTTCACTGTGCAGAGGCTCCACTAAGGGCAGGTCACCGCTGTCCGTCAAGGGCGAGCACCCTCGGACCTCACGGCAGCATAAACGTAAAGACATTTGCCCGGCAGCAGTTTTCAGGGCGTGCCTGTGCGCGCCCCCACGGGGAAGCACCCACGCACTGGCGGGTGCGCGGTCCTGCCCCGGAGTGCAAGTCCGTCGGTGGCCTGCACAGCCCGTCCCCGCCGCCGCCGCTAGAGGGAGCCGCGGCCCCACGATTGGCGGCTCGGTGTCACCGCCCGACGGGGCGGGCCGGGGCGGGGATGCCCGGGGGTCGAGGACCACCGCGCGCTGCCTCCGGGAGGTGCCGTCTGCTCGGCAGGCAGTGGCAGCGCCCAGGGGGAAGGGCCCGATCCCGACAGCCTCGGCAAGGCTGCTCCGGGAAGCCTTTGCCACCCCTGCTGCCTGCACATCTCTGCTGCAGGGAACCAGCTGCTTACAGTTTCCTCCTCTCTCCCCACCCCTTCCCTCCTCCCCATTTCTTTCGGGGCCCTGTGCTGTATCTCTCTGTCCTGCCCGCGGTGGGTGAGAGCACCCCCGGCCCTGCCTAAGAAGAGCCGAAGAAGGGATACGCGTCCCAGGCTTTCCCCGAGGAGGCAGCCCGCGGTTAGGCAGGGTGGGCGCTGCCCAGGCCTGGGCGCTCTCGGGGACAGAGTCCGGCCAGCCCTTGGGCCGTGCTGCCCTCGGGGCACGGGGGGACACGGCCCGGAGAGGGCCCCGTGGGGAGGGCTCCGGGGGTCAGGGAGGGAACCCGCTCTGCAGCCCCGGCCCTGCCCTGCGCGGCCCTTGGGCCCTCACCTCTCCGCCTAAGACAGGAGGCTGAATGGATTTCTCTGCCGTCCTGTCCTCCCCCCTTGCTCCTATAGAGTCCAGCAATTTAGCGAGTTCACCAAGCTGTGTCATGCTTCATGACTAATTCACATATTTAAATGGGAACGGTCAAAGCTGGACTATTTGATGCCAGCCAAGCGCATTTATCAGGTCAAAAAAGCTCACAATGGCTGGGGGCTCTCTGTGTGTGCGCGAGTGTCTAATATAAGCACTTGCTCAGTGTAGGACCAGGAGTCCCCCACC
>VXAU01004038.1:15077-39298 GCA_013399695.1 Formicarius rufipectus | reverse complement strand
ATACAGAATTATGAAAGATATTTGGAATAACACTTATTCTTGGTTCATTTCAAGTACATACATTTTCTTCCTACACAACATATGCTTTAATAGGAATGAAACAAAGACTAGTTATTTTTATTCATGAAATCAAGCCAAAATGATCAGAATGAGACAGAAAGACACCTTGGGTAGATATGTAACAGGAACAATAAACTGATGCATTTCTTTCTGGTTCTTGTATCAGTTTGAATTATTTCCTCATCCCTGTAAGATTCTCTGATAAAAATGTAAGAATGTGAATGGCAGCAGAAGGGATCCAGTGCAGTGAAGAGCCCTGGATAAAGAACTTACATTCAGTTCATTACCTTGTTTCCTAACATCTTCTGCAATGAAAAAGTTCCAAAAAGAATTCTGGGGAAATGCATTTCAAAATGCAGTAAACATTTTTGTCTAAAACATGGGTAAAATTCCTTTTGTGCCTCTTTTTATTTGGTTGAAGGCATGGAAGGCATAACTCTAGTAATTTTCTAAAATATGTATGTTCTGTGCCAAAAGAAACACTATTTGATGGTTCTTATGCTGTCCTGTAAAACACCTCCTTTTGAAGAATAATAATTTCCTTCCTACAGTATAGCATATTTTCTAATAGTTAAATCAAGATAAATTAGTCAAATAATACACAAAATAAGTGTCATTACTTGTAACATGTCACAGGAATCCTTTCTGAATTCTGCTGTATTAGACTATGGAAAAATATATTCCACAGTTTATCAAGAGACTGAGGCATGTATTAATAAATATTAAAAAACCCCAAACACACAAAAAACCAACCAACCAACCAACCAAACAAACAAACAAACAAACAAAACCAAAACCAAAACCAAAACCAAAACCAAAACCAAAACCAAAACCAAAACCAAAACCAAAACCAAAACCAAAACCAAAACCAAAACCAAAACCAAAACCAAAACCAACAAAACCAAAACCAAAACCCCAAACAAAACAAAAAAACCCAAAAACATTTTTATGTAAATATTCTTCCATAAAACTAATTTATGAAATTTTCACAAGCCTGTTCTAACTCAATGTAAAAATGTCATGCTCTGCCTTTCTTCCTTTTGAATTCCTTTTTTATGTTTTTACATTAAAATACCTCCCATAGTCATTTCTTAAGATAGTAGCTTTAATTTTTCATTGCTAAGTTATGTATAGAATCGAAAGCTACACAACAGTGTTAAAGTATTTGCCAGGTCCTGTGAAGAGGATAAATTACAGTTATTTCTACTTTCTAAGCACTTTTTTCAACACTGGGAAGAGCTGGAGTTCCTTTTCCATTGGATATCAGAGCCTTCTTCAGGGCAAATTCAGCCTGTTGTTATCAGACCACCATAAGGCTTCCAAAATATTGTTGTATAACNATATTGTTGTATAACTTCCTTTGTAATATAATACATACCTTGTTGCTGTAAAAGAATACCTTGTAACTGTAAAAGAGGTTAAAATTTTCATATTAGAATAAATGATAGGTATCACTCAAGGTGATCAGAAGAATCAATTAAAATACCAGCAAAGGGAACAGTGCAGGCAGTCCTTTGCAATTGTTTCAAGAACATCGGTTAGGCTTTAAAATAAAACAGTTCCCACCATGTCTTAGTTTTATTAAGTGTTATTTTAAAACCTTGCCTTGTTTCTCCTCATTTTCACTTTTCAGCTGCCCTAGCCTCACCTTTTCCTCTTTCTTGCAACTCTTTCTCTGATATGTTGAAAGTCAGTGTTCAGTTCACCTGCTGTACTAGTGTAATTTTCCTTTGCCCCAACTCTCCCCATGAGTTTTAAATCCCATCCAAGGCAGAACCCAATCTCACCAATAACTTACCCCAGTGCTGATCATCATAAACAGATGTTTGTTTTTAAAATGAGGTCACAGACCAAGTCCAGTTACACAAGAGACCAGACGAAAATATAGGAAAAACCAAGCAAATATTTTGTGTCTTTATACTGCAAAAGATACTACTACAACAGTTTTGAATCAGGTTCTAGCCTGTGAAATATCTGATTTAACAAACTTATCAACCAACTATTGACTGATTTTTTTTTTAAATTAAAATTGTTTGCTCTTCATTTCCCATAATCAGAAAAACTGATATTACAGTGACAAGGAAGATCTATAATTTTAAAACTAACACTGTTCCTTGGTGACAGCCACAAAACTGCAATGAAAGAAGGATTTTTAATTCAAACTTTGCTTTCTTCCTTTTCGGCATTAATTTTAGAGTCTTCTTATTTAAAACTATAAAAATAAACCCCCAAACTTTTAGTTTCAAAATAAGGAGGTAATATAAATATGCTTAGTTTCACACATTGTAAAGCTGTGTCTATTCAAGAGATAATAGACTTTCTTCTGGATGTATAGAGTAGTTGACACAACTGACCTCTTCCAGAATTGTCACAGCTTGCAATGTAAATATGCATGAGATTCACATTTTTAAGCTGATAAAAGGCAAATTCAACATATTTGAAAAATAAGGCTCAAAGGTAAGTGCTGAATCAATGAAAAGGCAAAGATCATCACAAAGCACAACGAGAACAGAAGAGACCTGGAATTTGTTCAAGGACAAATTTTCGATAAAATGAAGAACAGTATAGTGGCAGTGGCTAATGGTCAAAAGCCATAAAAAGCACATGTTCCTTTCTAATTTTATACATTCAAAAATATTCTTTCAGTTGTAAAAGTCATCTTTGCAAAGAGCCTGAAAATGTGAACAAGAAGTTATCCCAATGACAGCACAATACGAAAGCTACTATACACAGGGGAATAAACAATATTAACCTGGTTATTACTGGTTTCTGCTGTATTTTATGCATTGTGACAATGCTTTTTCTAAGTGTCAACTGAGTGGAATCTCAGTAAGACATCAGATGGAAATGGCAGTACCAGAGTGGGATTTTTATTAGGGTGATTTTTCTAATAAAGGAACTGGAATAGGGAAAGTAAAACTTCAGGAACGTTGTTAAAAACATGAACAGCATTAGCAAACCAAGAACAGCCACTACCCTAAAAACACACAAGAAAGATATACAGATGAAGAATAAGGACAGCAAGAATATTATATGAACAAAATAGAATAAAAAAAAAATGGAAATGGTTTTCTGTGACCTTGTCTTTATTTTTTCTTTATCTGTGAAACAAAGCTGAGAAGAGGTAACGGATAAAAGGAAAACTAAAATATGATCAGTTGGTAGAAAAATGACAAAAAAAACAGCAAATAATGAGGAAAGAGATTTAGTGACAGAAAGGAAGACATGAAGATATCAAGAAATGCAATAGATACAGTTTCTGATTTTTGCTATGGAGAAATTAATGATATAAAAGTGAGTGATCATTAAAACAAATGTATAATGCAACAATATGAGAACCATGATACTGGATCAGAACAAACATCATTCTTTGGTCAGTTGCAGGTATGTAGGTGAAGAATGTAAGACACAAGGTAAGTGTAAATTGATATTTTCCTAGATAGCCTCTCAAAAATCTGACAAATGGTAGTTTAAGAACTTTCTAGGTGGAAGAATAAGTATTGTGTTTCAGTTTTATGCAATAAACTATATGCTTAACATCATTGCTGTGCAAGACACTGTTGATTTTTTGATCCCAAATTATGGGAACAAAATTAGCAGGAAAAGGGGTCAGTGTAAATATTTTCCTCTAACTTTCCTTCCTTCTATATCTGTCATGTTAGAGCTCAATTCTACATCACAAAGAGCAACCGGCAACTGGTCCTGGGAGAATGATCAGAGGTGATGTGCAAGCTTTGTGGTGGCAAGGATGGCGAAGGCACGAGAAGAAAGCAATGAGCATAGATTCCATGAGTATATCGAAACCAGGAGCCCTTGGCCTATATTTTTCTTTATGAACCAGTTCATCAGTCCACTTGCTTAATGAAAAATAAACTTCTTTTCCACAGTACTTTGATGTACATGACTATGTAACTGCTGAATCCATGACTACAGGTTGATGTTCCCTGAATTTGAGCCATACTGAATAAAACTCAGACTAAGAGCTGGGTTTAGTAGAACTCACACAATTAAAACTACTTCTATCCATATGTTTTCTGATAATTTTCTATGTAAAAAGCCTTTTTTTCTTTTTTCACTCATATTTCATTTAGCAATGCAACCTTTTAGAAATCTGCTTTCTATTCTCAAAATACTTTATCAGGATAGCATGTTCATGATATCTGCAGATGCAAGATGTAGTACAGTTTGAAAAAATGCATGAGGGAAAAAAAAAAAGTCATAAGGGTGACAGAGTTCTAAGTCCTATGGCTTAGTAAGAGAGTTTTAGAAAGAGGAGTTTCTATAGCCTGAAGAGAAAAATGAAGATATAATAACTGCCCTAAAGTATGTAAAAAGCTTCTGTTCTCAATATCCGTAGTGGAGAAGTCAAAAAGTAAAAGATTTAAAATAAATCAAGAAAACTTTAGGACAGAGTTTGAGAAAGATTTTCTATCAGAAGGATGTCTAAGAACCAAACCAGTTACTGAGTTAAAATGCAGAGACTCAAGATTGGCAGTGCTTAAGACCAGGTCTGACAAATATGTCAGGAATGACCTTGTTAGAGTTGATAAAAATTAACTCAATGGAGTGGAAGGAGACCACTCCAACTGCTGTAACTCTGATTGTAGCTCATTATTTCACCTGGGAGTAGATTACACATGACTTTTAAGAATCAGGGGAAAACAGTGTTTAGCATGGTTTGAAAAGCATTAGTGTTTAAATACTTAAATTCAGCTTTCACAAAAGAGAATGAATATATTTACATAAGGATAACATTTTTTATCTTGTTTTCATTAAACAAAATCAGTCTGTTTGAAAAGACATTGCTACCTGCAAACAGGCTGACCCTTTAGCAAAAATTATTGAATGAAGATTATAAATGTATAACAAGGAAATTCAAGTTACATTTGTGGACTAGCAGCATGTCAGGGCTGTGCCTATGCACACACTCAGCACACTCAGTCATCCATTCCCTAAATGGTTCCAGAACTTCACATCTGTAGTCAGCAAAGATGAGACAAAGAACTGATGTGAGACAAGGTGGCTGACTGAGCTACTATCCAGTTTCAAACAATGTATTCAACAAGTTGTCATAGAACCTCTTCAAGTTTGAATTTCAGACAGTCTTACCATCATATCCTTAATCTAGAAAGCTCTTGCTGGACCTAGACCAATTGTTGGACACTGTTTGTATGGATAGATGTATTGATAAACACCCTGGTTACACTGTCAGATAGTCAGGGGAATTCTCCCAGACAGATCCTTCCATGTGTGCCTGTTTGTAAAAAGTAATTTTTCAGAATTTTTTCTTTCAGATACAGAAATATTCATTTCACAGAGTCAGCAAATGAGTCAGATTGGAAGAGACTACAGTGGGTCATCTGGTCCAACCTCCTTGCTCAAACAAGGTCATCCTAGAGAACACTACACAAGACTGAGTCCAGGTGACTTTTGCATGTCTCTCTGGGCAGCCTGTTCCAGTGCCTCACCACCCTCACAGTAGGTGAGGCAACTACCCTTTAATTTTAAAACCATCCCCCCTTGACCAATCACTACATGCACTTGTAAAATTCCCTCTCCTATAAAAGGCCCGCTTTAGATCCTGGTAGGCTGGGAGACCTTGGATCCTTCTCTTCTCCAGGCTGAACAACCCAAGCTCTCTCAGCCTCTCTTCATAGGAGAGATGCTCCATCCCTCTGATCATCTTCATGATCCTCCTCTGGACTTGATCTGACAAGTTCATGTCCTTCTTATGTTGGAGGTATCAGACCTGGATGCATCACCCCAGGTAGGGTGTCACAAACTGGAATAGAGGAGGAGGATCACCTCCTGGTCCTGCTTCTTTTTATGCAGCACTAGATATGGTTAATAATCTTTAGCAATATTCTAGACTACTTCATATTCCCAAATACTCAACAGGCTACTGCTGGAAATGAAAACCCACTCTTAACTACACTCATCCAAGCAGCAGATGAAGAAATAACATGACTGAGAGGATGAAGCAGTGTAACATTAGATACCTTCCACTAGCCATACATTGTCATTCCTTTCTCTTGCTCTCTGATTATGCCACTTCTTGGTCTGCAAACCCTTGGCAGTGTCACGCTCCTACTATGTACTCTATTTCATCTCAGCATTCAGTCGAGCTGTGTGATGGCAGGTGGGAGGACATGAGCACTCACTCAGGGACTGGCATTTATGTCCTTTGTTCCTCTCTGATTCTGGGGCCCGGAGAGCTCCATGGAAACATACTGGGAACACGCGCAGTCTCAGGCTCCTGAGTGCACCACTCAGACTCAGTGTCCCTGAATGCCTCACCCAGGACTGTTTGACTGGGGTCCACAGACCCCATTTTGGTTCTGCTGGGCTCCACCCTGACCTGTGGGAGTGCCTGTGTCCAGCATTCCATGTGTGTTGTCTCCAGCAGATCTGGACCTGATGCTGTGGAATGCTCATCTCCCTCTTGGGTCCACACCACAGCTCATCTTTAGCCTCATCTCTGACACCATCTGCTCCCATGGCTCACCAGTGTCAAGGGCTGTCAGTGGTTGGGCTTCTGGCTCCAATTTTGCCTGAGCTCAGATGTTCTGGAATGGTGCACAGTGAGGAGGTTCCGGCCTTCCTTGGGGTCCTCCATGGTGCTGTGGACATGCACTTTTTCTGCACACAGCTGATCCTCATGTCTGCAAAGCTCAGGATGGGACTGTTTCCTAGATCAGCCTGACTTTGTGATCTCTTCACAGAGAAAGGCCATGAGCAGCTGGAAAGGGAAGGGCTGCCTCTCCTCGGTGCTGTTTATAGCACTCAGTTACCAAATGGACAGGCTGCACGCTGCTAAAGGCAGTCTATGGGAGATGGGCACATGGCCAGGTGTATGCTGTGCTATCATGGCCCTGGACAACAGTGAGATTGCCTATTCATGTTGGGGAGAGCCAAATCCAGGCTCCGGCTTTTGTTTTGCTTTGTGGTATATGCAGCTTTTCCTTTACCTCTTAAACTGCCTCTGTCTCAACCAACAATCTTTCTCACTTTTACCCTTCTGATACTCTCCTCCATCCAACTGCATGGCAGTGAATGATCAGTTGTACAGGGGTTAGCCGACTATGTGTGTATATATATGTACATATCTGTATATATATATAAAACAGCAAACCTTATTTTGACTGAAATAATGTTGGAATCTGTCTTGAGTTCTTAAACTAAGACTATTTGTTTGCATGCATTATTTTCAGCATATTTATACTTTCATTTTAATTTCCTACTTGATTTCATAAATAGTGAAAATATAGCTCTTGCACTTTAAAAAAAAATCTTATTATTTTGAAGTATTTCACACATTGTGGTAACCTGATGTACTGGAGTTCTAGTAATGTAGCTCTTGCAACTATTGTATTTTAAACTTTTTTGTTTAACCCTGTTAGGCTGTAGCAAGTCATGGCCTTGTTCTAACATAAAATATTCACATGCTTAACTTTGAGCAGAAGTAACCTCATAAAAAGCAGTGAGCTAAGCAGATGTTTAAAATTAATCATGGCAATAAATCTTTGGAGACTTGAGGCCTTTAAACTATATGTACCAAAAGTAGTATAGTAACTTTCAAGGAATGACAAGAATTTTTATTTAAAAAAATTTAGAAAAAAAATCAGTAGGATCAAGTTACGACTTCTATATATATTACTGAGTAATAACTTTGGACATTACCAGTTCCCTTAAAACTTGAAACCCTACACCAAACCAAATGGAGTTTCTAATCTCTAGAAGGAAAAGCACTAACTAAGAAGCATACATGGTAGTGGGAGAAAAGAAAGATGGATTAGTACTCAGAGGTCATAAATAACTTTAAAATAACTTCTGAGCACTATATTATTCAGAAGAATTTTAGGGCTATATTCAAAGTTGTGTTATAATCATGAATTGCTACTTATGCATAATTTAACACTTAAAAATGTGATCCAGACACCTTCACTTACATTTTGTTTGAGTTTTTGCAGGTACCTCAATTCCTACTGTGTCAAATTACTCACATAATTTGCCCAAGAGGCACAAGATAAAATTCGTAAATGGATTAAAAGAAACAGTTGCAACATATTACGTTTTCTTGTTTGTGGTACACCCACAAGACTTGTCTACAATGATATACTTATGATTTCCTTTTTATTTTCTCTTGCTGGTCCAGACCTTCCTGTCATTATTGGCTGTGAATTATGGTACAGCTTCAACCTGAGATGTTCATCCATCCCAGTCTGTATTCTAGGCGGAGATGTAGGACTTGCATATTGGATCAAAGAAGGCCTGGAACTTGACCTTTTGATCCTTCCTCTGTGGCCATATAGTGAATGTAAAGAACCATCTGTCAGTATCTAGAAGGGTCATCTGAAGTACATCAGCATGAGTCCAGGTGAGCTAAGATGACAGCAGCCCAAGCTGGAAGACAGGCTAGTTTCAGCCTGAAAATACTGTAGCTGCACTCTTGCAGGTGATACCAACCATAGAGACCTATTAAGGTCAGTCTGGTGGATCTATATGCAGACAAAGACGTAGTGTAATCTATTTTTGGACTGGATTTATCTTATGCCCAGTCTCCTCATAGTGTGTGAGTGGAGACCATTTGTCATGTGTCTACCTCTCTGTACTAACATTCCATGAGGTGTCACAGTTAACTACTTATAATGAGTCTTCCTGGGCAAAGATTTTGAGAAATGTGTCTGGTTTCATGGATTCTACTCCAAGATCCTAAATACTACATGTTGGTACAGTATTTTATTATACATAAATCTCTGGGACCTCATTTTCTTATTACTTCATAGACAGTATTATCCCTGATCACATGTAATTAGGGATTTTTGTTGAGGCCACACATATAAATACAAGTCTTCTCTTCTTCATACATTGAAAATTCTTCTAATTAAACCACTGTAGAGCAAACAAACTAGACAACCTGGTAATCAAAAGTAGAGAAACAAACAAGTCCTGAATTCTTAATGGACTTCCAATCCTGGGAAGACATTTTTTCCTTTAAACTTGGACTGCAAAAACTATAGTACCTTTAAGATTACTTTGTTATGACTTTGAGGGTTTCAAGTCTTTCTTCTACTCTCCCACCTTCTCCTTTTAGAGTGAAAGACATGGTAACACTGACCTTAATCCTCCAAATAAATCAACAGTTCAGCTTTTGCTATTAAGTAGCATGATGTTAATTCCTACAGTCCAGAGATAAACAAGTATGTTTGTAAAGTAACATTAGGAAAGCAATTTCAAATTCAGAGAGTGTGATTTGTTCTTTTCCATTGTCAAGGCAATCCTGATAATGTGAAGATGTTTGCTACTGCCCTGTTAATCTGTTTTTACAAAGAGCTGTCCATTCCCTAATCTTGCTCAATTTAGTGAAGACATTCTGTTTCTTCACTGCAAGAATTGCACCTTATACAGAACTTTTAGGTCAAAACAAAGTTCTTGGTATTTTCCTTTTTCCTTTTCAATGATTTCTGGTTATAATTATACCTACATGGTTGTATTCACATGTAACGCTGATTGGGGTGTTAGCATTACTTGACTAATGCATTTTCCATATGATTCATGTCCAGTTTCTTATTGTGTAAATATATACTCTTACAGGAATCATACAAAACACCCTCCATAATGTGATGAAAATCAGAGAAATCTCTTGATCTACAAGCTCATTATTATGGAATCCAGGACTAAGCTTAAGTCTGTTGAGTTCTTTATGTTCTTTAAGTTATGTATTAGACATATTTGCTTCTGGCATCCTATAAGCAGTTCATCCAGCATGCTTATCCAAAATTATATTGTTAGGTCATCTGCATAGGTCTGTATCCAAAATGTTGGTGTCACATAAGCAGACACTGCCCAAGTCCCCAAAGAAAGTATTGAGTGTCTGGTCTGGGGTAGCTAGTAAAGAATATGACCAAGAATTACTTCAGATTATTATTATAAAATCCATAGAAGTAAATAAGGTAATAAAAATGAAAAAAAAGGGCTCAGCAAATAGATTTTCTGCTGAAAACTCTCTCAGAAAATATCCATTTAGTTCTGTTTGTTGCAGAAATCATCAGGAAGCTCTATGCCTCCTAGTTGTGGAATACAAACTGAATAAGTCTATCTAAAAGGATGCAGATGTATGGTACATGCATGAGGCACATGTATTCTTTTATTATAATTTCATATATCCTTTAATGTGACAAAACTTGTCCCAAGTATGGAACTCGCAAAGTCCGTAGGAACAGACACAAATATAAAAAAGTCAATATAGGTAAAATTGTATGTTCAATTAGGAACAAAAGTAAAAAAAATAAATCAGAACTGTGAATCAAGACTTGCATCTTCAAAAAAGGTAATGATGTTCCCATTGACAAAAAGTATTGAAATGCTTATCCCTATTTGCTCAACATTAATCCATTCATTCATGAGTTTAGTCCTGAAACAAACACTTTCCTACACCATTCATGATTCTAAAAGGAGCTGCATTTTCTCAGTATGAGATTTCAAGGCACAGAAAGGATCTCTGGAGTAAGCACACATGTTCTAATGAAGTACATTAAGGCACATAAAACTGTGGATAAATTAAAAAAATATTAATTGATTAAAAATAATTCTACTCAAATACTACTCTGGAATTAGGATGATCAGCTGTAAGAATAACTGGTTGCAACTTCTGACCCATCAGCTAAGTCTTACACAGACTGATACAAGGTGAATAACACAACTGGCACAGTGTGCAGACTGTAACTGGCAGAGAAGACAATTCAGAGTGCATTCTGTTTACATTAAGAGTCTGATCCAAAGCACAAGCACATTGTTCAAAAACACTCTGTGTGAAAGATGCAATATGGACCACAGAATCCCTGAACAATTCTGGAGGGCACAGTGGGGACCATCCTTGTCTATCTTATGCAGTAGGTATCATGATCCCAGGATCTTGATGATCATAGAATCATAAAATAGCTTGAGTCGGGAAGGACCTTAAGGACCATGTAGTTCACACAATCATAGAATGAATTAGGTTCGAAAAGACTTCTGAGATCATTGAATCTAACCTATGACTAACACCATCACGTCAACTAAATCATGTCACTAAGTGCCACATTTAGACTTTTCTTAAACACTCCACCTCTCCCTGGGCAGTCCATTCCAAAGCCACTGCGGTGGGCTGGGACACCTTCCACCAGAGCAAGTTGTTCAAAGCCCCACCCAACCTGGATTGGAATACTTCAAGAGATAGGGCATCCACAACCTCTTTGGGCAACCTATTCCAATGCCTCATCACCCTCACATTAAATAATTTCGTACTAGCAAAGAATTTCTTCCTATGATGATTTTGTTTAATTGCTAATTGACCAGGGTAGCAGTGGAGATATATTTGCTGGAGTGCTCTGCCTGAACACAAACTCTATAAGAAGCTGAAAAAAACCCAACCAACCAAACAAAAAACAAACAAACAAACAAAACAAACAGAAAAAAATAGCTGATGTACTGAATTGTGAAATGCCTACCTTAATAACATCAGAGACTATTTTTTCTGCCAATTACTTAAAAACAACATAAAAGAAATGGATCCCTACTTTAAGAAAAAAAAAAGACTGTGCTTTAGGCTAACATCTTAAATGTTAATATTTGGGTTTGATGACATTACTAGCTCTCTGTCAGAAATACCTGTCATAGACTTCATTAAAGAAAATTAAATCAGTGACCTCCTTATTCAGTTGCAGAAGGGAAGACAGATCTGCTTTATAATGTATTAATTTCTTTAAAATACAGTCTGCAGTCAGTTATACCAGCTTATTGCTTGTGTATTGTGCTCTCTCAAAATTTTTTTCAAGTAGAAATGACATTCATTTATACAATTATTATTAGATTCTTCTTCTCCACTGCTTTTGGAAAGGAAGTACAGGGAGTTTGCTCCCATCTCTTTGGAAAAAAGCAGACCACATGGGAAATCTGGCAGCATTCAAGGGATTTTCTGTTACTTGTGCCACAGGATGATGTACGCTGATATACAGATACAGAGTAGAAAGACAGGTACTCGGAGACTTTCTACTAGTGCCCTGCTACACATATGAGGAAATATTTTTTAAACCATGATATCAGCAGATTTGAAACATCAGGTCTCAACCAGCAAAGCTCATAAACAGCCATTTAAAATATGTAATTATAGGAAGCACAAAAGCATAATTTCCACAATAAATATAGTTCACATTATAGATGTATAACAGCTATTGGCTTGTAACAATATGTACAGAGTAGAAAATCATACCGGAGGTAATTTAAGAATGAAAAGCAGAAGATTCAGTTCTGGTATCAGACAAAATTCAGACTGATTCCTACTTTATCCATGTAAGTTCAGCCAAGCATAATAAATCCTTCACAAACTGTAAAAGCATGTATAAGCTCACTTTAGTGAGAAGAATAGTATAGTATAGTATACTAGACAAGTACAGTACTTGTCATCACAATAGAGGGTTCATCATAAGTTCATTTTGTTCTTGAAGCCTTTGGGCGTGCATTGTAACCAACCCTCTGGATGCTCAAGAACAGGATGAGTAGCTTATATGTTACGACATCTGCAATGGGTAGAGAGGTTTTATAATAGTAAGATTTGATTCTATTAAAATAAATATCTCACATCAATGGAAATCTCTTTAATTTCTGTTAGTTTATTAGAAATTTACTTTAATTATCATGGAGTGTGATTTTTGGCTCTAAGAATTAAGTTTTGAACCCTGCCCATAGTCCAAAAAACTTCTTTGTTAAATTGTCTGAGATATTATACAAGGATTACTAAACTGCTAAATCATAATCCATACAGCATACAAGAAAATTTTTTTTTTTCTTACTGTTACTTTTCCTCAGCTACAGAAATCACTTTTCCCCTGTAGGGCACTCTCCATGAATTATATTTGAGTCTTCACTGTGTGTTTATGTAAGGAGAAATAATAATAGAGAATGTTATTCCTCATTTAATTCTTATTGTGATTTCTATAACTTCTCCATATAGCTATCAAGAAGTGCAAACTTCAATGCTCTAGCTGCAGGGTAAGTTAAGAACACATAATACAGCAATTAATGGAGTGTAGGTAGGCAGTACAAGTATAATGTTTCAACCAACTATTTCTTCTTCAAAATAGTTGAGGTGAACTGGTTCCAAAAGTCAGTGCACCAACATAGCAGTGTAACATCCTTATCAGGATACCCAAAGACTAAACTATTCTCTTCAGGTGTACTTGCTTCTTTTAAATGGAGGTACAATAATGAAGAATTTACATTACTTTACTTTGGTCATGGGGAAAATTTCACCATTAGGGAAATGAAATGCAAATTTGACGTATCCAGGGAAATCATTTGAACAGGTAAGCTTTCTATTCAAATTTTATTAGGATTATTAGTCAAACTAGCCAGATAGTTTTAGATCAATGTACAAAGATGAAATAGTAGTCTGGCCACTCAAAGAGGTGTTCTGGGTAACGCTGTACCAAATATAATCAAAATCATGAACAGATCTGTTACAAGAATCTGTTAGGCATTTATATTACAGTGCCTTCTGTTTTCTCTCTTTACTCCCATTTGAACCCTGTTCCCAGGTAGTATCTCATTGCCAGCTGATTTTCCTGCACCCACAGTAGTCTTAAATATGTCCTTTCAACTCTATGTAAATGGTGGGGTATGTGACTCTAGAACCACCTTTTCCAAAGGAAAACTGCTTGCAGGTCTTCTGAGAACAGTCAGGTTAAATACAACACTCAGGCTGTGGTTTATCTTCTAGAATGATCTACTTCTTATTGACCTGTTAAATTCAGGTACAGTGAACTATGCTTGTAGTTATAACTATACAAGCAGAGTGAATTAATTATTAAAAGAATCAGTATATTAATGGAAGATCTATATAATTTCTAGTGCAGAAAGTTGTATAGCCAGTACCTCCTAAATTACATTATTCAAATATGTGCACTCTTAAAGGTAATCTACAAAATTATCTTTAAACTTTTGCCATATTTTGTGCTTAAAAGAGACTGCAACAAGATCAGAGGGTCTACAATGTGCCTCATAAGACTGTTTTCTGCCTCTTCAGAATATTTATGAAACTGTCAAACTGTGAAAGAAGACTTTGTCACAACCTTAGCCATAGATGTCTAATATGTTAACGTATCATTTTTCTTCTGTTCCTTGGCTCTGTTCTGTCTACTCTCTCTCCCAACAGCTGCCTTCTGGCTCTTTTCTTTAATTGCACACTGCCCTCTATGTCTTCCAATCTGTTTACTGACCAACAGTATGTGTTGGTATTTTGCAGCTTTTGAATAAGATTTTTGAAAATATTTTCAAATATTCCTGCATCACTGTTGCATAGCCAACTGTATGAAGAATTATTTGCATTCACAGGCAGAAAAATTATTTAACTGGTAACCTTTTCAGCTCTCCTGTTCTACATATTCATTAAAATCATTAATCATTTCTCCCATCTGCCCCCCTTTTTTTTTTTTTAAAAGGTCACATTTGGTTTCAAATTGAACAAGACCCTTTCTTAAATATATATTTGCAAATATAAAATTTATCAAAATTTGTAACTAACATGTTTCATTTCATCAAATTAACTAGCAGAGACCATGCAGTACTTATTTACCTTTCCACTCTTTCTCAGACCATAACACTTTTATGACTGATTTCTAGGTCTGTGTGATCAAACTCACAGGCATAGTAAAGAGAATGCCTGGAAAAATCAGTAATGAGAATTACAAGTCAAGATGAAGAATTTGGTACATATACAAATATAATGTCTAAAGTTTTGGCAGCCTGAAGGATCTCTAAAATATATGTATCATGTCTATATTAGGAAAAACATTTTCCAAGAGAGCAAAAAAAACCAATCCAGTTGGTGTGTATTTTTTCATATACAATATTAATGCCTTTTTTTAGTTGTAATGTTTTGTATTTTTTTCTGTTAATCTCCTTAGCTTGTATTTAATCTTAACTGAAATGTCCAATTCACAGTCTTAATTACCAAGGTTTTCCTCTCCAGCCAGTCACCCCTCTAGGGAATAATTTAATAGATCTAAAATCTCTGGAGTGGTTTATCACTTCCAATTAGCTATCAAGACAGCTGAAAGTGGAAAGTTTTCAAAGTTATATGCACTGTACAAGGAGTAGCATGAGTTCATGCCTTCATGTTTAAAGAAAAACATGATCTGCTTGAAACAACTTTGTGGCACAATATTCACCTTAAACTTTTCCTTCCCAGCTGGAGATTCCTATTGTGAATAATCTTTCTTTTTGTTCTTACTATACCAACTGCTAAGACATTGCTCAGAAGAGTCAGAACAGAGCAATTCAGGGGATTTAAGCTATACTTCCAGAACATTTTCTGGAGGTGCTTATTTCTTTTCCCACTGACTGGAGCTTATTTTGTGGCAAACTTTGTGACTGAGCACCTGCAGAGAGATTCACTTTCTGACACCTAAATTTGAGAGACTTAACCTAGCCCTGAGTACTTTCTCTGTCTTAAAAGAATATCAGCTTTATGCACTGATCCTTGGGAAGAGATCTTTCAGATTTCTGGATATCTGGAGGATGTCCAAATATCAAAATAACCTCTAGTGAAAGGATATGGTGCAGAGATGGAGAAGGTACTTTATGCTCTTCAGGCATCCTGACATGTAACCTCACTACTAATGTGACAGAAATTTTTGCTATAGAGTCGTCTGGGTTTATTGTAGTGCCATAGAATGATAGAATATCCTCAGGTGAAAGGGATCGACAAAGATCATCGAAGTCCAGCTCCTGTCCCTTCACCTGACAGCCCCAGGAGTCACACTGTGTGCCTGAGAACATTGTCCAAATGCTTCTTGAGCTCTGTCAGGCTTGGTGCTGTGACTACTTCCCTGGGGAGCTTGTTCCAGTGCCAAACTACACTTTGGGTGAAAAACTTTTCCCTAATATCTAACCTAAACATCCCCCAATGCAACTTCATGCTGTTTCCTTAGGTCACAAGAGAGAAGAGATCAGTGCCTACTCCTCCACTTTCCCCAACAAGGAAGTTGTAGACTACAATGAGACCTCCCCTCAATCTCATCTTCTCCAGGCTGAACAGACCAAGTGCCCTCAGCCACTCCTCATACAGCTTTCCCTCTGGGTCGCCTTTGTAGCTCTTCTCTGGACACTAATATCTTAATATCTTATATTGTGGCACCCAGAATTGCACAAAGGATTCAAGGTGAGAGTGCACCTGTGGGGAGTAGAGCTGGACAATCACATCCCTTGACCGGCTCACGATACTTTTGCAGACAATGAGTACCAAATATGCTACAAGTCTACTATATTTTTCCTTGCCAGTGTTGAAGGGATAAAGGTAAGTGCTGGAAGGTATCTTCTTTAAACACCACAGTGACCTTATCTGCCTTGGAGAGACACATGCTGAAATCTGGTTAACCATTACTGTGCTTTAGAAATTCTCATACTGAAAGCCTTATGCTAGAATAGCATTTAATAGATTTTTAAACTTAGTAGTGTTGCTTCTGAATAGAAAGTTATGATTTCAAAATTACCCTATGCTCTCAAGTCTCTTAAATTTAAAATGATAAATTAGAAAATGGGATCTTTTTTAGTAAATTATTCTGTGTTCTGTGCTGGGTTGAGTGAGATAGCTTATGTGAAATAAGGATATATTTTCTATGGTTCCTATTAAAAACTGAAGTAATGAAGAATTGACATTTTTTAAAGTAGAAGACCTTTTTTTACCATTCTTTTTCAGCTTTCTGTTACTGCTTTTCTCCATTCCAAGCAGGACTGCAAGCAAAAAGTGCACTAGAAATTTTAGAAGCAAGACAGTTTTCATGAAGTTGTCATGAGTTATCATGTCAACAGTAAAATGTCAAAGGACTGAATATTTGAATGTGTTTAACATTGTCAGTAAGACAAAATCTCTAAAGTCTCTCATCCCATCATTTTCTTTGTGCATGATATACATGGAAGCCCAGGTAAAAGCTTTCAGTTTCAAGTAAGGGAATAAATGGGAAAAAAAGAAGAGAGCTTCTCTCTTTGAAAGTCTGGTTAAGAAGTTCTAAAAAATAGCTACTCTCTTTCAAGGCTGGCCTATGGGACCTTTTGCAGTTTTATGATAATGATAGAAGCTTGTTTTTTATATTGCTAGTTAGGGAAAATATTAAAAATTAACCCAGTGCAAAGAACATGCTTTCAAACTATGAAGTTGGCCATTATCACTTTTTTATCCTAGAGAAATGGCTCATAGGTGGTGTTAGCTGTGGTCAATTGCTACCCACTTTCTTGTGCTAGCAAATAGACTCTCTGCTCTGGGGGGCACTTGCAGAGAGAGGAATTAATTTTAGTTGCAGATACTTGGGAGCTCCAAGTCATTATTATGAATCATGTGACATTAAACACCCATGGCAAGCTGCCTCTTCTGACAAACCATTTACTGTGACCCATGAGTATATGCACAATTAATATCAGATTGTACATCATTAAATTTTACTGTCTGACTTATGAATGAGTTCTGCCCTATAGGCAGGGAAAGAAGAAACAACAATGATCCTGCTTACCTGCCCAGGAACAGATAAGTCTTCCCCCATGACTTATAAAAAGACTGTTAATTACATTGGTGATATATCACCACACATTTTTTCCCTAATAAGGATTTCAGTAAAAGCTTACAGCTATTTATAGCAAATATTACTTCTTCCATCACTGAATGAAATTTATGTAATTTAATTAACTTATGTCTCAATGATATTTTGAAAATGAAACAGCTCTGAAGTAGCCATTGAATGGAAATTCATTAATATTCTGTCAGAGTATACTGCACCATAAACCCAATTCTCTCAAGAAGATGACAATATAAAAGGTAGGAAAATAGAGCCTTTTTACTTAGTATTATAAAGTCCATGTCGTTCAGACACCCCAGCAAAGTAATTGTTTTGAACAATAAGAAGAGAAGGAAAACTAAAGTTTACTTGAAGTTAAGTATCTTCCAGAGAGGGTACTCTCAATGGCAGTCATGATGCTGTATATTTTGCATATGCAAACTCTCTCAGAATTGATGGCCACTACAACTAATTCTCATTATTCTGGAAAATGTTCAACACATCTAGTTCCTTGTCTTCTTATCCACCTACAGACAGCAGTTAAAATACTGTTTTCATATTTATTTAAAATTTGCTTTTATTTCTCTAAATGTAGACCTCGCCATCCAGGCTACATCTGCACTGTTTCCACTAGCTATTGATCTAAACTTCCTTTTTATTTACCTAGTCATATAGAGCCTTTCTCCGAATTTACAAGGAGTTTTGTGTGACTCTAGATAATGACTACAAGATCAAATTTCATCTTTCTTTTCTTTAAACACCTGCAGGGAACCATAAAAGTGATGCAAATTCCACCACAGGTTAAACCTTAATCTTAATTTCTATGTTTTCAAGTGATTGTATTAATGTGTATATAAAAACAAGGTATATCCATGCAGAACTAGGCATTTTGGATGTTCCTACAGGATACCTGTTCTACTTGACCAGTATCAATATGAGATATAAAATAGTAATTTTGCTTACAGTTAACATGTAAGCTGCCCCACCCTGCTGCTACAGTGATTCAGAGTCAAGCTATTGCTACTGTTCTTTGACACTAACAGGAAGATAATGCATACCTAAAACAAAGCAAGTGTTATGTGATTTTTTTTTAAGATTTTTTTTTTTAGTATTATGTAATGTCTTGAATCAGTCTCACAGCTTGAGATGGGAGCAGAGTGGCAAAAATGGTAGTTATGATTCTTACAACTGCAAGTACTCGTGTTTGTATCTCCAGTGAGAATTGTTTTGTGGCCTTTTTCCATCTAAATGCTATGCAGAAAAGGTTGACACAAGAGGAGTCTGTTTTTCATCTGCACCACACCGGGGAGAGAAAGTGCTGCACCTTTCAAGCTTTGTTACAGGTATTTAATGTATTTTCTTAGAACATTAATATTGCTGTATATAGATTACAAATGGTTGTTTTTTCCGAAGGTACAGAATAAAACATATAAGGGTTTCTTGGAGGGTGTGAGACACTAGATTATTATACTGGGTCAGAACAACTCGGGGTGGGGGCATGGAGTGAGGGTCAGGTCGGATGCCACAAAGGTGAGATCATGACTAGTACTACATGGCAGTCCCTGCAGCCTCACCAGGTGAGTCAAGGGCAACCTGGGAGCATGAACCATAGCACACCTTGAAGTCCCTGATCTAGGTTCTGGTTATCTGGCACAGTGGAAGAATCACTCTTCACCCTGCCCCAGAGCTCCAGAGTGGCCAGAGTGGCCCAAAAGTCCTGCCAGGGAGGAGTGGCCACACGGGGCCAGAGCAGGTAAAACCGAAGACGTGTGGTGTTCCTGGGTTTAAACCCACTGATCCTAGACTCCTGTAGCTAGACCTATGTTGGATCTGGGAATGGAAGCTATAGTTCGTCTTCTAATTTATTTTCTTAATATTTTGGGTAGTTGAATGGGTTGATTTCACTAAGCTGTATGTGTTAGCTTGTGCTAAGTCCATGCTTTGTGGAATGCTTTGTTTTGGTTGCATGTCACCCTTTAAACTTTTGTCAAGTACTCTTATTTTACCTAAATTCCAACAGTAAAAGTAGTGTCTGAGAAAATGTATGTGGCTTTTCTCTTATGTGCTCTCTCTTGAGGTGATAAAAGAACAGAAGGCTCTTCTAAAGATTTGGCTGGTGAATTTTTGGAGCCTTGTGCATTTTAAGGTAAAACTCCCTCAGTGAGCTCGTAGCTCCAGTCTTGGGGTCTTACAGACGGGAGATAAGCTTTGCATGGGCCATATGCGCTAGGTAGAATATCACCCAGTGTGAACAGGCCTCGATGTAACTCTGTTTCTTGGCACCAACTTTACAATGATCCCTGTTGAGGTCATTTCAACCCATTTGATAAGTGGGAAAGGACAGCTACCTTCTAAATCAGGGAGCAGAGTTAATGAAGTCTACTGCAAAGGTATCAGAGCCAGCTTGTCCATGGGAGGAAATAAAACATTAAGTCGTTTCTGATATGACTCAGTTTATGGGTAATTGGTAGTTACCCTCTAAACTACCTGGCACTCAAAAGACAAAATATTCTAATTTTCTGGCAGCCATTAGAATGCTAATGTTTAAGGTTGGCATAAATTATTTTTACCTGAGCCAATCTATTATATGCTAGTCTTACATACTTCAGCTGAATTGCTCAGGTTTTTGTTACTGTGGATTGCCTCTCTCTCCTTTATTACTGTGCTTCGATACAGATGCATTTTGTTTTAATTAAATCATTATTGCTATCTTACAAATTTGCATAGCACTTTCAATGTTCATCTGTTATCTACATCTGTAATCCTCATCTCTATAATTAATGTTATTTTTATGATATTTTAATGTGAAATCACTTTGAAAAAGACAGTCTTTAGCTGCTAATATAAGCATTAAAGACATAAAGCTCCAAAGGTTGGAAACTGCTGTGATCTTCAAGGCTTATTAATAACAGCAATACACTTAGAGATATGCTTACGTATTCAAATATTTTCAGATATTCTTAACTGAGTATCAGTGTTGCATGAATTTGCCCAAATGGTTCAAATTTCAAAAGACTGAATTTAATGGTTCAAATTTAAAAAAACTGGTAACCTTATGGCATAACTTGAACTTAAAGCAACACATGAGGGACGAAGCTGAAATTTCAATAATTTAAAATGATCCTTGTTCATTTTTTTGACCAATAATATGAATGAAGAATTGGACAAGTTTGGATTTTGAAACATAATAAAGTAAAGCACAAAGACAAATCACTGACATGAGATCTGGAAAAAAAATAGAAAAGATTTTGATTCTGAAGAGGAACTTTTGCCTTCATAGCCAAAACTACCCTACTTTGCATAACCACCAAATAATTTATTCAGTAATGTGTGATTCACACGTACCTTGCAACTATGCAGCTGGAATTTACTGAAGGAGAAATCATGGACAAAATGGCAAGCAATGGGATGAACTCTGTGTATATGTTTACTGTAACAGGCATAAATGATGCAAAAATGTGCTCACCTTTTGTGATTAGTTCTTTTGATTCCTTTATGTATCTTCACAACAATCATTTTCACTTTCATTTACTTAGCACCATATGCCTGAGGATCTTTCCCCTTCTCTCTGAACCAATCTAAATTTTTTCTTAAAATGTTCCCTGGCTCTCTTACCTTTTGATTCTATTAACTATAAACCAGACTGAGCATTAAAGCTGGTATATACCATCTGAATTCATTAGATATGTTATGTTGAAATGTAATTTCGATTGATTTTATACTGTAGCTGTCCTAGAAACTTTAATCAAATTTCCCTCTTCCATTTCTAATATAAAACTGTCTATTAATATATAAAAGAAGACAAAAATACAGCAACTTAAGATCACACATAGAAACTCTTTGCGACCAGCCTAATATTTTTGAAACAATAGAAAAGTATCTTATATTACACAAGACAGATTTTTCTTTCCTGCTGGCAACTGTTTGAGTTTACATTAAATTGCATGTCCCTGTAAGAAAAAGCTTGAAGACAGAAATGTAGACTGCTTTCTGCCGAGATTAAAGGAAGCATTTTCTAGGCCACTGCACATCCATATAATCGTATACATTTATTTAAAAACTTTTTATTGCTGTAAACTTCTATAATCAGCTTTTAATATAAATTTCACTTTGAAATCTAAACATCATGAATAAGTAGATAACAGGCTTTTTATATATCAGTGAAGGTGAAACTGTTCTTAGCTGAAACTTAAAATGGAAATTAAACTTTGAAAAAAATATGTCTTGTTATTCAGTGCTACCAAAAATAATTAATTGATAGAATTTGTAATTTATTTTGAAATTAAATTTTAAATTTACTAAACTCTTAATTTACCAAACTGCAAACAAAAACCATTTTGATTTGCATCTCTATAAATGTTTCCAACTGCTTATGTAAATAATACTTTTTGATTTTTTTGAAGACCACACAAAGTACTTAAACTGTCTCTACAATGGAACCTTTCACCACTTAATTTCTCTATTTAGCTTACAAAGGTAATGTAAAAGCTTTTGCAATTGTTTTCTATGCAGTAATGAAGGCATATTGTTATTTTTTACTCAAATAGATTGTGAAAATAACATAGCCTGTTGGCAAACAAAAAAACCCAGATAATCTGAGTTCCTTCATAAGAATCAAACAGATTTTTTTATTGAAGCGCACTATTGAAAGAAAAAAACAATTTTTACTACCACAAATGCAATTTCACAGAATTAATGTACTTCATCACATTAATCAGTAATAACCATGTAGTGCTCTGTACTATTACTTATCAATTTTAATTTTGAGTATTTATAGCAAGAAGTAGCAGGTGTTTTGAAAGTTTGGTGTTTCAGTCTGCTTGACATACATTCAGATGGATAGATCTATTTTAGTCTATCTGAACAGGAAACCAAGTCACTCAGCAAAGAATGGTCAATAAAAATGGTGAAATAGGTTTTCTCCCAAGGACTGATAGCTGGATAATTTGAGAAAAGAATGGAGAAGAATCACGAAATACCTCTGGATCGATGGCTATTAATTTAAGAGCAGCACATTTCCTGGAATGAAACAGTTGATGTTGTTATGTGGAACAATTACCATTTTCAATTAACTGACATTTCACATAGCTGTGAGACTAGAGGAAGACAATAACCCTCAGCACCTAATCTCAGCTCTGCTGTTAGGTGAGACTTTTGTCAATACTTCTGTATTATTATTTCAGAGGTAAACCCAATACACTGTGAGCAGTTACTTTCTTTGTTGTCAGACACTAAAAACTGCACAGGGACAGTTCAGGCACAGTTCAGATGCAATGAGCATTAAGACAACAACAGTCTGCCATGCTAGTATGCGTGTATATATGTATAGCTAAATATACATATATATATGTATAAACGTGTGTATGGTTTTAAATACTGTATATGTGCACCTTTTTTTGCCATTTCACCAACAAGAGGAAGTCAGTGAACCTATATAGTTGTTATGGTGTGTCACAATAAAATGGTAAACAAATATCAATGATACAGTGAGCTATGACAATAGAATGAAATGAACTACTTTGCTCATCAACACTGTGGTTTATATGCTGCTGTACAAACCACCATTTAATTTCCTAGGCTAGATTCTTACCAAAATTTGGGATGTCCAGAAAAGTTTCTATAATGACACAATTCTTTTAAGTTGACTTTAGATCCCCATAAAGTCAGAAATTGAAGAGGAGAGGAGAACAATCGAGAAGAGGGTGATGCAGGCTACAAGTCAATAGCTGCCAGTGGTGTAATTTTGCACTAAACTAAATATCAAGTGTGTGTGGGTTGGTACATCTTTTTTCATATTCAATTCAGTTATTACTGGTTCTTCCAGAGAGCCAAATAGTGATTTTTGTGACATTGAACACAGGGAGTGTGAATAAAAGGCCCAGCAACCCCAAAAGCCCAAGAAGGGAGGTGGAATACATGAATAACAGATGCAGCAGAGGATGGGACTACAGCCATCAGTATTTACATTGGTTTAAGCTCCTGTGAAAATATGGATTTAGTAACATAATATTTAAACAACTAACCCAGGGGAAAAAACAAAACAAAACAAAACAAACAACCAAAACCAAAGCAAAACAAAAAACAAACATCTTAAACAAAAACAAACAAATGAAAACCCAAAAAATCAAAGAAAACAGACAAACAAAACCAAAAACCAACACCCAAAACCACAGCACTATGCAAAATTCCTTGTGCTTTCAGTTATTTCTGCTTTTTATCAACTGACTGTTTAGAATGAAATGGACTAACAGCCCAAGGATCAAGCCAGGAACAGAGTGGTTCTTTTTAGTTTCAGTCACTTTGAGAAGCACTATAGGCTTTAATATTTTTAGACCAAAATAAAAGTTAGAGTACTTTAGAAGTGTATCTGTAGTGAGCCATAACATGGGGGGGAAAATCAAACCCACAGTCAAACAAATAATATGTTACAAAATCATAAAAATAATTAGCTGGATTGAAAAATAATTAACAGAATTGTGAAAGTACAAAAGTGAATGAGGTAATCTTTTTAACTTCTGATTGGAGTTCTGGAAAATGCAGGTATACACTGATTCAAGGTCTGACTACCAAGGGATA
>VXAU01004038.1:330-14934 GCA_013399695.1 Formicarius rufipectus | reverse complement strand
ACAAACAAAACCAAAAACCAACACCCAAAACCACAGCACTATGCAAAATTCCTTGTGCTTTCAGTTATTTCTGCTTTTTATCAACTGACTGTTT
The DNA here is from genome assembly GCA_013399695.1 of Formicarius rufipectus. Classification (NCBI taxonomy): domain Eukaryota; kingdom Metazoa; phylum Chordata; class Aves; order Passeriformes; family Formicariidae; genus Formicarius; species Formicarius rufipectus. The sequence goes on along the minus strand of VXAU01004038.1, from coordinate 14,840 downwards.
AGAATGAAATGGACTAACAGCCCAAGGATCAAGCNTTTTTTTTTTTCTATGGTGTAGCAGAACAACTTAAATGTCTTTTTAATATACTGGGCTGACCTATAACTTGTAAAAACATTGGATCTTGGCACAATGTATAGACTATAAATGGTGACAAATTTCACCAGGAATTGAATAAAATGTTAAAGAATAATGAGGAATAAAACTAAATATACCACTACTTCCCTAAGATGTGGAACTGTTTTCAGTTTTGACCTGTTTCCCTTCATGAGATTAAATTATAACTAACCACAGATGTTAGTTTCTCCTAAAAGCAATCCCTGCAATTATTGGTTAATTTCTTTATATATGTAAAATAGATTTTACAAGAAAGGGTTAGATACAGAATTGTCAGAAAGTATAGCAAGTATTTATTTAAACTGGATATAGAGCTTAAGGAAATTTTCAGAATAATCTAATTTTCATGTTCATGAATCAGCATTATCTTGGGCTTTAAACATATGGCCACCAACTCGAAAAAAAAATCTATTGAACAATAACAATAAAACCTTTTCTGTACTGTATGTATTCCTATGTTTTTATTCTTTTTCTTTGAATCAGTGTGCGTCCATTTGTACTTTAAGCAATGGTACTAATGTCTATCATAAATATATTATTCACAGATGTATTCTCTCATTGTCTCTTTAAGGAGAACATACATGGGCTGCTTTGTTTTGATCATTTCTAGTTTTTTTTCTCTTCAAAATCAGCAAGAAAAACACACTTTTACACTGGAGAAGTTATGCTGGACTGGAGGTGACTTTCATTTTCAGGAAGGGGTGACAGAGTTTGTGATGATTTATAGCTCATCTAGGTGTTAGTACTTGAATGCCTGGAAATTTTATACCCAGTAGAAATTTCCTTTTTGAAAGGTTTCTGAGTGCAGAACTGTGCAAATATCAGCTGTGGAATTCTTAGATATCATTGGCTTGTTTCATTAAACAAATCTTGAATATCATTAAATCCTTCTAACAGAAAACGGTTTCAGTAAGTAAAAGATATGTTAGATATCCTGTAATCCATGTATGCCACATGATTCTTTGCAATAAAGTTCTGTACATATATTTCTTGTGGCAGTTAATGAAAAAGAATAATGACCTTAAGGTTGTTGGCTTCCCTTACAACGGGTGTAGTGCTGTTCCTGGGAATGTGGTACAATTTATAGGTTTTCATAACAAAATCAGGATGTCAGTTGCCTGAGAACTGGAAGACCTGTCTTCAGTGGTCAATACAGGTTCTACACTGTGGGATAATAGGTATTGAGCACTAAGCTGAATGACAATTTGTTCCTGTATGTTAATCATCCTAATGTTTCCATATTTTATGTTTCATTTTGTCTCCAAATTTGAGAAAGAAATATAAAGGCTGTAGCAAACTGCTAGAGGAACCTTTGGTTTCAAATGCTAAGCACAACATCTCCCTGATGTCACTTTGTTTTCATAGTGGTTGCTAGTCTTCTGACCCTCCATATTTATATAAAGGCAGCTATACAAATGGTCAATTGTCTCAGAGAACTCTCTGAGTTCTGTGGAAACTCTACCAGACAAAGTTACTTGTTTCTTGTTCCAATTTTTTATTTAAGTAACCTTTGCCTCAATTATTTGGTAAAATGTCCATCGTTGGTAGATTTGTCAGATTCTTGAATTAGAAATGCTGTTATGTAATTAGAGTAAAATTCTTCCGGATTGAAACTAAATTAGCATTGAATGTAAATAAAAGATATTATCCATAAGATCTAAAATACATCAGAGTGTTCCAAATGTATATCAAAGATACTGTCTCACCCTTATCACTCTGACTTTCTGCCAGTATTAATGGCTTCAAGGCATTCCCTCCTTCTGCACTAACACTCTTGCATTAACTGTAGATTAGATTTTCTTGCTGAATTGTGGTAACCAATCTCACTTTTGAAATCCTCCAAGGGTCCAGACAAATTTAATCTTTCTACCTGAAACTTCTATTTCCTCATTCAGGAGGCAGTTTGCTTATTCTTCTTAATTAAAGTAAGCATTATTTCACTTGCTTAGGGATCTCTCTTTGTTAGATTAGATAACATGGCCTGTAATTTATTGACTAATTAATGTTTCCTCAATGAATTGCAAAAAAATCTCATTTCTCTTTTTACTTTGTCAATGAAGACTATGTTTCACAAAATAGGTTGAAAAAAGTCTTGGATTTCATTTTCATATGATCTAGCTATGAGTTACTGATGTCAAAAGTGGAAGTCCTGCTCCTTCTTGAACCCAGTTCCTTCCTTTTTTTATGGTCCTCATCCATTTCCATTTTTCTCTCTCCTCCTTTCTTCTTGCCAAACAATATTTTCCCTTCTTTTATCTTTCACAGGACCTTGTCAGAACCTTTGCTGAGCTGACTTAACCACTTAAAACTGTAGAAAACTTCTGGAATAGTTTTAGAAAACTAAATCAGTTAATAATGTGGTCAAATAAGAAAGTTAGCATGAGGAGAGAAGAAGGAAGAAGTAAAATCGCTCCTTTGTGGTGCCAGTGAACCCTGTGTCCTTGCTAAGAATTAGGAGAATTGTATTCCCTGTTAAATTAAACTACACTTCAAAAACTTACCTTTCCTTCTCCCTTCTCTCCTTCACTCTGGCTGCTTTTTTGACTCATCTGTGAGTTTTCTTAGTGCACTAAATCTAAATTGGAAAACTAAATTGGAAGTCAAAATTGGATCTTTTTTTCAGCTGAATTAGTAATTTTGATCAAATTCCATCAGTGCTTACATGTACTTGGAATGAAGGAAGAGAAGAAAGTGGAAAACCAGAAGAGAAGGTAGAAGGACAGAGGAACAAGGAAAGAAAGAGGAGGAACAAGAACCTCTGCTGTTGTCCATAGCAAGACATTAGGCTGACTCATGGAGGCACAGCTGTATTTTGCCCATTTCAAGAGTGCCTCTTACACTGCATGCTACTTTCTGTGCCACCTGACCGTTAACAATAATCATCATATAAACATTTGTAGAATAAGCATATGCAACATGGCTGGCTCGTGCTTAAGATCAACCACAATCAATCTGAGGTCATTATTCTCCACTGTTCGTCTTTGAAGTTTGATCTAACTATGGGTGAGATTTTTCTTGCTTTAGTTTGCATGACCACATTCTAGGTGCCTGTGTGTACTAGTGAACTCCTTTCAACCAGTGAATCGTAAGTATCTAGTAGTTTGAAGTGATATATGGTGTCTGAGATACTCACAGGCAGCACACAAGACATAGGACCCACAGAAGTTGTGCCCACACACCACTAAAAGTGGTACTAGTGACTTACACTTAGACAGGTGAATCTCATCCCTACACCATTATTTAAACTCTTTCTTGAAGACTATAAATGTAATCCTCATTTCAGAAATTCCTACTTTATAGGCCCATCTAAGTCTTCTGCTCCTCATAAACAGCATTGAATTAACAACAGAGATGGTAAAGAGATGCTCAATAGCCCTGACTCTTGAATATGCTTTTTTTCAACTACCTGGGAAAATTCTATCTTAGGACATGTATTTATGAATGTAAATATATCTACAATGTATACTAAATGCAAATATACTGTGTGCCAAATCATAACTAATTCTTTGTCCCACTGTACTCATTCAGGTTTTTATCCAACATACACACATTTATGTATTTGTATGAAACATGAGTAGTTAGTTATGAGCTTGAAGCTAATCATGTGTGTAATATTTTGCAAGATTGAGGTCTTTCATAATAGGCACTACCATCTCAGAATTGGTTTTGTTGAAATCTAAATTAGGATGAGGGAACTACTGTGTTGAACTGTAGCTCTAAAAGGCAACATTTCATATAAACCTCATGTTAGATGACAGGGTAAAAATTTTTCATGATATACTGAAATTTACTTCCTCTTAACATTGAACACCAGCGTAAACTCCATGTGAGATAAAACCAATCGCCTATTCCATTTCTTAATTTGAATTTCAATTTCAAATGTTCTGTAATTGTATGAAGTAAGCTTAGAAGTTAATAAATTTCCAACATTTTCCATATTTTAAAAGGCATGAATCAGTTTCTCTAGTAAGTTAGACACCAGTCCTGAGTTCATTTGTCAGGGAGATTTAATGTTCTTTGTAAATCATAATTTCTGTGAAGATGAATAATAGTCTATCTTCCTACTATGATACTTCAAATCTCTTTTTCTCTAACTAAACAGTCTTTTAACAATATTAGTGTTTGGATGAAACCTTTCCTCTTTACTGACGCTCATACTCTTAAGTCTGTAATGAAATTACTGGTTAAAAACTATATTTATCACCATAATATTATGTCACAAAGATCCTTGTTCTTTCAGAAATCCCTCATGGAGTTTACATAGTCACAAATGTTCTATGTTATTTAATTGTCTTTTCTTAAGGTTATTTTTACAGGCACAGATGCTATCTTTTCCAAGTATATACTTAGGGCTAAGTCTTCCATTGGGGCCAAATTAACTGAAAAGTTATTACACAGTGTGAAAGAAAACATTTCCAAGGCACTAAATAACAGTATAGTTAATCTGAACATCAGTACAATTGAATGTTGTATACACAAATGGTTCCAATAAAAATGTGGAGACATTTTTTATTATCAGAAGCAGTTACATTTAGCTACATGAACTTCTCTAAGATGATGTGTTTGTGCTGTTGGAATAGAGCCATATCTAATGTTACAAATGCATTCCAGGTGTTGGAGGGAAAATTCGTCTTAGGATTTTTCCCAGAACCGTTAGAAAAAAGAGGAGATGGATAATTTCCTGTATTACTTGGACACATGTTTAGATCTGCTTGCTCTGGGAGTTTGGAATTTTCATTCATGCCACTGCAAAGGATATGCCCTCAAAGTTAGACAAGGAATTGCCAGACAATGACTAGGCCAAATTAATTTATCAGGTCAGTCCTCCATATTGAGACTTCAGAGAAAAATGGGTGAATCCTTTATAGGAGAGATCAGGTACTATAAAGAACTGCCTCACTGGAGAATTACTTAAGAAAAAAAATTGCCAACAGGATACAAAAATAAATAGAAACCAATCTATTATTCTGGGAAAATGGACTCTTTCCTTACTTCTGTTAGGCTGTGGTTGGGATTTTGGAAACCAAGATGCTCTATTTACAGAACACAATTATGCAAGTCGATGCTTGTTTTAGGAAGATGCAAGTAGGTGGGAGGTGACAAAATACATAGCAGAATAAATATTGATCATTATTTGCTCCATATGGCACAGGTCCTACAGGAATAACCAACCTATGCCAATAAGAGCCTCAAACCTACACTGCAGGTCCAGATCATAATGGTTATTAAAATACAATAGGCAGAGAAAATTTGTATGATTCAGCTAATTGTGCAAATGGATGCATATAAGGCATACTATCATAAGAACATGACAACTGTAATTTATTACAAGTCTTAGTATCTTTACAAGCAACTGAGCCTTTCAAGAAATGATGCAAGAGGACCTTAGGTATAGACAATCACTGTCCTATTATCAAACCCATGAGTGACTGCTAGAGGAAGAAGCTGATATTCTAATTCATACTTTCAGAGTTCAAAACACCCTACTTACTGCGGTAATAAAATTCATGGTTAAAGCTGTGCTTTATATGAGCCGCCTGTTTTCACTAGTATGTAATAGGCTCATATTTTTTTCCTTAGTGACTGATACTTTTCATATGGGTTTCTTTATACTGGAAATACAGCCAGTCAAGTACATCAATAACTAAAATCCACATCTCATATTTTAAGTAGTCAGTCACCTAGCATCCTGCACAGGTCAGTAAGCCCCTGCTGTAGTGTATTGAGAGTAAGGTGACAGCTAATAAAAGACTTAGTAAGACTTGAGTCCAAAACTAAAGTCCAAAGCATTTCTTACATGAAAAACTCCCTATTTACCAAATACTTTCCAATTTCCCTGAATTTTCTAAGAATCTTGGAGAAATGCTTCTGAACATACCCTAAGCTGTTCCAATTTAAAAATCTCAGTTCTCCATCTAAACAGGTTCCATTAAGATGTAGTAATGGAAAGAATATTGTCTGATTTGTGACTTAATTTTACTGACCTAAAACTGTTGAAGACAATTACTCATAACTGGCACATACTTCCCTTTAATGCTATCAAACAGGATTTATTCTCCTAACTTGAATTTCTAAAGTTATCTGGACTGTATCTTATTCTGGGGATGACTTATCTATCATCACGTATTTATAATCATCTGTTTTATCAGGTGATGAAGTACATCTTAGAGCCATATATTTCTTTCTATTGACAGTAGAGACAACTTCAGGAAACTGACTTTGATGTGGATATCTGCACTACAACTTTAGTCAATGAATATCACCTTAGACATTATTCTGCCTCTCTCTCTCTCTCTTGAATACCTAATACACATTAGGAACACAGAGTGCCCTATAGCTGTGGACATTTTCATTCAAAGGGAAAGGTAGAGTCGATGTTTCACCTAGCCATTATTGGCAATATAAATTGCCATATTGGGAGTATGAGTCAGATTAGCTCCCTAATGGTAATATTGAATCTCTTTGACCAATATAACGTTTCATTATGTGTTATATCCTAAAGTGGATGGATGGGGAGTGCACCACGAACAGCTGGAGGTCAGGACATACTGGAAGGGAGTAAGAGACACAAGGATCTACCGAAGCCTGTGCTGAAGCAGAAAGCTCTCCTTTTCTCTTTGCTGTTACTCTGACCATTATAAAAGAGAAACAAAACCTCATTACCTATCCACCTTTATGGAAAAAAAACAACATTCTGTGGAACCTGACCCTGTCAATCTTCATTAGACATCTCCAGCATATGCAACATGCAAGGCATTTGAATGGAAAAACTGCTAAATCAGACCATAAACTTAGTTGTTGACAGATTACCCAGATTACATATTCCTGTTCTATGTTAAAGGGTGATGTCTAAATATAGTGATATCTGAGATACCTGTGAGTTTTCAAAATACCCACATAAAGCTATTAGGTTTGCTGAGGATCTATGGGGCAATCTGTGTGCCTCTTGAGGAGAAGACTGGAGGTTACCTTACAATATCTCAAATGGAAGCCCAAATTGAGGCTACTGCATTAAATTGTAGATCTCCATTGATTTGGTCACATTGCACTTAGATGTCTAAATCTAAGCACCTTAATCTGACAGATTAATCTCTCCTTAAATTCTGAAGCAAAGAAGTAATGACATTATTTTCAGACTTAGATTGCATCCATATAAGCCTGCACTGAGTTTAATCCTAGATTCTTGTATCTTAAATGGAAGCTTTATGTATGATACAGATTCTATATTGAGGTAGAGTTTCCGGACTTTCTATTAAGAACCATGTGTTTTTAGGTAGTGATAATATTTGATTTGCAGTGTGGCAGTATATATGCATTGGGTACATATAGAACTTTTTTGCACATATTTATGATTACAGATTTGATCAAAAATATTATCTCTTTCTAAGACCAGTCTTTAAAATAGCTTCCACTCACTATTAATGGGTGAGTCTATATGAAAATATTGAGGAGGATTTTATAGAAAGGGTAAGAGGAATTTATTTGCAGACATGAATATCACTGACAGAACTGCTTGAAAAGCTAGAAACATTGTTGGGAGAGATATTAACAAGGACAAATAAATCATATCCCATGAACTGCATTGGAATTTATTGAGGCTTAACTGTAGCTGGGTTTAGTACCACACATGGTGTGTGAATTCAATTGGGAAACAATACAGAAGAAGCTGGACAGGAACAGATTGTAATTCTAAGTAGAGAAGATACCTCTAATATATACGACCTCGACACATTCTTCTTACTCTTGGCAACAAACAGTATCACCATAGGGACTTTCTATCAAATCAGTTAGGATTTAATCTAGCATGCTTTCCCTAACTCAGCTTTTGTAATGACCTTTGAGAGAAATTAATCCATCATGGCCTAAGCAAACATATTCACTGTCTTCATCTTGAGGTTAAGTCCACTAAAATCTGGTGAGAACAGGGTTGTGACAATGTATTACCCAGTCCTTACTTTCACGGCAATTGACGGTTTTCATTTTCACTTTCTTAATTTATGCAGAAAGGGCTTTAATGGTTTTCTAAGGAGAAATAAAGTAGCTTTTCTACCTTAAACTCTTGTTGTCCTTGCAGAAAGAGCAACATTAACATTGCAAACAGTGTTTAAGCACTTTAGCACAGTGTTTAGTGTGTTAGTTATTTCAGTAATTCACTTTTCACCAAAACCAATTTGAATTTGCCAATAAGTGTTAAATTAGGAGAATTAATAGTACTTTTCACATCTCACTTTATATTCTGTTTTAAATTATGTGTACCAAATCCTAGTTGTACACTCAAGCACTCCTGTCAAAATCTCTTTTTGATAGCACTAAAACATAACTGCACTTAACAGAGAGGATTTAAACATCAAGACTAGAGCCAAATCAGCAGAATACATATATGATATTCCAGATGTGCACCTTCACAGTGAGTTTACTCTTAATCTTCTGTTGTCCTCAAGCATTTACAAATTTTTACCGTGAATAATTTCTTGAGTTTGAGTACAATGGTATGGAAGTAAAATGGCAAGGAAGGTGCATATCTTATATGATATAATTTCGTCTGTTTTCTTGGGAATTCTTAGCAAACAAATAAATTATTTAATACAAGTTCTGACACAAGGAATACTCCTTATAGAAAATGATGAATCAGCAGGAAATTCTTGTCTCATCAGTCATCCTCTATGACAAACATATGAGACTTCTGTAACTTCAACAACGTTAACAAATGCTTGTAAACACTGTATCCATCTTTTATGGAATTACATTTCTTTAGTACTTTTCTTTCCCAGAAGCATTCACTCCTATGTAGCTGAGTATTTGATTTAGAAATCACAGCTGTCTTAGTAAATAGAAAAATTTGCATCTAAGTAATAAATGGTGAAATTGAGTAAATATCCACAATATGCACTCCACTACTCCAGTCAATATCATAAACATCTGCAATTTAAACGTAATCAAGTGTTTCTTTTGTAGTCTTTGTGCTACAAAGACTAAAATCAATTTTATCCATCAATGAGACGTTGAAGAATTTCATCTGAACAATTTTATAGTAGATGATTTTTTGAGATTATTTTTTCAAATAAGTGTAATTAAAATCTGTTTCTAGACTCAACGTTTCCTGCAGGAACTTCGACTGTCACAGATAACTAGAAACCCATTTTCTCAGTAAAGTACTTGAATTTTCACGTTCCATTGAACTCCATTTCTTTGTACTGCTCAGTTGTATGGCCAGTTTTCTGGATGGGGCTACATGAAGTTTTTCAGTTACAGAAAATTTTTGGTCCTATATATGAAGTTTTGCACCCCAAAAATACCAGGAATAGTAGAAAAAGGAAGATAAATATTTGATCACAATGATATATATTTTGGTTTGTTTAGTTGGAGTTTTTTTCATTCACCATCCAGTTTTGCAGACTGATGTTATAAGAAACTAGGTTCACGCAGTTATGTTGTATGTATATGTGTACAATGCTTTTAATTCTGCTGTTTCCAGTAAATTTTTAAGTCAAAAATACCTTAAACAAACAAAAAAACAACATTGAAAAGGTTTTAAAAACGTATAGCTTCTATGTTTTGTAAAAGCAAGTGGAGAGAGGAGGGGGAGAAGCCTGAAACTGCCCAGTCTCACAGCAAACTAAGGCATGCACACATACCTACTTCATGAGTGCATACTTAGGATGCCTCTCAGTTAATCTGTGATGCACTCTGGCATATAACCCTGGAATTTTGATTCCCTGGTCATTCATGATGACTCTTCGGGATGCATACAAGGTTTTCATCTGTGCAGATAACAGGGTGAAGAAAGCACATAGCCCTGATAGAGAATGATGATGAACCCACGTCTGCAGCCTTCAAAGCCCTCTTGGTTGCCAGACAAGGTGTCACCTGGACACAACCAGAGATGTATTATAAATACTTCAGTCAACAATGGAATCAGTCAATCAACCGCAAGACATGGATTTGTAGGAAATAGGTTTCCTTGGTTTTCATGCTCGTAGAAAAGAATATTACCTATATTTTCTTTGTGAGAAGTTTGGTACTTCTGCTTTTATGGATACATGCAGTAATTTCCTTCTGTGCCATTCAGGCCTTTCTCATGGGAAAGGAGCAACTCTACCTGCAATGAATAGCAAGCATCATTATGATAAAAGTATATCTTTGCTAAAATGTGTCTCAGTGTTACACCTTCTGTATAAAGTATTTACCCCTCCCAAATGTTCAGTCATTTCACTCTGTTCACTGCCTTTTGTAATAACAAGCTTAAACAAGTATCCCCCACAAAGTTTTATGTATAAAATATGTATAACTTTGTATTTTACATTTTAGAGAATGAGAAGAAAAATATTTTCATTCTTTCAAGGATCTTTTGGTTTTAACTCTTTAAAGAGATATCAGATTTCTATTCCTGCGCTAAAATAGTTAGGTCAGTTAAGAAGCTTGATTGTTGACATCACTGTTATACAAAACAAAGGCAGCTGTTTTTCTCTATAGTAGATATAACAAAGGATTTTAATAACTGTATACTCCGTGATAACAATATAAAACCAAATTAATTCCATCTACGTGGCCTATATTCTTTTGACTATACACAAAACATTTTGAATTTCTTACTTCCTAGCCTTTATGTAGATCTTTATTTTGATTAGAACTGAATCATTTTCCAACAAATAGGCATTCTGTTTATTACTTTGAATGACCACTGTCAGAGCAGTATTTCTGTGTTTCACAAACATTAGTACCTTTATTGTTACAAAATCAAACGGTGACAGACAAGTATTATCTCCATTTCTACAATTGTGACCAAAGACCACACAGTGTACATTACATCAGATACTGAATCGAAGACTCGAAGTCCCAGCCCAACACCTTCCTGGTAAGACTATCCTTGTAAATTTCCTTGCAGATTCCCTTCGTAGTTGTCATTTCAATCAGCACTGTATAGCTTGAAGTGATTATTATGTAACCTTATTTACAACTCATCAAGAGTTTCCACAGCTTGACACTTGGAGCAACATTTTGTTTAATATAAAGGAAATCCCTATCAGATGTTTCCATCTTTCCTAGAGGTTAAGTCCGAGTAAAAATGCTCTCAGCATTACAATGTGATATTAATCTAATATAACTGATTATCTGGAGCATTGGCAGCACGATATGACTTCTAATGGAAAGAAGAGAGGGCATTTTAGTAGCTGAGTTGTTATATATAGCCACTAGCACTCTTACTTCTTGAAATCTTTCTTATATATCCTCTCGTGACTGCACTTGATCCAAAGATCTGTGTTGTGGGACTGTTAAGGTCTCTAACAGGAAAAGAACTTAAGAAAGCACACTTGCAATATAGACTTTTGCTATTTTCTNCTACTAACTAAATGTATAATTCTGAACAAGTTAATAATATCCCCTTTTTCAGTAAATGGAGAAGAATCTGCAGTTGATTATTCATTTGATCCCCCTTGGAATGAAATTTGTTCTTGAAATGGCTGTACATTTCCATTGAGTAGGTAAAAATACTTTTGAGGACTCAGGTTTTGATAATTTTGGAGGTCTAAATTAGGACAGATTAACTCTATCTCTGTCTGTAAAAATAGTTATATCTGATCTGAAAGAAATAATCTAATGTTTTTCCACTTCAGTGCTATTTTGCAGAACAACATGTATCTTGGTGCTGAATAGAATTACCTTTTTTAAACTGTACTGCTAGGTAGCACACAAGTACTTTATTTTAGAACAAAAATTAAAGTTATTTTTTAGCTATTTCATTTTTTAATACAATATGTACAATGTTTTAGGTATTTTTTCTGTTTATAAATCAAGAATATTCTTTTAATTCTGTCAAAATGATTAACCCACATCACAAATTACCTTTGAGTAGTAATTTGAGTAGTAAAAAGACTGTTCTCCAAATTATATCTACCACATAATGTAGATAACTTCATAGTTCGCATCTATTTCAATGAAATTAAAAAATAGAAATCTTTAAAAGAATTTGCTTTAAGAGAAACACTGGGTTTAGATTTCATTATCTTTCTGTGAGAATAAGAAACACTTTGTAGTTCATTTCTTGGGTTCATCTGAAAGGCAATATTGAAAAAAAATCCTTTCTGTGGTGAGCAGGTAAGACTGTGGTGAGATTTCAATGTGTTAAGATGCAAGATCATCCAAGGAGATGTAAGTCATCCAAGTAGATATGGTTTATAGCTCAAATTTTGTCTGTAACCCCCTCAAATTTGCCAGCAATTCTTGATAGAAAGTGATTTTTAGAATATTATCAACAAGACTGGTGTAATTTAGAAGTAAGTCTAGGGGATGATCAGAGCACTACCAGGGTAATTTAAATAAATGGATTTTATTTACAAAGCAATAGACCAGTAAGAAACTCACATTTGGCAACCGTGCTTTCCAGAGCAGTAGTAATGAGAAGATGTTATTAAATCATATTAACAAACCTGCACTCATCTGACCATGGCTTAAGAGGGGACAGTATGTACAGTAGGATGCAAACTGCAAATTCAGTCCCATCTGGTATTTTCTGGGCATTGCCACAGAAATAACCAGATATCTATGATGATACCTTGAGTGGTATGTTTTCGGTGGTGTAGAGCAGTCAGAACATGGGACTCCCAAAACTGAATAACATAAACATAAATTATCCATCAGATATCAGTATCACCTTTTCATCTCATTCTGGGCCTGTGCAGGTACTGAAACCCCTCAGTGGGAGAAACAAGAGGCAAAAATATAAAGGCATTTTTCTTTCTTGAAGGCAAATCTGAGTATAATTGCTCCCTTGAAAAACATGTCATAGGCATTATATGAAGCTGTGGCAGGTATTTCACCTCATTTGTTCTTGGTCTGCTATACATGGCTAATGTCGTCTTTCAACTAATAAAGAATAATTACTGATATGGGAACAAAAGCTGGGCCAAAATACTGAATGTTCAGCTGGGTGTTAGGTATTTCCTTTACTAAAGAATTGCTGATGTACCACATATCCCATAAGTAATACATCTATGTATTACTATATATTACAAAAATGTGATATCACTACTTAAATAAATTTACTGTTTGATCAGCTTTCTATACTTTTTTAATAGAAAATTTATGTTGTGTTTTCAGATTTTCTGCATATTTAACATGCTTGATTTCAACAATTGGAATCTGGGTTGGTTAAGTATCTTATTTAATTACCGCTTTGAGATTTTTTTCCACCAGTTCATAGAAACCAGTAAATAATATAACTACTTCTCAAATACACTTAAAAATAATATTGCACCTGATAAAAGCCAGCTGTTTCCAGTTATTACCATATATACTACATATGCCATGAGCACACACCTCTAAACATATTTTACAAATGGTATTTGTACTTGTGTTATGCTTTCTGGGTATCAATGCCAAGTAAATTATAAAATGAATTTGTTAAACTGTGACTGATTAACAGATTTCTAACCTCTTGGATAAAAGTTTATGAGTAGGTTTGCCAAACAATGCATTTTTTTAAAAACAATTATATTCATGTTGACTACAAAAGAAATCCAGGGAAAAAAAGAAACAAACAAAAACATTCTCCAGCTTAACTGACTGCAAAGGCAGGGTATCAAAATATTTTAAAATTTGTGCTTTCAGCTTTTTTTGCATCTTCAAAACTTGGTAATTTTCAGTTGTCTAAAAACTATAAAGCAATACACAGCATATGCCACAGTTTACCTACAGCCTTTATTTTTTATGTAAAAGATGTTCATTCACCAGCTCTTAACCCATTTATGTTAAGGAATTTTACAGATTTGTTACATTTGGGAGCCACATAACTCTAAGGTATCTCAGCTTTATGTTAAAGTATTTTATCTCTTTGCACTATCTGTCATAAGGTAGTATTCCCTAAAGGAAGGTGTGCAGTTCCCATGGATTTCAAGGACACTTAGGGTTTTAAATAACTTAAGGCATTTGGGTCTTATTTGGTAAAACATTTAGGGACGTACTTTAACATTCTGTTGAATCAACACCTAAACTCTGACTTCTTCCCATTAATATTTTTTGCCATTTAATGGTCAAAGGAAAGGATGAATAGGGTAATTCCAACTTTAAGTAAACTTTTTACAAATAAGGACCGTACTGAAGGAAGACTGAGCTGCTGTAATAGTGGTCACTTAAGTGGTAAAATTTACGTAGGTTGAACTTTCATGAACATCAAGGAGTATGGATCTACTGAGTTTACTGTGCTTTTAAGTAAACCCTGTATCAACAGAAATAGGGAATTTTGGTTTGGCAGAAGCAAGTAATGAACCCTCTCTTTTTTATTTTTCATAAATACTTACAACAAAACTATTGTTGTAAGTAAGGAAGCAATGAAGAAGCAAAAATCACTTAGAAATATTTTCCATAATGAAAATTTTTGTTAGGAATTTCTTTCCAGA
>VXAU01004037.1:32059-43399 GCA_013399695.1 Formicarius rufipectus | reverse complement strand
GGAGACCCTACCGGAGGGATAAATCACTTCCAGTATAGCTCACAACTTCATAAGGGCACACAAGCTTCTCCCCCACGACAAGGGGGAGTCCATGGAGAAGGCTTAAGCATAACATTTTTTTATTATGACTTGCTGCCAGCTCCAGTTGCTGAAGATGGAAAGGGGTAAATTCCCTTGGATTTTTCTTCTCATGTACAATTTGCATATCATAACAAAATATAGGGAGGAAGAGTGAGAGGAACAACAAAGGGAACAATAAGGATTTTGTCTGAGACCATGTCAACACTTGTCCTAGATAATGGTTGATGACTGAATTGGTTATAGTGGGTTACCTACCAGCACTAGTTGGTTTTCATCATGATGATAAAAACATTTCACACAATAAGCATTGATCCGCTTGTTATGACTTGAAAACTACACAACTGCTTTTTTGCATCAGGAAAGTATGACACCAAAAAAATCATCTTAAGAATATGTCAATCCTTTGATATTTCATACAACCACTTTCAGTAAGAAATCCAGGGCAGGAGACATATTGTACCCCTTTTAATACAAATCTCAAAATTGTGAGTAAAGCTTGTTTAGCATAACTACATTGAATTTCCTTGACAGGGTTTATTTTGGCTTCTCCACTGTCACAGATGTTCATTGTTACTGAAAGAAAACACTGTAAATTCAGTAGAGAGTTTAAATGAGGAAAGGGGGAATTTGAATAAAATTCAAAAGTTTTTTGTTGTATGTGATCTGATCATCAGTTCTAGAAAGCATGTTATCAACTTGTCAGGGTCTGGTTTCCTCTGGGGAACATAGTGACGTAAACCCACTTGCCCCTAATATGAACTGTTGAGATTATGGAGTGATTTGGCTGATGGTCAAATGAGGGGAACACAACAATGTGAAAAAACTTTCAAAGGTTGTTTTCATGTTTAAATGAGATAGGATGGGGCTTGGGTCTCTTTTGTCCCTTTCTCATGCCAGGGTACCTTAGATGTGTCTAGAGGAATTTGGCCCTTGCAAATGCAGTTGCTGAATTCACCTAGGAATTCACATTCTAGCTGACCTTGTCAACTCTGAGAGCAGTGCCTTAGACAGATCAGAGACTCTTCCTGAGTTTTAAGAGCTCTATTAATAGATCTGTGGCATCTAGCTGAACGCTAGTACTGGACGGGTGAGCTTTTTCACTGTTCTCAGGTTTTGCTTGCATATCTTAAGACTGTACAGTGAAGCCTTGAATCTCACAGTAAAAGGGAGACAGGTCTTTAATCTCTAACAGCATTTACCTTTGCTTCTACTTCAGCAAGTTTTTAATGGATTTTAATGGATTCCACAGCATTTTTATCCTCACAATATTTTTTCTAAGATATCCTATAAATCAGTTGTATGGATATCCACAACTTTGCATGTATGTGTTTACATGTGTGACTCACTGGCACTAGTCTGCTTTCACTCTTTCATGCATCATAAGGGCATTTTCTTGCTAGTTGGCTTTTGTAATCCTAACAGACTTGTTGCTCTTCAGAAATGAGAGGGACTGGATTTTTAGTCTGTTCTGCAGCCGTATTGTTGAGTAATGTCTCTCAAAATAAGCTGCTAGTTTAGAAGTTCAGAGAAGAAAAATCCTGTCCCAGATAGGTTTAAAAACATACAACAGACAGATAATCCCTCTAACACTGTAGTAAAAATGTTCAGTTTTTCCAGTTCAACTTATCTCTAATTTACCCATGGCTCATGATCTAATGTCAGCTTACCAATAGGACAGAGATAAAACGTTTTAGATGTAAAATAGGTCATAAGTGTTTTGTGTATTCAAAGGTTTTGAGAAAAGGAAAGAAAAATAAAATCATGGTAGGAACAAAAGACAACTATTTCACACAAAAAAAGGAAATGTATTTCTATCAGTAATTATGCTTTGTTTGAAAACATGTTTTCTTTTTAATGGAAGGGAAACAATGAAGTTTGAAATGATAGCAAACAATGTAAAAATGGATTCAGCCATTAAAGGACATGTATGTAATAGCAAATGATTTCTTGAGAAAGTGGGGAGGTTTGAAATAATGGCTAGGTAAAATTTCTTGGTATTGAGGAAAATTATTCTATAAATTCATTCTTTATTATTTTAATTCTTTCACCTATTAATTTTCATGTTCTGCAAATATCTTTGTTAGGATTTCATTTATTTATTTTAGCATGTGTTAATCAGAAAATAGTCAAGAATATTTTCATTGTGGTATGATGTTAGAAGGCAAACTTGCAAAGTTCATGTCCAATAAACCTTAGGAGTTCTTTGGACATGTCAGTAAAGAGAAAGATGAGCCAAAATATGTGAGAGCAGAGGTTATACAGCAAGCAGTAGGACAAAAGGAGGAACATAATATCTCTGTTTCTTGACAGAAGAATTGGCATAATCCATAGATCATGAAATCAAGAACATTTATCTTTAAGAGCAGTTCTAAAAGCACAAACTCACAATATGCTAACATTTGTACTCTGCACATAACTGAAAATTTAGTGTTGTGGTCTAATTTACCCATCTGAGGACTCCAGTCTTCTTTAATACCCCTTATGGCCTCTTTCTTACACAGCTATTCTTCAGCCAACACTTCACAGAATGAGAGCATCTTATTTTGTTAGCATGCAAAGATGAAAAAACATGGATAGAATTAAAGTTTCTTGATTGGTTTGTGAATTGCAATATATTTGGACATAGCAAAATTTGCATTTATATATACAGCAATATTTTTTCCTTTTTGTTTGTTTTGTATCATTTATATCACTACGACCGTTTACCCCTGGCCGAATGTCAGGTGTCCAGGGGCCCAAAATAGAGGCCACTCCCTTCCTCCTCCAGCCACAGGGAAAAGGAGAGAAGGGAAAAAACCCTGAAAAACCAAATTTCAGCAGAACTGAAGCAGTTTATATATATTTACAGATATATGCATATGTAGAGAGAGAAGAAAAGAGAAAATCTTTTATCTCTAGACAATACATACTGTAAGAACAAGAAAACAAGTTTTCACTTTCCTTCTCACCAAAACAACTGCTGAGATAGTCAGGATGACTCCTTCCCATCACTTCCCCCTCCAGACCTGACAGACTGCTGCCTTGAGGCCTATTCCCGCTCTAAGGGGTGACCAGAGTGCTCCGTCCACTACTAAGATGGAAGAACGATTGCCCTTTGATTTCCGACTCTCCCTTTTTATACCTAAGCTGACGTAGAAATAGGGTGGAATACTTTA
Source organism: Formicarius rufipectus (assembly GCA_013399695.1). Taxonomy (NCBI): domain Eukaryota; kingdom Metazoa; phylum Chordata; class Aves; order Passeriformes; family Formicariidae; genus Formicarius; species Formicarius rufipectus. Next base: position 40,163 of record VXAU01004037.1, on the reverse strand, counting down.
CTTCCTAGTTCATATAAGTCATGTGACCTGGTCTCCAAGGAAGGCCTTCAGGTAAACCATTACAATCACAGAAAATTTTTGCTTCTGTTGTCCATCACAATGGCTTAACCACATTTGCAATGCAAATGACTATATAATTACCATTATGTGAGCAAAGGAAAATGTAAGAGAGAGAGGAAGAATTTCAGAACCATCTTCCTAGAGGGTTTCTACACAGCTTGCATGAATTTCATGGCTTTATTAATTAAAAAAAAAAAAAAAAGATGAAAAAAAAGATGAAAAATAAGCAGGGGGAGTAAATTTAAGCTACTAAATCATAGTAAATGTCCTAGCTCGCAGGTGGTTGACTTTTGAAAGGGTGAGAGCTGGAAGAAGAACAAAAGGCTCCATTTTCTATTTAAAAGGTGCCTTGGATTAGGCATCTTGAAGAGAAATGTGGAAGACAAAAGGGATTTCTTTAATAAAATTAAGAACTTCCATATTAATATCACCTCTGAAATTTGTCTTACTCATGAAGTCTATCAGTGAGTACTCTTTTCCAGCAGTCCTGATTGTACTAAAAAGGTACGAAAAATCCTCAGAAATTATTTCTGTAAGATATTATACTTAAATATTTTATATCAACATAATGAATACAAAGAAATTCACTAATTGCACAGTATCATAGGTTGATACTGTCAGGTTGAATGGAATGGCAGTAGGTCATCTGCTCCAATCTACCTGCTCAGGTACAGTCATCCTAGGCCACATTGCCCAGGACTGTGAGCAGATGATTCTGGAATATCTCTAATGAAAGGGACTCCACACCCTCTCTGAGTGATCTGTTCCAGTGCTTGGTTTTTGCAGTGGGAAGAAGTTCTTCCACATATTCAAGTGGAACTTCCTGAGCATCAGGTTCTGCCCATTGCCTCTTTTCCTATTGCTGGGCACCACTGAGCAGAGCCTGGTCTATCTCATGACCCCTCTCTGTAGATACTCACAGACATTGCTAGGTTTCCCTCTTAGTTGTCTCTTCTCAAGGTTGAACAGCCCCAGCTCCCTCAGCCTTTCCTTGCAAGAGAGATACTCCAGTCCCTTAACTGTCTTTATGGCCTCCACTGGTCTCACTCCAGGAGCTCCATGTCTCTCTTGTGCTGAGGAGCCCAGAACTGGACACAGCACTCCAGATGCAGCTTGACTAGGGCTGAGTAGAGGAGCAGGATCATCTCCATTGACCTGCTGATAATGCCTTTCCTATTGTATCCAAGGATCCCATTGGGCACACTGGTTGCTCATGCACAGCTTGTTACCCAGCAGCACCCCCAGGTCCTTCTCCACAGAGCTGTTTTCCAGCAGGTCAGCCTCCAGCCTGTGCTGGTGCCTGGGATTATTCTTCCCCAGGTGTTAGGCCATGCACTTGCCTTTGTTGAACTTTAGACTGTTCTATGCCCATCTCTTCAACCTGTTCATGTCCTTGTGAATAACATTCTAGGGTATTGGCATTGTATCATTGTATACATAAATAATTACACGACGTTCAGGCAAACCATAAACCATCATAATTCAGATGTATTCATGATCTTGATCTTTGTAACCCAGGAAGTGCTGGGGTCTGATATGACTCTATCAAGTAAGTTATTGTTTTCATATTCATATTTCATATTTTCATTTAATATTTTTCAAGTAATATAAATAATTAAAAAAAAACAAATCAACTTGTTTTCTTTATTTTTAAGTAAAAAACCCACACTTATTTAACTAGTTAATGCTACATATATTTTGCCCTGTAAAAGCAAATTATGTATGTTGACAAATAGCCCTTTCCACTGCCAGCCTCCATATAGAAAAACAGACAAAACCCAGTCTTCTCAAACATCACAGTAAACCAGCAGAGAAAATTCTGAAAACATTTAATGAAAAATATGTGTTTTTTTTTTTTTCCTAAATGAAAATGTAGTGCAATAATATTTGTTTTCCTTGTTTTTCCTTTCATATATTCCTCCTCTTTTCTGCCAAGAGGCCATGAGGACATGGCCTCCTTCTGCCTGGAGGACAGTGACCTGATGCTGTAATGTATACTTGATCAAAGCTGTCCCTAAGAAATGAATGAGGCAATAAATTATACAAGACAGGTATTTTTACACTATTGTGACATTAATAGAGTCACATTATGTAGTTGTCTCGCTGAGCTGGTAAAACTGGTAAAATTACAGAGAAATGTAAGGTTTCCAGGCACTATCTGAGATGTTCCACTGAGAGTATGTCTTGGTTTTTAGTATCCAGGGTCAGTTTGTCACTGTGTGGGTGTGTATTCTAAAGCCTCTATGCCATTTTTCCATGAACTGCTCACAATGGCACATCAGCAGCTATTGTCTAAGGCACAGCACACCCCTCAGGCTGCAGGCTGGGTGTTTTGGAACTTCTGTGAGATAAGGAAATTCTTCTGCCTCCACACCCACCTGAGGGGTCATATCTGCTAATGGCCCATCAGGGGTATCAAAAATAGGTCATTGTTTATCTCACAGAGTAAATCACCCATTGTTTAAGTCTCCGCCCTGGGGGAGGGACTGGGCGGAGCCTAGGTGAATATAAGCAGAGGATTTTTGGGCCTAGGGAACTCTCTTCAGATCCAGAAGAGGACCCGAACCACGAGCAGACTGCGACTGCCACCAGACTGCAACCATCACTCTCACCAGCAGAGGATTTCAACTGCTCTTCGGAGGGACACACCAAAGCTTTTTCTTCCCATCCACCAACCCCCCCCAGGGGCGACCCAACACCAGCTACTCATCTCATCACCTGCGGTCTGTAAAATACCTCCATGCCTGCCAGGGACAGAGACTGGGGGAGGGAAGGGGTTTTGCTCAGGTTTTTCTTCTATTTTACTCGTTTAGTTCTGGTTGTTTTTGTTTATCTTAAATATATAGATATATATAAATTATAGCTAGGAACTGTTATCCTTCCATTTATCATATCTTAATTAAAATTTGTTTTGAAATTGAAGGAGATTTGTCCCTCTGTTTTAACTATAAATTTTTCTAAGCTCTCTAAACTTAGACAGAGTAGGAACAGTAAATGGTTGTGTACCTTGAAATTGGTGTTTGCATATGTTTGTGCATGATTGATAATACTGTTGAGATAATGTGATTCCTTTTCTTTTGCTGTCAGGTATATATGAGGAGATTCATCTCACCTTCCTTTATGTTTTGACAGCGTGACCTAGTTTTATGTCAAGCTTTCCTGTGTCTAAGTCCTTGAGCCTGCACTCTCACAGCTACTCTGCTATTTCTCACCAAGGCCTCCACTATAGTCAAAAGACCAGACTGAGAGAAAATTATGTGCAAATGACAGGCCATTCCATTGCAAGATAAATAACTGCTGTGGGAGGTGAATCACCTTTGGAGATGATGCTCCCTTCTCCTGCTGTAAAGGAGCCTGAATGGCTGCCTAAAATCCGGAGCAGAACACTAGGTGTGATGGACCCCTGCAGAGGGAGACCCACAGAGAGGGCCAAGCAAGTCAGTTCAAATCAACAGAAGCATTCAGAACAAGCAACAACTTCCAGCCTTGCTGGAATTTCATGTTGTGTGCCACTGCTCTCTGAGAAATCCCCATAATAACAGTAGACACTGACCTGCAACACATGCAAGACCTACTAGGTCTCCCTGGCTTTTCTACGAACTAAAGTTCAAAATGCTTTGCTGAAAAGAAGCCTTCAGAATATTGAACTGTCTGGGTTATAGCTTGTCTGTCTCTTTTCTCCACTGAGATCTTAATTTTAAACACTTTTGAAGACTTAAGACATTTTGAGAACTGCTTTCTCAGTTTCTCTTTAAAGTAGATTGAGAAATGTTGCAACAAACAATTGTGTGACTTCTGGACACAATTACATGATATAATTCATCTAAAGTTAGAAAAGAGCTATTTACATTTATGCTATTTCCTATTCTTGATCTTTTTAGGTTGTGTTTTGCTGTTTTTTTAATGCAAGCATTTATTTACCTCACTGAAAAATCATACAATGCTACTAATTGCTGTGAAGAAAAGATTGTACATTTGCTTTAAATATTCATATTTCTCCACTGAAAGTTGCATTTATTGTTGGTGTATATTTGGTGTATGAAACAGTTATGCAGTGGAAATATTTCTTCTTGCTCTCTATGTTACTCCAGAGAAGTGCTATGTGTCAAAAAACATACAGAGAATAAAATATGGCATGTTCATCATGAAGATTAAATCCTAGAGGTGAAAAGATCACTTTTCCTGTATGTTAAACTATGGCCACTGGCAGTAATTTATTAATCCATTTGCAGAAAGCAACCAGTTACAACTGGAAAAAAATCAGTTAGGACAGAAAAGTATATAGAAGATAAATCTGAAAAGCAACTAATTTTCCTGGCTGTTATTTAAATATATTTGAGACTGCACAGCAGCAGTGTGCCCTTTTTTATTTTATTTTATTTTTTGTTTATAATTTTCTGTTGTTGTTTTGGGTTTTTTTGTTTGTTTTGAAATCCATTTTTAAAGATTGTTATGATTTTATGATTGTGATAGAGATGAAATCTTTGATAGACTTGTGGGTTTCTAGTTGTATTCTGGAAATTCAATATGCCTTTTTTCTCATGGATAAAAACTACTTGGCAGCTTAAGAAAGCACAAAACAGTTTAAAATTCTGGTTGACTGGAAAAATCTGAAGTAGTTAATACTGTATTTCGCAGCATGTTATTTGTGTTTATTCTTGTTTTCTTCATATGTGAACAACTCAGAGAAGCATAATAAATTAACCTTATGTCCTGGTTTTAGTAGCCAGGGTCAGTTTGTCACTGTGTGGGTGTGTATTCTAAAGCCTCTATGCCATTTTTTCCCATGAACTGCTCACAATGGCACATTAGCAGCTATTGTCTAAGGCACAGCACACCCCTCAGGCTGCAGAGTGGGTGTTTTGGAAGTTCTGTGAGATAAGGAAATTCTTCTGCCTCCACACCCACCTGAGGGGTCATGTCTGCTAATGGCCCATCAGGGATGTCAAAAATAGGCCATTGTTCACCTCACAGAGTAAATCACCCATTGTTTAAGTCTCCGTCCCGGGGGAGGGACTGTGCGGAGCCTAGGTGAATATAAGCAGAGGATTTTTGGGCCTAGGGGCTCTCTTCAGATCCAGAAGAGGACCAGCAGACTGCGACTGCCACCAGACTGCAACCATCACTTTCACCAGCAGAGGATTTACACTGCTCTTCGGAGGGACATGCCAAAGTTTTTTTTCTTCCCATCCACCAAACCCCCCCTCCCGGGAGCAGCCCAGCACCGGCTACTTATCTCATCACCTGCGGTCTGTAAAATACTTCTGTGCCCACCAGGGACAGGGACTGGGGGGCAAGGGTTCTTTTATGCTCAGGGGTTTCTTTTTTTTTATTACTCATTTAGTTCTGGTTGGTTTTGCTTATCTTGAATAGATAGATAGATAGATAGATAGATAGATAGATAGATAGATAGATAGATAGATAGATAGATAGATATTATAGCTAGGAACTGTTATCCTTCAATTTATCATATTTTAATTAAAATTTGTTTTGAAATTAAAGGAGATTTGTCTCTCTGTTTTAGTTATAATTTTTTTCTAAGTTCTCTAAACTTAGACACTTTATTTATTGGAATAAAGAGTTACTCTCTGCTATTTTTTCAGTACTTGTTTGGTGTTAATATCATCCAAATTCTTACAGTCTTTTCAGTGTTATTTTCATTGAAATTTCAAGAAATATATCTATATTAAGGTACCTTCCCAGTCTGACCATTCACAAGACTCTGGCAGTCACATATCTGCACCAGATATATTCCTCAATATCTAGACAATTAGTATATATTAAAAAAACCCCCACAACACCCCACCCTGTACTGCAGACATTTGTAAGGCCATATATTAATTGATTAGATAAGAAATTGAAATCTGTATATAACAGTAAAAAGAAATTGAAGGATGGCAGTGGAAAAGGATGGTTCTTGTTGCTGCTGCCACTCCTGAAGGGAATGGGGTATAGGGCTTGACAGCTCCTCAGGTTTCTTGTAACTGTGTGTGTCTCTTCACTGTCTGCATTTGCACTGTCTGCACATTGCAACCACATGCCAGTGGGTTAAAACAAAGCATATTCCTTTTTTTCATTTTCACTGTCTCCTTTGAAGGTTTTGAGTGCTCCTCATTCCTATTATACTATCCCATCTTACTTCTTTCTCTCATTTATTTCTTCTCCTTCAGGTTTTCTCCTTCCCTTATGCCAGGCCCCATTATCTCAGAGAATCACAGAATCATAGGTAGGGTTGAAAGGGACCACATTGGGTCACTTGGTCCAACCTCCTTGCTCAGGCAGGGTCATTATAGAGCACACTGCACAAAATTGTATGCAGATGGTTCTGGAATGTCTCTAGCGAGGGAGATTCCACACCCTTTCTGGGCAATCTGTTTCAGTGTGTGGCCATCTGCAGTAGTTCCTCATGTTCAAGTGGAACTTCCTGAGCATCAGTTTCTGCCCCTTGCCTCTTGTCCTATTACTTGGAATCACCAAGTGGAGCCTGGTCCATGCTCTGATATCCTCCCTTCAGATTCTCTGAAGTTGTCTCTTCTTGAGGCTGAACAACTCCAGCTTTCTCAGCCTTTCCTCATAAGAGAGATGCTTCATCAACTTTGTGGCCTCTGCTGGACCCACTCCAGGAACTCCATGTCTTTCTTGTGCTAAGGAGACCAGAACTGAACACAGCATTTTAGATGCAACCTCACTAGATCTCCTCCTGTCATATGTTCTCCACGCCCCATATGTAACATATTGGGTGTATTCCTTTATTCCTTACCACCATTGCCACCTCTCTGACAGCTACAATTACTGCTACTGAGAAAAATTCTTCCGTGTTATTATTTTTCCAGACAAGAGGTAATCCATGTCACCTGTGTTTCTTGAGCAGAGCACTGGAGAAAATGGCCATGAATGGTAAACTGATATGTGTGTGGTTATTGGGATGAAATGTCAGTCAGAAATGAGTATGTAAGAAATTGAATGTGCTGGAGCATATTAGGAGAAGGTAAATGAAGACTGTGATGGGTCTTAAGCACAAGTCTGATGAGGAGCACCTGAGGGAGCTGGAAGAGCTCAGCCTGGAGAAAGAAAGTTCAGGGGAGACCTCATCACTCACTACAACTGCCTGAAAGTAAGCCATGTGAGGGTAGGCATCTTGTCCCAGATAACAAGTGGTAAGATGAGGAAATGGCCTCAAGTTGCACCAGGAGAGGCTTAGGCTGGATATTAGGTAAAATTTCTTCACCAAAGGATTAATAAACACTAGAATAAACTGCTCAGGAAAGTGGTGAAGTTGTTATGTACGACAATATTTTTTCTTATTTATTAAATAGTACTCTGGCCACAGCATATTGGAAACATACCATATGAAAACAATGAGAAAAAAATTGTACTTTCATAAAATTATGCACTGTTTTCTATTGTCCATATTTTTATTTTTAGGATACTGTTGTGATAGGTTTAAACTGTATGCTCAGAGATCTTTCACACATGGGCATGTAGGAAGCATATCATGCCATAAGTGTGTAATATTTGTACTCTCTGCACAATACCCACTGGTATTCTTTCAAGCCATTTCCTGAAGGAATCATGTTCTATGAAAATGATTAAATGCTGCTGGCAATATTTTTTTTAAAACCAGGGGCAACTGGTGACTTCTGTGTGGCTTACAAGCAGTTGAAGCATTTGGCTGTGTGAAGCAATTTGGATTCCTGGCTATGGAAGTCAACAAATCAGCCAGCATGGGTGAAGGTGACAGTGAAAAATCACTCTAGATCTCTGTCACTTCACCAGCATAATCAAGTCTTATTGCAGTGATGAAGCTAGTAGAATTGAGTCCAGAGAACCACATTCACAACAATTTATCCTTGTTTCTTTAAAGCCTATAGAATGAGACTTTGGATCATAGGCACAAGTAAATCTGAGCCTCTGGCCCAGGGGAAACAAATGTAATTGCTCTTGCTTAAATGAATATCCCTTTATTGGAGATCCTCTCAACATTTGGGGGACCTTTCTGGGCTCATGGCTTGTAGGCATTTCAGTTTTGTTTTGTTTTATTGGG
>VXAU01004037.1:0-31993 GCA_013399695.1 Formicarius rufipectus | reverse complement strand
TTTGGTTGTTGTTGTTGGGGTTTTTTTTTAATTTTTGTGTTATGATAAAAATCAGAATTACCTGTCAGTAACTGTTTCACCAATAATGCTGAGAAGCAGAAGTTACTGAAAACTGTGTGACAAGGCACAAGTCAGTGCCTCGAGATCAGTGCTGAGCAATGTTAGGCAGTACACCGGTGTTAGTCCAAGGAGGTGATATTCAAACCATTATTTGGCATATAATCTATACTGAGTTATAATTCACTTTAAAGAAATAAAAAAAAAAAAAGCAATCAACAAATTAAAATCCTCAACCAATTTTAGAGTATGGGAACTACTTTTAATATTAAATTTACATCTACTATGGTTTGAATTAATAGCACTGCCCTCTCTGCCTTTCTTCTAACAATTCCTGTTTGAAAGAAATCTCTGCCTAGTAAAGGAGAAAGTTTTTTGAAAATGTTTTGGTAACTGGAAATTTAACTGTTGTCATTTTGTACCTTTCTACAAACTTTTTTTCTGATGCTGGATATATTTGTCTGTGATAGGGACTGTAGAGTGAATGACAACTTCATTTCCATAATGCTGGAAGGAGTAAGGTGTTCAAAGTTCATTAAAATCTTTTGCTATCTTTGATGTTTCATTGGTATGCAGTATACAAGTAAGATTTTCTTAAGCTCTTGAAAACTCTCTTTCTGTTTTGCCTTATATTGCTGAAGATGTCCTGTTATATTGCAAAAAAGTGTCTTCGGAGTGAAACCTGTCATGTCAGAATAGTCTGGATCAGACTGAGAAGGATAAACTTTAAGCAATTATCCAAAAGGACTTGCTGGTGTTTCTGCCTGTTTTGGCTCAGATGTGGAGGGGTTAATGCTTTTTGCTGCTGTGATGATGTTTTATTCTTGGCTGCTTCTCATTTAGACAAACCAACAAAGTTTGGACATCAGGAATTATCAGAGGGATTATCACCAAGTCATCTTGAAAATCTTGAATATATGTGTTTCTAATTTTTCAATCTCTCTGAAACCATGGGGCTGACTGAAAACATTGATCCCACAGCACCAGTGACATCTTCTGTGTCTCAGACAGGCAGAATTCCTCTTCTTTCCACAAGACATTCAAGCACAGACACTGCTTTTGAAGCAGAAGCAAGGCCTAGAAGAGTTAACTGAATTAGTAAAGGTACCTTGCTCTGTTAGAAAATTGCTAGATGCTTGTTCTGCCTCATATCCAATGAATAACTTGTCCTGTTCTAGTTACTGTACCAAAACCAGAAGACCGCCAAGAGTGCTATACGATAAACGCAGTGGTCATAAATCAGGGCAACATGGACATTTGAATGAATTAGGAAGGCCTCGAGCCAAGGAGTTTTGCAAGCTTGACTAGTTAGGTCATTTAACAAAGAATGCAGAGAGGTCACGGTGAGAAAGAGGAGAAAACGACCCCTGAAGAGAGGCTGAAGGCTGGAAAGACCACCTAAAAACTGTGCCAAGAGAAGATCCTGGAAAGCTGCGCCCTGAGCTCCGCCCAAACTCCACCTCCTATGAATATGATAATTTGCTATTGCACCTTCATGAATATGTATGTTAAAATGATGTAATCCTGAATGTCAACTGGATAAATTGCCACGTTTCGTGTTGGAACTTTGAAGCGAGTTTGTGCAGTGCAAACTGCCTCGCTTCCCGGCGCTGCAATAAATACCTTTGCTGCTTAAAGATCAAATTGGCTCTAAGCAGTTCATTTATTTCGTGCTTTTTGGCATCACTTTCCACCCAGGCATAATTTCCTCAGTTTGCTAGATCATTGCAAGGTTTACTGACAAGAAGAAAGTAAGGTAGAAAAAAGGTGGCTGGTTTTTGATTGAGGTCAGTTAAATTCACAACTGACAGTTGCCATGTAATCTAATTTTTAATAGTTAGGGCAAAGAGAGTCTCAGTGATAATTAAACATCTTTGAAACACTAACGTTGTCCCCTTGCTATATGTTTGCATGGAGGTGGTGGCATCGTGAGCATGGTAAATGTGTCACTAAAACTGGGAATCTCCATCCTGACTTTTAAATGTCTTCTTGAACATGTGCTGTTCTGGCAGGGTACAGGAGAGCATATATGGGAGGGAAAGCACAGCTGTCAGGTCTTTGTGAACTGAAGAAAGCAGAGCTACTGCTGGCAACTGAAGGGCAGACGGAGATTCGGAAACAGGGCTGCAATAGTTGTTCCACTCATTATGCCCAGTTCTTTCCATTCAGTTGGTTATCCATTAGCTTAGGAAGTACAAGAATCACCTGGAGGTATCCCAGCTTTTTCAGTGCACATTTAGAAGATGCATATCCCTGTTGCTCTTGTGACTCTCCTTCCATTTGTCATCTTTCTCATTAGAGAAGAGCTTATTGCTGGCCATTTTGCCAAATCTAGGATTTATAGCAGCCAAAGAGAGTGTTCCAGGCAGGGAGGAGTAGCTGCACTGACTACAAACTCCCAGAACTCTCAAAGAAGTGTGCTAAAGGTAATGATGTGCAATAAAGTGGAGATGCAGGAAAAATCTCATGCAGATGTTATTGCATAGAAACAAAATGCATAATATAAAAATATGCAAAAACCTCTAAAGAGCTACTGGAACTTCACAGGTCTTAAATATATTGCTGTAGACACCAGTCTGATCCAGTGGCACCTCGTACGTCACATTAATTGCATTGCTTGCCAAATAAGCCACACCTTCCAGAGACGTCTTTTCCCATACCTTGAATTCCTTTTTCTCATCATTCACTTCACGTTAACTCTCCAGTTCCCTGAGGAAAGCACCTATATATAGTCTTTATTTTTTTGAACAAATGAGACTTAAGCATATGTTTAAACAGATATTTTGTACTGATGGGCTTATGAACTAACTGTTAACATTATGGACTAATATTAAAGATATGCTGAAGGGCCATTGCAGTCTGAGGCCCAGCAAGCTGAAGACATGAAGGGAGCCAGGACACACAGAAAGACCTGTTTCTGCTGGAAATAACTTTGACTTTGCCAAGGAGGGCAGAGTGTGTGGGAAGTACCTGGTACTTTTAGATAGTCTTACCTTTCAGTTGAGCTTACAGTTCAGAGCTGCTATAAATAATATGTATTGTCATGTTTTGTTAAACATGCTGAATCTGCAATCCTCTTTGTTCAGCCTCTGTACTGCATACAGGTCATCCTTTAGTCATTCTCCCATATATTTTGAGAATAAAAATCTCTGCAGCTGGAACATGTAGCATTGGTCATACTTTTTTTTGTCCAACAAAAGAACACAGAGTTCAAATGAAGTTTGAACAAGAAGTTTTGTTAAATTTCTGGCAGCTTGACATGAACTGACTTGAACAAATGACAAATTGTGTAAGTCAGCATAACAAAAGATGTGTTTCTTATGATATATAGTACTTCTGAAAGTGGCTAACAGTGTGTTTGTGTAGTGTTCCTAGGGAAACTGGGCTGTAAGTGTAGTAGCATGAAATGAAGCATGGACTGCTGTTAATGTTTGAGCTGGATCTGTCAGTGTGCAGAACCTGGTAGGATGGTGGTACAAAGGTGATGGATACAGTCATGAGCCCGTCCATCTTGCTCTGCTGCATGTAGCCAGTGGCATAGCTCTGCTTCTGCAGGCCATGTCACCTCTGTCCTTGGGCTGGAGGTTCAAAATGCAGACAGGGAGGAAAATCCAGAAGGCTACAAGAGATTGCACTGTTGTCAAGGAGTGTGCTGGGCTCTTTGCAGCCTCTTCTCCTCAGGAGAACAAATTGATTTAGCACTTTAGATATTCCTTAACAGGTATATTTCAAGTACATTTAATGCAACTTTATAAAACTTACTTTTCATTTTTGTTGTCTCCTTTTATGAGTCGTAGAAAAAGGAAAAAAAAAAGTCTGTGTTTGAGAGTTTTCCTTTCTCTTTGGTAGTTGATATTCTGTTTCCTTTGGTGTTTGTTTTAGTTGACAGAGAGGATACCAATGTTCTGGTTTAGAAATATACTTTGGCAACAAAATAATGATGACTAGTAATAGAAACACAGTCAGCATCTCATAAAAAAAAAATTCTTGATAATTTTTTCTGTGATTTTCTAAAGATAAAGTGTTGAAAAGGGAAGTGTGATCCTTATGTCAATGTAACAGTAAAAGCCTAATCAGTGATCCTAAATTTCTTTAATTTTATTATCTCATTATTTCTTGTTACACTCAACAGTTAAATGTTATACTTAAACACCATATATTCTTTCACTAGCACATAATTTAAAACTCATATATTTTATGATGATGAGAGCATGTAACTTACCAGCAAATGTTCTGGCCAACAATAGAATCATTTTTTCATAAGGAGGGGGAAAAATATTTTAAAAATATCTTCTGCTAAACCCAACAAGCAATAAAAGTCTGATTGTTAATGCAGAAGAAATATACAATAGAGAAAAAATGTCTTTTTCTAAGTATGTCCTTTGTGAATACTGAGCCATAAATTGCCACTAATTTATCTCCAGTATTGGATGGTGATTTGCAAAGTAAAGAAGGAAAAAAAGGTTAAATAACCAAATTATGTAATCTCGTTAGGCAAGATTGATATTTTTAAATTCATATAAGGAGAAAATAAAAGCTTGTTAATGTTGCTTACACTCAGAGATGGAAGCTAAATCTAAATTTTAGTGCATAATCCTAATGTTGGAACAACATAATGTATTATTCTCTCTCAGTGTTTTAAATTATCATCCTAAAGAGATCGATTTCTAATATTTACTTTCAGTTCTGTATTTAACCTTGAGAAATATATAGTAAACATACCCATATGTGTCATTTCAATTAGTGTAGCTTCACTCTTCGGGGTATTGGTAGATGGCTGAGACCATTCTTATCTGTTGAATTGGTTCAGCTCAACAATATAGAAAGTCCACCATTACCATCATAAGGGAGAAAAAAAAAATTCTGTTCTACTTTAACAGTTGTGAAAATGTCAAATAAAATTAATAAAATCATAGAATTACACAATTATTTGGGTTGGAAGGGACCTTAAAGACTATCTGGTTCCTAGCTCCCTGCCATGAGGAGGGGCACATTCCACTGGACCATGTTGCTTCAAGCCTTGGTGCACTCATCCTTGAACACTCCAGGAATGGGGCATCTACAGCTTCTCTGGGCAACCTATATTCTGACACAATCCAACATGACCAAAGTTGTACATCTTGGTGTCTTGTGGGTTAATTTTCATTTATATGAGAGGGGTAATTACCACTTTTTCTCTATTCTAGACTGACTCTTCCTGTATAATAGCCAGCAAAGCTGTAAAGTCTGATTTGAGACCTCTAGTTTTTCTAAAAATAGAGATAATAACTAAATTTGCTGATAATAAAATTGCTGTAGGAGGCCTGATGTTGACTATGACCTTTTTTTGTGGTTAATATTGTGTTAGTGATTTTTGTCTATATTTGTCAATGATCTAAAACAATACTTTTTTTTTTCCCTGTAACATAATTCTGAGGTGCAGAGAGTTTCAGATTCAATCCTACAAAGACTCCATGGAGGCTATAAAGCACGTCGATCCTTATTCTTTAATTTACTGCCAAAATGTAGTCACTGGATGTTTTTCAGTGTGCTGGTGGCAGTTTAAAGTGAAAAGCATAATTTGATAGCCCAAGAACAAACTCACTGCAAGGTGTTCACCTATTGGCCAAAGAAGCTGTAAATGTGACCTGTGTCTAGGACTTTTGTAACATCCTCTGAAGGGACAGACTGTGATTTGCCATGAATAATACCTTAACCAACAAAACTCAAACCACTGGATTCAATGTTTTCCTTTTACTGGGTACTTGTGAGCGTGGTCTACTGGAAAAGGAAGTCATACACTCCTGCTGAAGTGAACAAGGTAAATGTGATGCTTACATGTGAAGTGTGGTAGAAATTTCACCACAGGGATGTAAGAATGCTGAAATGGCAGACTGTTCTGTCAATGTGACCCTCTGGTAAAAACACATGCCAAATTCAGGATAACTTTGCTGTATTGGAATCACAGTTGTCTAAACATCTTGGTTTCTTTCATCACAAAGCAACATTAAATTTTAAAAGAAATGTGATTCAATGGGTTTTCTATCACTCTATTTCATGTGCAATTTAATTTCCTCTTCATTTCTTTCCAGTCAATGTCACCAGAAATTTATCAACAGTGTTTTGTTTTCAAGTCTGGATGATTAGAACTGAAATTTAAGTCTCAGCTAGAAAATTGAGTGATTTATGTGCTTCATATAGTCCATAAGTCAAATGGAAAAGTGTAACTATTTATACATTGAAAGTAACAAAGTTTCTTTTGATTTCCTTCCAAGGTAGATCATGTGAAAGATCTATTTTGGTTTCAGAGCCCTTCTATCTTTAGTCATTTAAAAAAGCATCAACAAAAGGGATAAGTTCTGATCATGTGCGCCTACCTGCTATGTCCTTTTAGCAATGTCCAGTCCACTTCAAGAGCTCCTATCAGAATAAGAAAAATTGAAACATTTTGTCATAGAGTGTGCTATCAATATGAACACCCGCAAATAATATTTTTTCAAACTTTTTTGTGCTATCCAACATAGTTGCATGGGTGTTGGAGAACATAAAGGTTTTCAGACAATAGAGCCAAAAGCAGCTTCCCTGCCAGAGACCTCAGTGATAATGTTGGAATCTGCAAGATGACTGTGGCTAACAGTGAAGTGAGAGAAGAAGCCTGCTAATTTCTGCAAGAAAGATACATGTGAAGAAATGCTATTAATAAAGTTAAAAATAAGATAGATAAGAACTGTGTAGATCCACCAATTTTATAAAATATATCTTAGTTAATATTTAGCTATAGCAGTGTGTTGTTAGATAGTTTTGATGAAGTGTATTAGTTTTAAAAATATACATAACGATATTATAAAATAGTTCCTTCTTGTACTTTGTAATATCCCTGCACAGAAGAGGATAAAGATGCCTTAATGTAAACATTAGATCCTTTTTCTCTGCCATTCCTGAATCACACTGTAACTTACCAGTGATGAGGACTTAGGATAAAACTTCCATTTTTTGTGTGATGCAGTCAGGTTGCTTGCTTTAACAACTAGGGCCTATTAGACTCATGAAAAGCCACTCAGAACTGTGTCTTGTGGACTTTGACGTTGTGACACATGGGTGGAAACTTGTGCACCCTTATGTATGAATTTCTTACAAGTGTGTGCTGTTGTTATGTAGTAAAAAAAATTGTACCACTCAATAAGCAATTTATCATCATAGTTAAATGCACTGATTTATCTGTACACAGCATCTGAGAAAATACACTTAAAACACTTGGAACTGATGAAGAAAGACATCTGGAACTCCTTGTGTCTGCATTATATTGTACACTGTTTCCATCTTATTTTCCTAATGCACAAGCCCATAATAGAGTAAGTTGCAGAGTGTGATTCGCCTTGGATAGAGAAGTGAAAAAAAAAAATAATAGAAAAAAGTCTGCACACTATCATCAATTATTTAAAATGAAATTATAGCCTGTACAGTACTCTCAAACCCAGTAACATTAGACAGTGGACAGGTGGCTGCAAGCCAATGAGATGCAGTAGTTAATGAGTTAGAACTTGTTGGGTAGGTCATAGAAAGGTTAGTTCTTTGCCTGTTCCATGTGCAATATGGTATTAGATTTCACTTACATGTGAAGAAAGCAAGAGCTATGCACCTGGTTATTTAACATGCTTTGGTGTTTTTAAACCAGGGTACTAGTCCTATTATGGGAGGGAATGCCCAAAAAGTGCTCACTCTTCAGTCTTCAGTCTTGCTGCCTGAGTGTGTGCTACCATCAGCTGAAAAACCATGCTGTCCAAAAAAATATTCAAGCCCTGCATTGCATTTGTTTAAAATTTGACTTTGTGCTTAGACATGTTTATATTGAAATAAAACATAGAAGATGACATGATTCCTATCCAATAGAACTTCCTAAAATCAAAAGCAAAACTGTGTAAAATAAAACCAGTGTTGTTTCTGGCTCCATTAACCAGAGTAGGACTAATAATTATAAAACATAGTCCTCTATGGAGTGAAGTACAACATATGTTAGACTATTCTTTATCAGTAGGGTAAACTATGACTAGAAGAACTTTTTCTGATTCAAATATTTAGCAGATTTGTTTATATGTATATATGTATGTTTATAGATACACGTATATATATAAACACATGCACATATACATTTTTCTGTATGTTTGTGACTGCGAATATGTGTATAAATACTTATACAGAGATACCTATCAAATTAGGTACATATGGAGACACACCCACATGCACTGTGCACTTCAGAAATTCATTTATTAATAGGATAGTAAATTGCTGATGCAGCTGTTGGTGCTTTAGTATCTTCTCACTTCGCCCTTGTAATTAGTAGGTATCCTATGTTCATTGCCTTTCCCTGAGACATTAATAGTAATCTGGCTGTATTGTTATCACCTAAATCTTTTGTGCTCTTTAACATAAATAATATGTAAGACTTTTCATCTGCTCTTGGAATTTATCTATACATAGGGAGGACCAGAGCTTCTTGCGCTTGCCCAGATTGCCTAAGGTGTTTTTGGAAACAAGTTGGCTTGGAAAATTTATCGTGTTAAGTTAAAGGTAGAAATGTGTGAAATATGAAAGCTCACTGGATTTTGCATTTAGAAATGTTTAAGTGAACTTTGGAAAATACATGTTTACTGCCTCCATGTCCCCAGATCTTCATAATTAATCTGTCTTTGTTCATTGACATTAAAAAGAGTTTATAGACAAAATATTTTCTAAACCCTTTAGCCACTTTAAAACTCTCTCTCTTCATAATGGAGGATGTTATATAATGGAATGGTTTTACAGTACATATAGTATATAGATGATATATAGGTTGCATAGGTTTTAAAGGCAATGTCTTAGTGCACGGACGTACGTAGAAAGGGACTATAACTGTGAACATGCAAATCACCAACTTTGAGGTGAAGAGATGAACTTCTCTATTAAAATTCTTAGAAACCAACTCAGTTTGGAGGCTTTTCTGTTTTGATGAAATGTCTGTTTTGCTGGGAAAGTCTGAGAATAGTTCAAAAAGTTCCTGACCCTTATTCCTGGAGTATATCTTCTGCACTTTTATACTGCTGACCTTTGTTGCAGTCGGGCACGGTCCCAGATTGTGGGGGGTCAATCCGGAACACCATATATATGCTCAGTAAAATGAATATTCATCTCAGGGCTTGGTTTATGCTAAACATGGGGGTAGATGTTGTAACTATGGGGTAATATACCGTTAATTAGGGAGAGATACACGGTAATGCACATATTAGAAATACAATGGAGTCCTCACCTAGGTTTAGGGTGTATCTCCAAAGTCGAGGTAACTTCATACATATTGTAGACAGGGAGGTGACTGTGTTCACAAGTCTTTTATCTGTCAAGAGATGTCTATTTGGGCCTCTCCCAAGGTCTCCTCTACATCTCTGTTAACTAATTCGTTGCTAAGTATTTTTGAACTCCAACAGACCTTCCTTCACATAATTGTTCTTTTTGTTGCATGTAAAAGGAGGATGGAGGTGTATGATGATTGCTTTATAAATGAAACTCAAGCAAACTCAGACTAATATATGCTGTTGATAGTAATTTATACACTTAATGGTTGAAAAAGTAACCAGAATTCTTGTTTTGTATGGTTTTGATTTTCTGGGAGACTTTTTGAAACAAAGCCACTGTCCTGTATGGGAACCTCCTAAAGAATACACAGCACTTGAATTAAAAAGACAGTGTAAGTCTGAAGTCTTTCAGTCTATACCTGGATAATTTAAAAAGTAAAT
The DNA here is from genome assembly GCA_013399695.1 of Formicarius rufipectus. Lineage (NCBI taxonomy): Eukaryota > Metazoa > Chordata > Aves > Passeriformes > Formicariidae > Formicarius > Formicarius rufipectus. Next base: position 22,190 of record VXAU01004037.1, on the reverse strand, counting down.
TAACTTCAAAAACTACTAAGAACTCTAAAACTGAGAATCAGTGAAGTTTACTTACCTAGAAGCATAAATGCAGATTCCAAAATGACCTGAAGTTTCTCAGTGTTCAAATGTTGGCTTAGGAACACTTAGAGTAATAAAAAGAAAGATGAATCATAGAAAATCTTGGTTTTAATAAATGCTAAATCCAGGTTTCTTTCTTTTAGATACTCTTAGGTAATTTTGTTGCTACTTCTTTGCGCATTCTTTCAAGGGAGAAACATCCTATAAATCATAAGAGAAATTCAAAAAGTTAATTAAAACTGAAAGTTAGATAAAATTTGTCTCTTAAATATACCGCACATACAAATACTATTGGACTCATGAAGACAAACAGAACATATGTGGATGTTATTTAAATTTTTTCATGCCAATTTACCACTGCTTGCATATTCTAATGAGTTTATTACGAGCTGAAGAATAATTTGTTTTAGAGCCTGTACACTTATAAGCAGTTAACGCGAAGTGGGAAAGAAATATAAAGCAGCAAGGAGCCTTTATATAATTAATAAGAAAAGAACTTGTTTATATTTCTTGTCAGTTCATTCCCAATATGCCCCTACAGTCTTGTACCTGTGTTGTTCAGAAGGAAAAAAATGATAAAACCTCAACTGCTTTTTGCACAAAAACAATAAATTGAGCATTTAATCACACAATGATGGTAATGATGTACTGTCAAACAATGTTTAAAGCTATAAAAACAGATAACTGACTAAATAAAAGTTAAAAAGAAAAAATATTCCTTTGAATTATTTCTATGTTCAAAAAGAATATACATGACAAAGAAAAATAATATGCCTATATCCCACCCAGCTGCAGACAAAATCAAGTAAGTGTCATAAAATGTTATTTACCCAGAAATGTGATTTTGCAAGAAGTTATTGGTGCTGATCAGATTGTATATTTGATATAATCTGATCAGATTGTATATTTGAAAGTAAGCTTAAAATCAAATTCTGTCCTCAAGACCTATCATAATCAGTTATAAACTGAACACACATTCCCTCTAACAAAATAAATTCACTTTACTTATCTAGTGGACATTGATGGAGTTATCCTATAGTTTTATAAGAAAAGAAAAATCTCCTGCAGATAAGTGGAGCAGGAACACACTCCCACTTTTGGGTATTGTAAAGCTACAGCAAAAAGAGAGGAGTCATGTTTCATTAATCTAAATAGATTTGTTAATTAATCTGATTGTTTTGTTAAAAGAATTCTTTGTAGATTTGGTAAATGATAATTGCAAGTAACTTGAAGGCACATGAAAAAATGTCTAACTGGTGACTTCTGTCCAGATTCTGCTCCTCCCCCAAATACAGTGTAGGATGTTGAAGAGCTGCCCCAGATTGATTTAACCTTGTCATTGACCTGAGANTTAGGGGTTTTGGAAGGGTGTTTTTGTTTGTTTGTTTTTGGCTGGTGGGGTTTTGTTTGTTTGTTTGTTTGTTTTTTAAATTGTCTAGTAGAGAGTGTGTTTCAGACAAGGATAAAAGCAAAACCGAGAGCTGGATTGCAGAACTATCTCTCTGTCTTGCTCCAATGGTACGTTTGCATGTAGCTTCCATACTGCTGTACGAGCAAGAGCAGGGAAAGCCCGGGATGGATTGACACTGGAATTAGAGCTCCACAGGCCATACATCTGCCACTGGAGCAGAACAGAGAGACAGCTCTCCAGAGCTGCTGGGGACCTTGGTTCAGATTTGCTCTTATCCTTACAAGAACCATATCGTCTTCAAGGACATAAGAGGAGCTTTCAGGGGAAGCTTCCTACACTGAGGACTAGTCTAAAAGACTATATCATTAAAAGCAGGTATCACGTCTTTTCTAATTACGGTGTTTGTCCCAGTGGTGTGGTTCAGAGCCAGGGTATTTTTGGTGTCATCCATTTCAACACCCCAATTAACACTCTGGAGTTGTCAGTTCCTGGTGTGCATAGCTGCAACTACTTCCTAGTTGTTTCCCCATTTGCTTTATTTTCTTTAAACAAGACCAGCTGGATGCTACCTCTGTTGCCTGAGCTATTTGAACTGCTTAGAGAATCTCTGTGATAGCAACTCATGTAGTGTTCTGCTTCTGACCTCCTGTGACCTTTTTCCACTCCTCTCACCTCCTACAAAAATTTTATCAGTTGCTTTAGTAGGCTTCTTGATGAAAGTGGCTCAGTATGTTTGATCAGCGGCACATAGCAGTGCATGTCACCCTGAGGACTGACCACAAAGATTTAGCTATCACACATATAACACAAGTTGGTAGTTCCTAGGAGGCAGGAGAAGAACCAGGAGGTTTCCATTGTGTGGAAGTCAGACATCAAGCCTGCTTTCCCTCAGTGGTGGAGAGAGAGGGAAAGGCTCTCTTTCCTCCTCTCTGCCTTCCCTGCAGCATTTACATCCCTTCCTCAGCCTGTTGCCATCATTCACATGGCTGGAGTGGAGATAAGAGCAAATGCCTTGAAATGTCTGCTTAGTGCTGAGAAAGATAACATGGGCTCTGGGAGGCCCTTGGTGAGAATGTCCGTTTTGTCTGATAGCAGGATCTGAAGAAAATAGCTTTCATGTGAAGCTGTCAGTACCCTTATGCTTGCTCACTGAGCGTTGGATGTGAAATTAGAAAAAAACTGTAGCAAAAGACTCCCACTCATTTAAAATGCTAAGGGTCAGAAAGCACTTAAATTGACTAAGAAACAACTCCATTCAAGAAGAGAAAAATAAATCTATGGAGAAACAAGAATTGTGTTCCTGCATAATATGTGGCTATTACTGTATCAAGAAGAACAGCTACAGTAAAAAATGTCTTGCAGAGTCCAAAATTGAGCCTCGCCTGCTGAAACTTGAAGCCTCCTGGGCTGGAGTTCCCTGCTTCAGATGACAGGGGTTTTGTTTGCACAGGCAACACACATTCCTCAAAGAATTGGCAAGATGCTAACAAGTCACTGATTTGGGTGGGATTTTGCTGTGGTGAAGAGATGAGAGAGGGAAGGAAGGTGGGCTCATACATGTATATGTTTGTCAGAAATACTAGTTCAGTAGAGTGGGGAGTCATGAAACCTGAGTTTAGTGAACAACTACATCTTAGCATTATGTATTGACTTTTTAAATCCCCTCAAACTGAACTTTTATTTGGTATTTAGTAAACTGTGACAGCAAAGCTTGTATTCTCAGTAAAGCCTGGCAAGTGGTGTGCCATTCACTGCACTGTTGTGCAACTTGTGCTATGAAGAAAACAGAATCTCTTCCAGTTCATATCCTATGTACCTAACTACTAAATACTTAATTTATTAACTGAGAAAGTGGGCAAATAACCATGTGTTTCTAATAGTATTCTCAAATACACATCAATGCTGCAAAAATTGTAATTGTGAATTGCCTCCCAGTTGCTTCAGGAATCATCTTCATTAAAATGAAAATTATAATTTTATTCAGGATATAATTCAAATCAAAAAAACCCACCAAGCAAAACCAAAGCTGGATGAAAAACTGGACCACTAAGTCTATAACATGACTTGAAACTCATATAAGTGGGTTTTATGGATTTTGTTACCTTAAAAAAGGGGTAGGGATAACTCCCATTACAAAGATACACATAGAATTTTTTCTGTCTTCCAAAAGTTATTCTTGTGCTAGAATATAGAGCTGCCTTCCAAATGATTTTTCAAAATAAAATATCAAAGTTCAGATACAATGACAGTATCCCAGCTTCCCCTGCAATGAATGCTTGACAGTCCAACCCTGAAAATTGTTGTGTCTTAACTTATGCTCAGAAATACACACCCACAGACCCACAAGGAATTTTCATGTGTTTGTTGAAGCCAGTGAGAGTCTTCCTACCTGGATTTAGTGAGTTTGAAATTGAGACTTCAAATATGAGTGATCTCTCTAAATCCAAATAACATTCTCTTTGCTGAGTAGTCAGGGAAAAAGTGAATAAACAGCCTAAGCAATGAAAAATAACTGTGTCTGAAAGAAATTTTCAGTTCAAATTATCTGTCATATTGTTAACAAGGAAAGCAGGCATTTCAGTCAGATTTTTGTTTTATAAATGTTTGTGGTTTTCCACCCTTAAGGGGAAAGGAGGACCCAAGATTTGCAAATGCTCATGGTTGAAAATAACTACAAAAGTCAGAGGCTCTGCAAAAGCTTACAGGGTTTTATGAGTAAATGATACACTTGGAATGGAAATTGATATGTTAGTCCCCAGCCTTCTATATAAGTACATATTAGTGGGTTTTGGATAAAGGAGTAGAGTGAAAGGCAGGAGAAAAAGAGAGAAATGAATTAGAGAGGGGGAGAAAGAAAGGGAAGGCCTGGGAAGAGGAGGTCTCTTCTCCAGCCATATCCTGTTCTTTCTCACAGCATATTATTTGTCAGCTGTCCTTGTCTGGCTCCACAGGTGTTGGTGCTTGAGACAAACACATTAACCCCTTACTTCTTAATTTCTACAAGGTCCTTTTTACTAACAATTCATAAATATCTTGAAGCATTCCAAGCCTTGTCTTGCAGTCAAGTCAGCTTTTAAATATAAGCAGGGATCACAGAATCACAAAAACATCAAGGTTAGAAGAGTCTTTCAAGATCATCTGGTCCAACTCTTAACCCAGCAGTGCCATAATCAACCCTAAACCAGAAGTGCCTATCCAGAAGTGCCACATCCAGGCATCTGTTAAACACTTCTAGAGGTGGTGATTCCATCATGTCCCCAGACAGCTTATTCCAATGCTTGATCACTCTTTGAGAGAAAAAAACCCAACCTGATATCTAAGCTGAACCTCCTCTGCTGCAGCTTGAGGTCATTTCCTCTCGTCCTTTCACTTATGACATGGCAGAAGAGGTCTACCCCAATGTCACTACAACCTCCTCAAAGGCAGTTGTAGAGCAAGAAGATCTTCCCAGAGCCTCCTCTTCCCCCTTTCTGTAAAGATATGTTAAGTACAAGAAATAGCGAGGGTGTAATTCTGGAGGAAATGCACTTTCATGTTCAATATCACATCTTGGTTTTAAGTAATAACTTTATGTATTTGTGTATTTTTAATTATTTTTCTATTAGGATTCTGGGAGAACTTTTAGTCTGGTAAAGAACATTCACTGTCAATCATAAATCAGCTTGAAAACTACGGGAGAGCAAAGGCATAATTACATTGCATTGTTTTTACTGCTTAAATGTCTGGGAATTACTAATAAATATGATAAATTAGAAAATAGAAACTTATCAAGAAATAATGTCCTTACTGTGTAAAGCTCTTGTAAATCTGACATAATTTCAGAGTTGAGGTACAAAGGAAAACTTGAGCCTTTATACCCATGAAAGGAAGGAATAATTTTACAATGAAACAATTGTATTCAGAAAGAGAAAAGCTAAGCACATTTTAAGAGTTCTAAGTAAACAATCCTGAGTCATCCAAGATAATTATCACATAAGTAATTAGAAAACTGTTAAAATAGATTCAATTATTCTTTATATTTAGTAAATTTCTCAGTTCAAAAGCTCCCTGAATGCCCAACCAATCAACCATCTTAGAAATAGAGTCAAAATTACTATCATGATATTATTTTAAAAGCAGTTTTGATTCTAGATAAAAATGCTTTTCACAAAACAAACATTTTCTGGAGTAAAAGCAAAAAAGACAGATTGTGAGGAAAGTGTCCAAAATTATCTGAATGTTTGGGACAGAAATAGAAAAGACATAGATAAATATATTATTTCTGGCATCTCCTAACCGTATATTAATCCATTGGACTCTATGTTTTGTGGGACTCCCACCACCAAGATGCCCAGAATATCCATAGGATGTGGCTAGATTCATGGAATGGTGATACATTTTGTATTTTATTCTCTCTGTCATTCTCTTTCTTCCCACCCTCCTTTTTCCTGTTTCTTTCTATCTTTCTTTCTCTGCCTCACATTTATTGTTAAATAAAATCCATACTCTTGACTTCAGCGTATGGTCTTGTTTGGACTTTAGTTTGGGCAGAGGCATTTCTAATAATTTTAATAGCAGGATCATAATAAATACATACTGTGATTTTTATCTGTGCAATTTACTTTTCTGTTTGTATGTGAATTCCAAGCTGTGCTCTGCACTTCTGGTTGTAGATGTGGAAGAACTCATCTCCTGATGTCTACCCTGGAGGGACCTCCCTTGGGCTATTTTTAGTTTCAGCTGGAAGAAGTCCTGGGGCACACTGACTCTGAACTAGTCTTACCTACTAGGTGAGCTGAACACTCTTATGTACTAGGTAAGTAAAGTACTTACTTTAGGACATGGAGAAACAGGCTTTAGAAACACCTAAGGCCTGAAGTCATACAAGGGACCCTAAGACCTTCCTGAAGTTGGAAGAGACCTTAAAGATCAGTTAGTTCCACCTCCACTGCCATGGGCAGGGACACCTTTCATTAGACCAGGTTGTTCAGAGACTCTTCCAGCCTGGGCTTGCACACTCCCAGGAATGGGGCAGTCACAGCTTCTCTGGACAACCTGTGCCAGTGTCTCATCACCCTCACATGGAATAATTTTTTCTTAATATCTAATCTAAACATACTCTCTTTCAGTTTGAAGCCATTCCCCCTCGTCCTGTCACTGCATGCCGTTGTAGATAGTCTATTTCCATCTTCCAGGTACTGGAAGGCAGCAATTAGGTCACCCCAAGGCCTTCACTTCTCCAAGATGAACAATTCCAATTCTCTAAGCTTTTCCTCATAGGAGAGGTGTTCTCTCCCTCTGATCATCTTGGTGGTCTCCTCTGGACTCACTTCAACAGATCCATAACCTTCCTGTGCTGGGACCCCAGACCTAGAGGCAGCACTACAGGTGGGATCTCACCAGAGCAGAGCAGAGCAGAGGGGCAGAATTCCCTCCCTACCCTGCTGCCCACCCTGCTCTGGATGTAGCCCAAGAAATGGGTGATTTCTGGGCTCCCAATACACATGGCCTAGTCATGTCCAGCCTCTCATCCACCAGCACCTCCAAGTCCTTCTCAGCAGGGTTGTTCTCCATCCCCCAGCACATATTGATACTGGGGGTTGCCCTGACCCAGGTGCAGCTCCTTGCACTTGTACTAGTTGAAACTTACGGGATTCCCACGGGACCACTTCTTGTGCTTGTCCTGGTCATCTTCAGTGACTGCCAAGAAGGTCTAAAATATTTGAATTTAATAATGTGTATACTTCCTAAGAGTACACATACGAGAGGCCAAATTTAGACCTATTGACTTAGTCACTTAAATGAGCAGCACTGCTTACCCTAGGTTAGGTATGAAGGATGGAGTCAATGCAGCACTTATGTCTTAAAGTTGGGATCTCCTTTGAACTTATATGAAGCATGGGCCTAACCTGTATGGTGACTCTAAAACCCAGAGACTGGGTACAAATGAAATTATAGCGGTGCTTCTCTTGGGAGAGAAATAAGGATAGAACATATATCGAAATATTTTTTCCCCCTTATATGAATAGGTTATTTTCAGTTAGAGTGGGGCGAGTTTATTCTGTTATTTTCTGGAATCATTCATAGATGGAATTAAAGGGTAGATACTACAAAGGAAGTTAAGAACAGGCACTTCTGTGAGTACAATGAGATAAGCTAAAACACAAAAAGTTACAAATTAAAGAGACTCACTCTTTTACAGGTAGGAGAAGTATGAAAACAGCATAATCTAGAAGTTATGGCAAAAACTGATAACTTTTTGTGCTAGTTTAGAGTTAAACTGGGAGGAGAAATCAATCCAAGTCAGAATGGGATTGCAAGTCAGAATAACAATTTAATAAAAAGATCCCAAAATACACTGATACAGAAGAAAAACCTGTTTGACCCACAAAAAAAAACAGATATGCAGCCCAGCACAGTGGGGCACGAGCAGAATGGAGCTCACCAGCCCCTGTGCTCAGCACCATGTGGGCCCCCTGAGTTCAGAGTGAAAAGAAATAAGAAACCTATTGGTGAAAATGATGGTTGCAGTCTGGTTGAGAGTGGCAGTTGCAGTCTGGTCGAAGCTCTGCTCCTCCTCTGGATCTCACCAGGGATCCCAGTCCCAAAACCCCAATCTGATAAATGCTTGGGCTCAGATGGGAATGCCCAGTCCCTCCCCCAGGGTGGGGAGTTTCACAAGGAGTGATTTACTCTGTGAAGTCTATCATGGCATATTTTTGACATCCCTGATGGCCCATTAGCAGACATGACCCCTCAAGGTGGGTGTGAAGGTACTAATGGCTCCCTGGAGGAGAGTTATCACACCTGAGACATAGGTGTAGAGACAGGAAAACTTCCTTATTTCACAGAAGTTCCTAAACACCCACCTTGTAGCCTGAGGGTGTGCCCTTGGCCTCTGCTGCAAATGGTCCATTGTCAGCAGTTCATGAGAAAAATGACACAAAGGGTTTAGAATACACACCCACACAGTGACAAACTGATTCTGGATGCTATAACCAGGATGCTTTTAGGCACTGAATATCCCTGCAGTAGTTCTTAAAAATATTACTCTCAGGCATCACTGCTTCCAGAAAGGAAATATATTTTTAAGGTACTTTTGTTCTGTTTCAGGTATGTGATTTTTTTTTTTCTTATCTTGTAGCTACACCTTTCACTAAGATAAAATAATTATAAACATAATGCCAGTTTTCTGGTATAATGAATTGTATCACAAGAGGTGTCTTTAAGAACTACCTAGGGTATTTGGCTCTGAAAAACTTAATTAGCAAAATCTAATAATTTTATTTAAGGCAGCTATGTTTTTGAGAGAATTTAAGGACAGCTTTGATTGCACCTAAAATATTTGCTATTTGCAGTAAATTCCTTTTCTTAATTTTATTTAAGGACAAGTAGAAAAACTTCATAGCTCTAGTTTCCTAATTTGAGGTCTTCTGAACTGTCTATTGAAGAATAATGGAAATATTGTCTTTTTTTTTTTTTTTTTAATGTCCTATAAGAATTTTGATAATTTCTAAGTAACATAAGCATGTTGAGCTGTATGCAAGGTAGTTGAGTTAACAGAGATATGAAAAAGTTTCTCAACAAGGTGTTTCAGATGTCTCTTGTCAAATACATGGCACTTTAATGACAACCAGATTGAACTGTTCTTCTAAGAAATGTTTTTAGAAATTCCACATAAAAAAGATAATTTTTTGTTGATTGATTAATTGCTCTAAATGAAAAATAGTCTCACAAGGATACTTTATTGCAGAACTTTCTAATACATGAGAACAATTAGCAAGAGCCATGTATGCATAGAGACTCCTGGTAGCAGGCAATTCATTTTTAGGTTGAGCCTGGTCCTGAGTTTTGAATGGAATCACGTCTGATGTTCTGTGCTAGGGAATCTGCATTTCTTCCAAACAAGACAATCAAACCATGCTGTTGATGGGTTACTGAAAGCTAATAAGCCTCCTTTTGTCCGCAACTGTTATAAGTTGTCCCTTGACAATACTTTCTGTGTTTTTGATTTTTCAAGGTAACTTTGGCTTATTAAAAGAGCAAGTTAAAATTGCCTTTTAACAGAAACGTGCTTGTTTGAAGAAAAAATATTTTGTTTGAGATGTGTTTACAGAAAGTACTGATCTGAAAACATTGTATTGCAGTTTACAGTACATGTAGCTGAGTTGTATCATAGACTAGCAATATCTCTGTGGATTAATTTCCTTGTGTCCTGCCCCAACTCGTGTTGCAGGTGTGGCTGCAGTGCCACGTTTGTGTCATTCGGTGGCAGAGAGGAAAAGGTGAGGTCTTCCCCTGGTGCTCTGACCCACCTGGGCTCCCAGGATTGCTCAACAACCTGACATTATTGCTTTTCTGTTTGCTGTTTTTTTCTTTGATGTTACTCTGAAATGTGCGGTGGGCGTTGGCCGAGTGGCGTAGGCCCCCGCCTGTGGAGCCGGCTCCTCCTCTGAGGACGCCGGTTCGAATCCTGGAGGAACTCGCTGCCACCGTCCGAGTGTGCTCGGCCGTGGCAAGATGAACCTTGGGAGTTAGGGGAGTGGGGCCAGTTCCGCGCACACTGTGCCTCACCTAAAAAATCCATTGCGCAGGCTTATCCCAAAACCTTTGTTCGCGAAGTCTAGCCAACAACAACAACAATTTCTTTGTGTGGACTTTGTTTGACAAAATACCTTCACCGGAGAATACTCCTATATTGTGGTGTTGATGTCAACATTTTCCAAAGCAGACATACCTGCTTCCCTGTAAAAACACCACAAGCAAACTACACCACAAACAAACTGCAGTAAAATAAGAAAAGTTTTAGATGTCATCAAGTAGCGAGAAAAGCCTTAAGTTTATTTTCTTTGCAAGTCAACCCTCAAGGTGGAATTTCTTGGACTAGGTTATCCCAGTGGAAAATGTGAGCAGGAGAAAGACAGCTTTTCAGATAGCTGAAAGTTTTCTGTTCTGTGGCACTTTGAGTTAGAAATATTGCAAATAAATTTAAAAGGTGCCAAAGTTAGTGAAACAGTGACATTTCAAAGGGGCTTTGCCAGCATTGTCATATTAAAAGCACTTCCAAAGCACTCCAGTGAAGACTCAGGTACCCATCACACAAGTGACAAGCTTTTCACATTATCAGAGGTTTTCATGTCCGTAGGAATCTCTCTATTATCATGGGGCTCTGAGGCAGCCAGAAAGGATTCAGTCTGGCTAGCAAATAATGAATCAGAAGCTGCTGCTTCCATGTTTTCTAGTGTTTGAGGCACATTTTAAGGCTAAATGATAACTCTAAATTCACACTCCCCTTCTCATGCATCTTGATGTAAAATAAAACAAAAAAGGGACCTGTCTCAGTCCGCTGATAGACATGGAAACATGTTCAAAGAGTCACCTCTATTATATTGAAAGCCAAATGCTAGCTATCAGTAGGCTGAGTGGGTAGAGAGCATCTAATGGGCTCTGCATTCAGACACTGGGAAGCAGCAGTGGTATTGCAATATTGCTGCTGATGTTTTATGACACTCTATATAAAGTTCAGAGCCAAAGAGAAACTTATGGCTCACAATCAGTGAGACCTTCAGAAAACTAACAGCACAGTTCCCCTCAACCTGTCTCCACAGTATGCATTTATCGGCTTCAATGTATTTGAATAAAATACTTTGAAATTCCAAAGGGATGTGCATATGCTCATGTAAATTGTTTCTAGTGTCTAACCACATCACCATCTTAGTTGTCATCTTTCTCATTGGTTCATCTGAGGCTATGTATAAAAAGTACATCTGTAAGAGGAATTTCTGGAAATATGTTTTCTTACTCTTGATGCTCAAATTGCATTTAAAACAAAGTATTACATATAATATTATTTCTGCACAGAGCTCCCTTGGACTTGGTATTAATGATGAAACAGAGAGTTCCTCTCTGAAGAGATACAAACCCAATTTCAGGGCATGTGACCAGCTTAAGATTTTGTCAGAAGAAGAGTGCTGTGATTTTAACAAAAATTATGTAGGAAAACTTATTTTAGGAAGGACCATCATGCTAATAGAGTGAAGATGCTCAAAGCAACAAAACAGTGGCCTTCTGACACAGGCAGGTAAACAGTGTGGCTTATCGTACAACAGATGTTTCCCTGCATCTGTGCCATGCTCTCAGGCAGCAGATTTCATGTCTGAAATAAATTATATTCAACAAAGTCAGACCAGAAGAAACTTATAATGGAATTAATTGCTTGTGTTGAAAGCCTGAGAGCAGGAAATTATTATAACACAAGTGCAGAAGAAGAACTGAGTCTCTCTGATAAGTCTTAGGCACTGTACAAGTCATACAAAGAACTTTTTTAACTGCTGCACCATTAGCAGTTCGGTTGGAACTAACAGTGAAATTGGTCAAACTTAGCTGTGGCCAGTATTTCAAATTGCTGTTTTAATTCAACTCCTCTCATTTTTCTCTTGGAGAGATTACATCCTTTAATACCTAGGTCATTGCTTGTTAGATAATTTTGTCAAATGTGTTTTACTGACATATTTCACGTACTCTAAAAGATTTTTAAAATTCACTTGTATAATTTTGAGGTTTGGTCATTTAAAGGATTTGGTCATCTCACAATAAACAAACTTACATTTATCTGCTGCTCTCTGTATACATTTTTTTCAGTGTGGTAAAGTTTATTCTCATGTGTTCTTATTGGTTACAAAAACAGAAGATCATATCTGGAAATTTGGAACAAATTTATGACTACAGTTAGGGGGTAACCAATAGCTATTTTCCAGCATTACAAAAGCCACATACCTTTATGATGCAAGATTCTTAGTAGCATCAATAAAAACTAGGTTCTATATGTCAGTGTCATGTGAGTGACATTTTCTACATTAAGTTCTTCCTCCTCACTAAAAGGGACAAGATGGAGATACACCCTCTTCAAAACTATGAAGTACCAGGGAAGAAAGTAATTAAAAGTAATTGCATTTGAGGCATCCCAGATGAATATTAGTCAAAATATCAAACAGTAAAGAACAAGCAGGTTCTAGATATAATCTAATTAATAAGTTTGAAATGAGTAAGGCTGGGCACTCCATTACACCACCAGACTGATTTAGATGGCAGAATAAGGCTATATTGTTTTTTTTGTGTCATAAAAGTTTATGACTTGGATAAGTCATATGACAGAGCAACTCTGCTGTAACAGCTCAGCTATTTCTTGAAGCACTGCTTTTATTTTCACATTTGCTATTAATTCCACTGAAATTTGACCCAGAGGAATTTTTGCTACTGTTTCAGCAATGTAAAGATCTTGAGTGGATTGCAAAATTGTTCTACGATATTACTTCTTTTCAGCTATACCTAGTCCTTACAACAACTTAAAATCAAATGAAATGATGTGATCATTAAGCATAAAGCTGGGAGTGCCCCCATGGAATGAAGTTATTGGACAAGACTAGAGTTCTCTCTGCCATACATTGGGAGGAGAGAGTGCCAAGTGAAGAACGAATGATGGAAAATTGGCTTTTAAATATTTGTAGAGGAAAACAAGAAACTGCAATAGATTAATTAAAATTTGGGGGTTAAAATCAAAGGCTCCTTGCAATTTTGGCAATTCTAAGTGAACAGGTGTCTGCAGACAAAATGACACTTTTCATCTGCCCTGGAGATAGTAGTTAATAGCTCTTACGCGTTTCTCGCCTGTTGGACTCCAAAAACAAATCAGTGTGCCCAGATGAGTTAGTAACAGGTGGTTCATGAAAACTGGTCCCAGTATGATTAAACATGTCTTTTCTCATTCTCACTTCCTCCATAGTCTCCTTCATCTAAAATCAATTTTATATAACATAGTTTTTGTTACTACACTGCTCTGAGTTTGTCCATATATTTTCAATTTGTGGAAGAGAGAGAAGACCTGGGCAGTACCATGATCTAGATCCCTGTGTAGGTGTTCCATGAGTGCAAGACAGGGAAGTCTAGGAAGTCTATTTCTGCAACATTTTAGAACTCTGACATATTTAAGCCATGCACTCATGTAATCATAGTGTTTGGGGTTTTTTTCTATTTTTTTTTTTAAACACCAGGAGTCAAATATATGCAGACGTGTCTCATACTGTTTTATTATGAGAGATGGTAATTTATGTCAATCTTTTGATTGAGTTAATATTTCTAGTTCTGTTCACTTATATTGAAGCCTTGGAATTAGAAAATAGATGTCACCTCTTTACTTACATTTTTACCTCATTAAAGATGGCAAGAAAAAAATACTTGCAGGGGAAATGAGCAATGATCAGTGACAAACCTCCTGCAGCATTGTTTTACATTTTTTAATTCATATTACATATAACAAAGGCACTGTGGTTGACTGAGGGATATGTCATCTGGAAATAACTGCTGCTGCAGGGAATAACAATGTAGTTGGGTATTATCTTCTAAATACTAATGGTTCCTCCTGACACCCCTCAGTTTTTCAGTACCAAGACTTGATTTTCCCATAGAAAGTAGATAGGCAACCTTTCAAATGGGTACAGTCACTCCATTGTCACATGTGATATATAAAAGTGACCTGCTATTATTTTTTGTGTTGCTATTGTTGTTAGTTGCAAAAAGCAATAGTATTTGAAAGACAATTAGAATTCCTGTGAAAAGTTATCTTGTCACATCAGTACATTCTGTTCCCTCCTATCTTGCTTTCTTTTAATGATACACACTTTTGAAAATTCTTAAGTCTTTTATGTGTTTGCTGATTTTTAATGGAATCCCAGAATGGAGTGTATACATTTTTTTTAAACTGTCATGAAAGTATTGAACATTTTCTTAAAAGAGTTAGGTTAATATTCATCAAGTCATCTAACTAGCTCTGAGTGGGCTACAGCTCTGCTTATGTGCTCTAGGGCTCTGTAATTATCTTCCTAAAAATACAACTAAATCCTTTTTACAACATGTGTCTCCCTCAGTAATATACACAAATAAAATGGTTAATGGAGGAAAATGTACCTTTTTTTTTTTCTTTTTCCCCTTGTAAGCCTAATCCCAACAGCCCTGCACTGAAGTCTACAAAGGAAACCAAAAGAGGGAAAAGAAGGAATAAGAGAAGCGGCTTAGCTACTTGGCTAGGTTTATTGACAGAATATGAAGAAGAGCAATGATTATAAGTTTAATTTTTGTTTTCTGATTAATTAAGTTCTCATGTTCCCTATGGAAAGGGGTCAGTGTGAAAAGCAAGCAGTGTTGACAGAGGAGCAGTGTAGAAGCATTTGCTAATGCATGTAATTAGGGAGCAGGCCTCAAGATAGTGAGATATAGCCAACAGAGATGTGCAAGAAAGAAAATAAAAATGTTTTTATCATCAATATGTTTTGCTAGTGTCTTCTGGTGAAATATATATTAACAAAGTTATCTTCAAATAGTCTACTGGGTTTTTTTTTCACTAAAAATATCTATGTGGTCATGAGAGAAAAATAAATAGCAGATTTCTAGTGCAAGTATCAAAACACAAGAATTCTCACTGTTGGCAATGCTGGTAGGAGTGATGGCAGGAACAGGAGGCTAGTGTTCAGTCAAGCAAGCCTTCAGAGCACTGAGTTCTGGTTGTTTTAGAGTTAGAAATGGAGAAGAGTAAAAGGAAAGAAGAGCTTCATTCTATCAGCTGAACCTATTTCTATTGGCAAAACTTAGAAGAAACTTTTTGGCTTAGACTCCTGATGAAGTTTTTGCCTTTGTCAATTGACACCTCTTCTTAAACAGGGATCAGTGAAACGTGTTTTTTTTTTTGTTGTTGTTTTTTTGTTTGTTTGTTTGTTTGTTTGTTTGTTTTTGTTGGTTTTTTTTGTTTGTTTTGTTTTTTATCAAATTGGATGCTTATTTGTGTTTCAATGAAAGACGATCAAAGTCTTCTTGGGAACGTCAATTTCCAGCAGGGAATGATCCTACGAGTAAGTCATAAAACCTTATTTTAAGTAAGTTTTTGTGCTGTCCCAGGAGTTGTGCACTTTTGCACACATTTGCTGCAGCCCAGTGCTACCATAACAGGAAAAGCTCCTTCCAGCTGTGGGTAGAAAGGTCTGTTTACCCAAACACTTTGGCCCCTTGCAGCAACATCAGCATGTCTCTGCTGGACAAGGGCTGCTGTCCTGACATCAACCCTTGGGGCAGACCATGAACCTGATGATGTGGGCCAGAGGGCAAGTGTGAACATTGCAGGCACTGCTGTCTCTGCCCACAGGGGTGGCTTTGAGTTCCAAGGATCTTAGACTTTAAGCTGACAACATCAGAGCACCCTGGACTATATTGTATGAGAGCAAGAAACTTGTTTCTGCCTTGGTGGCAAGCTGTTTTGTCCTCTGCTTATGATTACGGTCTTGCTGTGTTCTGAATAAGCCATATATAACTTTTCAGTTATGGAATCAAAACACATGCTTTTTAGGGAGGAGGAAGAACTGTGTTTTGTGCATGAATATTTTATTTTCTTTTGGCATCTTTGGCTTGTAAACTTGACAACAGGAGAAATGTATAGAGAATGCTTTGGAAAATAAGGACTGAAAGCAGCTTTACCTTATTTTTGGATGAACTGATCCTGATGTGTAAGGACAATATTTTCATAGTCATCCTTTTCTCTTTAGATGAACATTTCCAGTTAAAAAAACTCAGTCTGGAAATTTTGTCCAGACTGTGACATCAAATCTTGCCCAATGCAGACCTGTCATTGTTACTCTGGTACTGAACAAAACTTCTGTGTAATTTCAGAATAAAAGTTCATCTTTAGTTCCTGCGTGTTTCAAAGGAAAGGATCCAGGCATAGCAAATATCATGCATGCAACTCAGTGAATTCATGAGGAACAGATGGTATTTGCAGTAAGAAATAAGAATAGAGAATTATGTTTTGAATTATTTAAGCATATGAGAGTAAAGAACAACAGAAAGATTAAAAAGAAAATATTTTAGTTAGTCCAAACTGTATATTCTCAGAGGCATTCAAAATAATGCTAGGAACGATTAATAATCAGCTATTGTTGGTGGTAGACCTTTGCTTGGAGACCCCAAGCAAATTTTGAATCCTTCTGTGTTGGGCTTTTCATGGATATCAGTTATGAGTCAGTTCCTACAAACAGAAATCTGTGATTCAAAAGTGCATAGTGTGCTGGCTTAGAGTTAAACTGGCAGGAGAAATGAATCCAACTCAGAATGTGATTGCAAGTCAGAATAACAATTTAATAAAAGATCACAAAATACAATGATACAGAAGGAAAATTTGTTTGTGCCACAAAAACACCAGATGCACAGCCCAGCACAGTGGGGCACAAGCAGAATGGAGCTCACCAACCCCTGTGCTGAGCACCACGTGGCCCCTCTGAGTTCAAAGTAAAAAGAAAACAAGATACCTGCTGGTGATGGTTGCAATCTGGTGGCAGTCTCAGTCTGGTTGAGGCTCTGGTACTCCTCTGGATCTGAAAAGAGCTCCTAATCCCAAAACCCCAAGCTTATATCCACTTGGGCTCAGATGGGAACGCCCAGTCCCTCCCCCAGGGCGGAGACTTTCACAATGGGTGATTTACTCTGTGACGTGAAAAATGGCATATTTTTGGCATCCCTGATGGGCCATTAGCAGACATGACCCCTCAGGTGGGTGTGGAGGCAGGAGAACTTCCTTATCTCACAGAAGTTCCTAAACACCCAATTTGTAGCCTGAGGGGTTGGGTGTGCCTTAGGCAGCTGCTGCAAACGGTCCATTGGGAGCAGTTCATGAGAGAAATGACAATAGAGGGTTTAGAATACACACCCACACAGTGACAAACTGATCCTGGCCACTATAACCAGGACACTTAATGAAATGGTTATTCACACCAGGGATTGTTTACAGGGAGTTTCTTCCTGACTTGCCAGATGTATGGTTTTCTGCTTCCTCTGTAAGAAGGAGGCATCTCAGAAAATATCTTCTCATGTTCAGTTGCTCTGTTCAAGGTGGAAATGGTTTGTCCATGATCAAGTTGTCCTGTGCTATGGGACACTGTAGCCATGTGATAACAGTCTAGAGCCACAGAAGTTGTTAAGCAGACTAGAACACCTCCCCTTGGAGGGATGACAGGCTGAGAAAGTTAGAGCTGTTCAGCCTGGAGAAGAGAAGGTTGCATGGAGACTTTATAGCACATTCCAGTCTGTGAAGGGGCCTACAAGGAAGCTGAAGAGGTACTACTCAAGGGGAACTGTAGTGATAGGAAAAGGGATAATGTCTTCAATCTGAAAGAGAGTAGTCTAAGATTAGATATCAGGAAGATATTCTTTACTGTGAGGGTGATGAGGCACTGGCACAGGTTGCCCGGAGAAGCTGTGGCTGCCCCATCCCTGGCAGTGTTTGAGGCCAGGTTAGATAGGGCTTTGAGCACCCTGGTCTAGGGTAAGGTGTCTCTGTCCACGGCGGGAGTGTTTCAGTGTAACATGGTCCTTAAGGTCCCTTCCAAACCAAACCATCCCAAGATTCTATGATTAATGCCAGTGACTAGAAAATTAGTCAGGATAAAATCTTAAGACCAAATGAACATGTTTATAAACTGAAAGCCAGTAAGCTGGTAAAATACAAAATAAATCAACTCTCTCTAAACCCCTCTGCACATCAGAGCAGACATGATGCATAAGAACAACTTCTCACTTTTTCTTTGCCTTTCACCTTCAGTATTTTCATGAAAAGTGTTTAACACCTTAATTAATTTTGAAAAGCAGACAAATTAAATGACCATACAACCAATCCTATAAAAATCAAATGGGATATTCAATTCTATGGTAATAGGAGTTTTATAAAAATCCACATATTTTTTTAGGGCGATTAGGTTTAAGTATGAAGGTTTTTACTACTAGAAATTAGATTATTTTTGTAGTCTTTTTGTACCATGGTTTTTATTCCCAAAATACACATTCTGTTAAAAATTACAATTTCTAAACTATCTAGAAAATTATTGAACTCAGAAAAAGTAGGAAGGCAAGAAATGAAATTAATATATGAAATAGTTATGCTTATCTGAGATGACTTTTTCAAACTAAATGGAAAAATAACATGTACTGTAAATCTATGTCTAACACAGCTGAGTTACTGCAAAATGAATTTTGTCACATCTTATAACTTAAACTATTGAAATTCTGGGAGTGCAAACTATTTAAAACACTGTATTCAAAAAGGGGTTATTTGTATGTTTAGATTTGTATGCAAGATTTCAAAGTTAAACTGAAAGTTAGGAGAATTATAAGGAATATTACAGATGAGAGTTGCAAAGGAAGAATCCATCTCAAAAGCATAGTAGGTCATAACTAATGAAGTATTTTGTAAATTCCTTGGTCAACCTTTTAAATAACTTGAAATAAATCTCACTAACTCTCATGGAAACAATACTGGTAGTTACAGAGCTAATGCATATTTTAAGCTGAGATGCAAACAACCATTTATATATTTAGAAAGACCTATAGTTAACTAATTTTTGGCACTTGCCATGAGCTCTGCAGTCAGTTTTATTTAGTTATTAAAAAAATCAAGGATAATTATTCCAGTATAGCATACACCTTACAAAAATTTACCTCAAGCAGATTGGGCAGCTGCAGGTCAATGTTTCCTTGTATAAGATCAGACCAGTCTTCTCAGGGAAACAGGCTTGTATAGGGAAGTCAAAAGGGAAAATGGAGATGTGGGACATGAAAATTGATTTTTTTTTTCTCTGTGAGATTTACTCAAAAATTATTAACATTCTTCACTAAACCAACTCCAAACAGCTTGCATTTTTATAGAATTGGGCATGTTTTCATGTGTGAAAAAAACCCCAAAAGAATATTTTGAGCATTTCTCCTGATTTGATATCAGAACAAAGTGTTCCAATAATGGAATTTCCAATGTGATAAAAATGGTGTTTTTCTGTCCGTTCTTTTTAGAAATCTTCTGCAGAATGTCTCAAAACAATAAATGCAAGCAAATATTGGTGAAAAAATGTGAACATACCAGCAGGAAACTCAGCCTATGGGCTCCAAACTCCAATATACTGTACACTAGAGATAGAAGAAATATGTATAGTGCAGTGTTCAATCTCAGTGTTACTAGCTAGAAGAAGAATTTTCTCATGACACTTAGTGATATGTTAAAGAATCTTTCCAGTAGATGCTTGGTTTTAATCTGCATTCTCTTTCTTATATTCCCTTTGTTTGCAGAACTTACACTCCAAGGACTACTCTGACACACTCAGTGATTGTTAATACTTAGATAGTTAATTATTTGCAAATGTCCTATTTGTAAGAGTTTGTGTCTCTTTGGATAAGAACTTCTGAGCTGTGAAAGAATATCTTTTTGATCTAATAACATTACCTATTCAACTGTATTCTGACTGGAAATGAATTATAATACTGAGTAGTCAAGGGTTTAAACTCATTTAAAAGTTTGATTTACAATTCACTTGAATTTAATCAGAGGAAAATCTAAAGTATTCTAGAAAGAGACTTGAAAGGCCTAAAATCTCTTAACTATGCTCGTGCATCAATAAGATGTTATAGAATCACAGAATTATTTGGGTCATAAGGGGCCTTGAAGCTCACTTCATTCAGACCCTCTCCCATGGGGAGTTTTCTGTCCATTTCGACCTATGAGACCAGTAAAAAGTTGCATTTAACATGATTTTAAGATACCTTTTGCTATTTTATTTTTCACTTTGTCTCATTTAGTCCATGCCAGTTAGTTTTCCCTGAAAACAGTGAGCTGGCAAGAAGAAAATAGAGCAGCCAACTGAGAATAATAGAGAAACTTAAAAGTCTTATCTTTGTCTTTTATTGTAATCTTCATCCTCAGTTACTATTCTTATTAAAGACTTTGTTAGAAAACTGAATGGTAATAATGAAATGTAATGGGTTGTATTTCACTTGACATATTTATCTGGCTTTAAACGTGCACTTACCTTTATCTTTTTGGTAAACTGGGGAGAAAAAGTTTGGAGGGCAACTCCTTATTTACAATCATACGTTGAGTTCTTACCTTGTATTGTGGCGGGCGTTGGCCAAGTGGTGTAAGCCGCTGCCTGTGGAGCCGGCTCCTCCTCTGAGGACGCCGGGTCGAATCCTGAGGAACCCGCTGTCACAGTTCGAGCTGCTCGGCTGTGGCAAAATGAACCTCAGGAGTAAACGGGGTGGGGCCAGTTCCACGCACACTGTGCCTCACCTAAAACATCCATTGTGCAGGCTTATCCCAAAAAATCTTCGTTTGTGAAGTCTAGCCAACAACAACAACAACACAGTCATTGTGCTTTTTATTTTATGTATCAGCTTCCATTACTCTGGGAATTCCAAATAGCCTTGCAATACAAAGGTAAATGCTAAGGCAAAGGTACTCAGATACAGTTTTAAGATACTGTCTGCATTCCCAGACAATTCCAGAAGCCTCTGATATATCCTGAATTTGGACACCTTCTTTTTGTTCTTTACTGGGCAGATACATGACACTCACATATATTTATATGTCTGTGTATTATTTTACAGATATACGCATACATATGTATATTTGCATGTATGTAAATGCGTGTATACATATGTGCATAACTTATACACATGTGTATGTATACACATACAAATAAACATGCACATATGTAGGCATATGTGTATGTAAATATGCCTGTCTCTGTGTATAAATATCTGTCTGTTTCTGTATCTGTTATTCCAGGAGGAATACTTCCACTGTCAGCTGCCAGACTAACATTTAGAAAACTTATCTGTATGTAACAAGAGCAATTAGAAAGGATCTTCAGAGTAAAGTGCCACAGGGAATAGAAAGGGAAGAATGTTGAGAGACTTTAATAGAATTAAGGAGGCAACAGCAGCATCCCCACAGGTAGTGTGGTGACTAAGTGTATGATAAAGAGCGGGAGAGGAAGTTGTTCTGCACGGTACTGTGTTTCTAGTCCTATTCTTAGTTGCTCTTAATTTTATCTGCATGTTCCTCCACTTCCCACTGGCTCCCAGTGACCATGCTCAGGCACTTCCATTTATATCTTCCACAATATTCTGGAGCATGGAAGGTTCTATTGAGTTCTACTTTTGCTTTTAACACTCAGGAAAATAACTACTCTACAGATCATGTACATTGCCATCTATTTAGGCAAAGGAGGTGGTTAATAAAATGGAAAAATTCTAAATAGACAAGATGATGATGAAATTAATGTCAGGAAAATATGATATAATATCTTGCTTTAGGTAAGTTTTCACTAGAATTTGAAGTGACTTGAGTGTTTTGTGACTACTGTGAATTACTCTAATATTCTCCTCTTAGCATTGGCAGAATAGACTGGAAGATGAAGATCAAGTACAAGAGTTATTTTCCTAATTTTCCTGCAGACAATATTGACATTTTACAATTAAAATTGAGATAGATCTTCCAAATGTTCAATGTAAACCATAAAAAGCTTTTGACACTTCTGCAGTTCATAAAATATTGAACCTAGAAGCATTACTATGCCATAAAGAGTTTTAAATGAGTGGGGCTTTGGTTTTTCCCAAAGATTATGCTTGGCTTTGTGACTGATCAAATTCTTCTGGAAATTAGATTAATTAAAACTAGCATGTTAAAATAGTTAAAATAGTTTTAGCCCCCTCTTTTTGATGTTTTCAAACATTAAAACATTCAAGCCCTGAAATAACAACTTCTCATATACAACACTTTCCTGGGTATGAGGCAATCTTATTTTCAAAAGTCAGGATAGATTTTAATGAATCTCTCTCGTACCCAAGTGATAACGAGTGCAGAATGCCAAACAGACCA
>VXAU01004036.1:143607-174003 GCA_013399695.1 Formicarius rufipectus | reverse complement strand
GGTTTGGGGGAATGAGGGAGAGGCGGACTCTCGGTGCCCCACAGATTTGGGGGCGGGGGCGGAGAATCTCGGATCTGTGTTGGGGGGGGTCTTGGAGAAAGCAGGGAAAGGTCACGATGCCCCGAGGGTTTGGGGGAAGGACGAGGGCCCGGGGCTGCGTGAGGTCTCTGTTCCCCCGAGGTTTGGGGTCAGGGGAGGATCTCGGTCAGGGCCCACTCCCCGTGCTGAGGGTCCCTCGCCTTGGCCTGTGCCGGGGGACCCAGGGCCCGGCTCCACCCCGGTACCGGGGTCCTGTTCCTGAGCCCGCACTGACCCCTGTCCTGCTCCCTGCAGACGGAACGCGCGTACCAGAAGCAGCCGACGATCTTCCAGAACAAGAAGCGGGTGCTGCTGGGTGAGGGCGGCAAGGAGAAGCTACCCCGCTACTACCGCAACGTGGGGCTGGGCTTCAAGACCCCCAAGGAGGTGAGGGGGCCCTGCGTGGGGTCTGTGCGACCCCCGGCTGTGCCCCAGAGCCATGAGGGTCCTGTGTGCGGTGGAAGTGGCACTTGGGGACAGGGGCAGTGGTGGTGCTAGTGAGAGTCAAGAGGCTTTTCCCACCTGAACCAGTCCCTGCCCATAACGTGTATCCCCTGAGGTTGGGTGTCACTTGAGCCATGTCCACTCACCTGAAAGCCACCTGTCCTTGCAGGCCATCGAGGGCACCTACATTGACAAGAAGTGTCCCTTCACTGGGAATGTCTCCATCCGGGGCCGCATCCTCTCAGGTGAGCTGGGACGTCCCTGAGGGGAAGACCTGAAGACAGGTAACTAGTCAGAGCCTCTGAGGTACCTGGGGCAGGTAACCCCTCTCAAGTACCCGTGCCCCACCCTGGTCCTGGAGCTGCAGATGATGGCAATCTCACGATGGTCTGCCGAGCCCACCACGGGCCTGACGATACTGCCACATGGCTCTACTGATGCAGGTGACAGGACCAGGTGCTGGCAAGGACCCCCAGCTGTTCTGTGCCTGAAGGACAGGTGTTGCTCTAAGGCAGGAGCAGGTGGGGTAGGAAGCATCAGGAAGTGTGTTAGAAGGGCTTAAAAAAGAGCTGTAGTTGGATTTATTATGGAGATGGGGAGTGCATGGTCAGGGAGGGGGGAGGTGCTCTTTGGCCTGGCAGAACACCTGAGCACCCCAAAGGGATGTTGGAGTTGTACATGTGGAGGAACTCGTGTCCCTGTCCCCCCATGGCCCAGGCGTGGTGACCAAGATGAAGATGCAGCGCACGATCGTGATCCGCCGCGACTACCTGCACTACATCCGCAAGTACAACCGCTTCGAGAAGCGCCACAAGAACATGTCCGTGCACCTCTCCCCCTGCTTCAGGTGTGTGCAGGGCTCCCCACACCTGTTCATATTGATTGGGGTTGGTGCTGGACTTGTACAAAGCGCGGTGAGGGCAGGACACAGGGGGGTTCTCGGCCCAGCTGCTCACTGGAACCTGCTCGCTGGTGATGATGTCCAAACTCACGATGGTCTGCAGAGTTCCCCATGTGAGGGACTGCTGACAATGCCACTGGCACGTGCTGAACCACGAGGCGGGTTCTGGGCAGTACCTGTGGGAACTCTGTGCTCACTGCTGAGGGTAGGAACCAGGTTTGGGGGTTCTGAGGGATGGGTGAGACCCTGGGATGGCCTGACCCCCCAATGTCATTGCAGGGACGTGCAGATTGGGGACATCGTGACGGTGGGTGAGTGCCGCCCGCTCAGCAAGACCGTGCGCTTCAACGTGCTCAAGGTGACCAAGGCTGCAGGCACCAAGAAGCAGTTCCAGAAGTTCTAACACCTGTGGGGAGATGTGCTGGAGGAATAAAGATTGGGAAAGTGGAATTGTTACCCATGTGTGATCCAGAATTACTCAGGTGGGCACCTGGGAGCTCACTGAACTGGGGATAGGTGAGGTGGGAGCTTGGGTGTGGTGGGAGCACAGGCACTTCACAAGGCAGAAGGGGACACACTCCAGCTGCTCTTGTTACCTCCTGGTGGTGTGCTCTAGTGGCTTTCCAGTTCAGTACTGGTTTGTGCTGGGCCTTGTTGCCCATCCCAGCGTGGCTGCAGAGGTACCTGGTTGGGGTTGGTGATAATTTGGCAGGTGTGGCCCTCGGGGCCATTCCTCAAGAACGTGAGGTTCAGCCCATGGCAACACCTTCGTTTAGGGATGACTGAAACTGTCCCCTTCACCTGGGGCTATCTCTGGTGGTGTCACCTTCACTTGGGGCCAGCTCTGACACCTTCACCTGAGCTGGCTCTGGTGCAACCAGATGAGCTTTAATGTGCTTCCCAAACTTCAATGGTTACATGACCTCTAGCTACCTCCACCTGCTCCAGGAGAACCCCACACTGTTGGCCACAGGTCAGAACTGATAGGGTTGAGCTGTAACCATGCTTCATGCTGAGACTGTTGGAACAAACTCCAGGGTTTAAGGTAAGGCCATACAGTTCCCAGTAAACTCTGATGTTCGGGGCTTGGGACATCCGTAATATCTCTCCTGGCCCTGCCAGAGCCACACAACTCACATGTTTGTGCTGGGACTTGGAGCAGTGGGATATGCAGGACCTGATGTCCAGGGACAGTGAGCAGGAGAGTTCCCAGTTGGTCAGGAGTTTCTGATCTTGCAGTGCCAAGGGGTGCCATGAGCACATTGGGATTCATCCCCAGTTATGACCATGGAGCATCCCCAGCTGGAAGGGGCACACAGGGACCATAAGGCCTCTGTCCCAGCCAGAATCGTCCTGGCCTCGGAGCGTTTCCCAGCTTAGTCCTGGGTGATGTCACTGCCCTGGGCACAAGGCTTCCCCTGCTGGGGGAGGGAAGGGGGAGTGTGTCAGGGCAGGAGAAAAGGGAGACATGGGGTAGGGCATCCATTCCCTTGAGACCCTGGAGTGCACCTGTGTGGGCCCCCCAGCTCCTGAGCAGGTGAAGGTGAATCCTGCTGGCACATTGCCCTGTGAACCATCCCAGCATCAAAACCCCTCCAAATCAAGGCAATGCCACTGGCCCCCGCTGTGTCCTGGTCTCAGAAAGGACCATGGTAAGGAAAAGCTTCACAGCCACCTCCTTGCCCTGCTCTGGGACAGGGATGGAACTGGGAGCAGTGGGAGTGTCCTGCACCTGGGTTACCTGGATTACCTGAGCGCTTCTGTCCCAACGGGGATGGCAATGGGCCCCAGAGGGGTTGTTGGGTCCTGCTGCAACATCTGCCCTTCTCTCCAGCGTTCCAGCTGCACCATCTGCTGGTGCTGGTGGGGTTTTGAGTGTTGGCCTTATGAAAACGACATTGATGGTGATTTCCATGACAGGGCTGTGCCAGGTCCTGTTCTCTGGGTATCTGGGCTTACACTGCCTTGAGCTGAACCAGACTGACCCTCCCCGGTGCCAAATGCTGCTGGTTTGGCTCTGGATGCAGCACTGGCAATGAGCCCCACCTCCAGGGCTGTCCTGGGAGCACCTTTCCCTGGTTGTCTGACCCAGGTGAGCAGTGCTCAGGCTGCTCCATGCAGCCTTGTTTCTGAGGTAGGACCCGTGCTCAGCCCTCATTGCTGTGACTCCCCAACCCTCCAATGCCTGTTCCTGGGTGGATCCAGGGCTCCATCCAGGGGGTCTCTGGGAGCCCCATGGCACTGGAGGCCATGGCATTTCTCCCTGCAGTTCCCACATGAAAGCCCCCGGGGCCAGGACTGATCCATGGACTGCTTCGAGCCTCTGTCCCCCCCACTGTAATGCCCAATTGTTGCCTCCTTAGAAGATTATCCCAAGCCTTCATCCCAGAGTGATTAGTCCTCCTCCTTCATTCCTTTAAGCAGATTTATCTGGCTAATAGGCCTCTCCTGTGAATTACCCCAACAAGCCCTTTTTTAGCACCAAACAGTGACTATCAGGGTGTCTGAGCTGGGAGTGGCCTGTGCCCCTCCACAGCCCTGCTGGGAGCTGTGGCTCCTGGTGATGTTCCTGCTGTGTCCAGCAGTGCTGGCACAGGGACTGCTCATGTTAAAAGCATTTCCTCTTAATCCCTTCCTAATCCCTTCCTGAGCCCTCCTGACGTGCTCAGAGCTGCTGGATTTGGGGTGTTTTGGGAAAGCAGCTCCCAGCAGTGGTAAGGGGAGCGATTCGTGTTGCCTTGGGCTGTCCTGGGGATGGGGACCCTCACTCCTTGGCTGTCCCAGGACTCCTCAGTTTTACCTCCTGCCAAAAGTTCACAGAAACCTCAGTGTCAGAGCCAAGGCACCAACCTCCTTCTGGGAGTGGGAGTGGGTTGTTCTGTCCTTTTTCTCCTTCACTCTGGAGCAGGAATCCCGAGCTCTGGGGCTGTGGGGACAGGATGCTTCCCTGGCACAGGTGAGCCAGCCTGACATGATCCATGACCCTGGGAGCTGGTGGTTGTTCCGTGGCTGGGCTGTGTCCCTCAGCTGACCCCGACTCCCCAGCAAAGTGGAACAAACACCACTTGTGCCACCAGTTCTGTTAATTGAGGGTTGACTTCATCAGCCTCATCCCTATCCAGCTCTCTCAAGGTTGGTGCTTGTCAGGCAAGTTTTCAATGTGTTCTCCTGTTGGGCAGCTCAGTTACTCCGATTGCATTTGTTCCAGCTGCTGGAGGAACTCCTTGTCCTCTCCCTGCGTGTGCCAACCTCAGGCTAACCATGGCACCTCCAGTTCCAATGCAAAGTTTCCAAATGCAGAAGGCTGTGGCTCTGAGGGGCTCACAATTCCAAGGTGGGTCTGCCAGGTTCCAACTTTGAAGGGTTGGGAAGGACCTTACTGCTTATCCAGTGCCACCCCCTGCACGGCAGGGACACCCTCTACTATCCCAGCTTGCTGCAAGCCCCATCCAATCTGGCCTTGGACACTTCCAGGGATGGGGCAGTCACAGCTTCTCTGGATGCCAGGGCCTGCCCACCCTCACAGCCAGGAATTTCTTCCCAATATCCCACCCAGCCCTGCCCTCTGGCAGTGGGAAGCCGTTCGCTGTGTCCTGTTCCTCCATCCCTTGTCCCAAGTCCCTCTCCAGCTTTCTCGGAGTCCCTTTAGGCACTGGAAGGGGCTCTCAGGTCTTCCTGGATCCTTTTCCAGGTGAACCCCCACCCAGCTCTCCCAGCCTGTTAAAAAGCAGAGCCCTTGGAGCATTTCTGTGGCCTCCTCTGGACTTGCTCTGGCAGCTCCATGTCCTTGTGCTGGGGAAAACCCAAAAGATCCAGGGATTTAACCATCTGCTCTTTTCAGGCTCCATCTGCCCCAAGGGCCCCCTTTGGCTGAGACCATGCCTTGGCTCCATGAGCTCTCTGTGGTGCCCCCTGCTCTGGAATTGTTTGAGGAAGGGTCTGGGTCTGGTTTGGATGCCCTGAGGCAGTTGCTGGTCTGAGCTTTCAGCCTACTTGGCATGTGCCCACTGAGTTTTCATGGATTTCCCTCTTTCAGCGGCACCTGCAGCATTTTGTTCCTCCCACCCCGTGTGGCTGTGGGGGCTTACCTCTGCCTTCCTTTGGCCATCCAAGTTGGAGTCTGCCTTGGCCACCACCTTCCAGTTCCACATCCTGGTGCCACTCCATCCTGTCAGGATTTCTTCTCCTGGGATGGAGCCCCCACAGCGGCTGCTGGATGGGCTCTTTCCTCCAGCAGCTCCAGGAAAAATTAGGTGTTGGGAAATATTTCTTTACTGAAAAGGTGGTCAGGCATTGGAAGGGGCTGCCCAGGATGGTGGTAGAGTCTCCACCCCTGGAGGTGTCCAAGGAATGACCGGACGTGGCACTCAGTGCTCTGGGCTGGATGACAAGGTGGGCACCAGACACAGGTCGGACCCCACGCGCCGGGAGGGCTTTTCCAACCTAAATGACTCTGGGACTGCTGGTGTATAAATCCAAGTTGTGTTTCCAGTTCTGAGCTCCCAAAGTTTTGCTCCCCGAGCCATCAAGCACCCCCAGCCCTGTCCCTGTCAGTGTCCCCCCCGTACCCCTGCTGGGCAGCTGCTGCTGGGAGTTGTCACCGACCTCCTCACGCTGCAGCACCAGCCTTTGTGTTCCATTATTTCTAGAGGAATTTAATTTACCAACTCAATTTAACCCATGGCTCTGCCAGCACAGTGCAGCAGCTCCTGTCTCACTCTGAGGCTTTCTCAGTACCAGTGGTCGTGTGGCCATTGCTCCTTTGTTGAGTTCCCAGGAGACCTTCCTCGCGCTCTCCCCAAAGGCCACAGCTGCCACCTCATCCTGTCCTGCAGCCCCTCAGCCACGCTGCTGACACACACAGAAAACATTCCTCCCTCCCTGCACCTCTAAGTGATGCTGCATTCCATGTCTGAGGGTCCCTTGAGGACAGTCTGTCCCACACTTTGGCTCCCAAACCCACTGTCACCCCTTCTGCCAGTGCCAGTGTCACCCAGTGCCCCACTGGGGAGCTCCCCCTCATCTGCCTGTGCTCCTGCAGCTTGTCCAGAGCTGCCCTTCAGCACCTGAGCAATCCAATATTCTGCAAAGCTGAACATCTCAGACCTCACACGATGCTTGGAATTTGGGCTTGACCGGGCTCAGAGCAACCTGGTCTAGTGAAAGTTGTCCCTGCCCATGGCAGGGGGGATGGAATGAGGTGAGCTTTAAGGTCCCTTCTGACCCAAACCATTCTGTGATTAGAACACTTTAGGTCCCCATGTGAGAACTGTTAAATGCTTCCTGAGGCGGAGGGGGACAATATCCATCATCTTCTGGGGACAATATCTGTCACCTGGGGACAGGATCCATCATTTCCTGGGGACAACATCCATCATCTCTCTGAGACTACTGAAGACTTTGCAGGGTTAGGAACTTTTCCATCAGCCCACAACAGCCCACTCCATCTGACAGGGACCTGGCCCTTCAGGATGGGACAGGCTGACTGAGGTCCCTGTGAGCTCCTCACTTGCTGTCAGACTGTGGGATGGAGCACATTGACTCCAGCCAAGGATCTTTCCAGCCCCATTCTCCAATGGATGGACCCTGAGGGCAACACATGAACCTGCCCCCAGCCCCTGTGTACACAGAGGTGCAGGGTCCCACAGAGACCCTGGTCCTGAGTTCACCTCCAGGCTGTTAATTGCCAGCCTGGGACAGTGACAGCGTGCTGGGATCCTGCTAGGGCTGCTTCCCAGCAGGAAACCCCCAGCCTGGGCTGTTGCTTTCCAACCCTGTCTCACCACAGCATTACCCCATGGTGAGTTGGAGTATCCTCACACCCTTTCCCCCGCTAATTTTCGCAGGATTTGGCTGGGCTGTGTGACCTGCTCCCTCTCCAGCCCTGTGGGCACCATTTGGCTGCAGCTCCGGGAGCGCAGGGGCCAGTGGTACTGCAGGGTCCTTGTATGACCTGAGTGACAGACACGGAGTGATGGATGCTGCAGCACAACCTGTGAGAGAAATGAGCTTTTTGTGTCCTGAGTGGGGCAGGGAGGACCCTGGGACCCCCAGGGACAGGTGAGGGCACAGAGGAAGAGGAGGCACAGGGGTGACATTGGGGACGCTGGGTATGAAACTGCAAAGAGGAGCTGCTGCCAAATATCCTGGCAAGCACTACCTGGTGGGAAGGGATCCAGGGCTTTGGGAGAGAAACACCCCTGTACAGGACAGCTCTGGCGTGCCCAGCACAGGCACTGTGGCTGCCAGGGCTTCCACGACCCTCTGCCCCTCTGAGGAGAAGGGTAGGAGAGGGGGAAGGACCTTCCTAACGTGGACATGGGCTTGGGAAATTCCCTTGGCCTGAGAGTGGTACAGGGAAAACCAGCATGGTCCCTACATGGGGACCTGTGGGTGCCATCAGGCTCTCCAGGGTGCACCAGCCAGGTACCCACACAGAGGTGTGGTGTCCTTCTCCCACCTGTCCCTCAGGTCAGCCCCAGTGTCTGATGCTCCACGTCAGAGGTCTCTGTCCCTGCCTGTGCCACATTCCTGTGACACCCCCAGGCCTCTGAGGGGTTTCTCCTTGCAAGAGGGCAGAGCATCCCTGCCCCCATGTCCACCCCTCTCTGTGCTCTGTGACTCCCAGGGCACCTGTCCCACCTGGAGGGACCCTGTGCCAGGCAGGAGCTCCCACCTGCAGCCTGGGGCAGCCCCGAGCCAGAGCCTGGAGGGGTTTCCATGGGGGAATTGCTGTTTATCTGAGCTCTGGGAAGCTGCTGCCCATCCCCTGGCCTAGGCAGAGTGGGAAGACTGTCACCACAGCCTGAGTCAGGCATGTAATTGCATGTCATTAAATGTAATTCTATGCAATTCTTTGCCGTTTTGGGGGGCATGGTGATATTTGCTGGGGTGGAGTCAGCATTTCCCCAGCAGCTGCATTCCAGGGACTTCCCCATGGGAATTCCTCACCTCACCATGGCTGGACCTCTAGACTTTGATGTCACCACACATATGCACCTTGACTTGGGAACGTGGTTAGTGGTGGCCTTGGCAGTGCTGGGCGAGCAGCTGGACTCAGTGGGCTCAAAAGGTACTTGACAAGGTGGGGACGGGTCAAAGGCTGGACTGGATGATCTTGGAGGTCTTTTCCAACCTCAGTAATTCTGGGGGTTTCCCGTGTGCTGGGAACTGCTCCTGCAGTCGCTGCCCAGGTGAAGCTCTGTCCATCCCACAAATCTATTCTGGGAGTCCTCTTGCCTGTGCTGCCTCTGTAACCCCCACACTGCTGCCCTTCAGCTCAGGGGGGAGAGGGGCATTAATTGAAATAATTAAGTAGCTGGATAATTAACTGCCTGCTGCTTCTGCCTAAGACAGTTAGTTATCTAGTCTTTTAATTACTTAGTCATTTAGTTGCTGAGTTTTTTAGTTATTTGTTTAGTTATTTAATTATTTAGTTATTCGGTACATGAATTATTTAATTACTTATTTAATTATTTAGTTGTTCTGCAAGTTCATTATTTAATTACTTAGCTATTTAATTGTTCAGTAAAGTCATTATTTAACTAGCATGAGCCCCACGGTCCTGTGCCACCATTTCTGTCTGAATTTCAGTTTTGTCCCACAGATGTTCTGCTCTGGAAATCCCTCCCAGGGAAGGAGAGCTCTGTGCAAACACTGGATTCTGGCACCTTCCTCACTGTCCCTGCAAGAGTCCCCACAGGAAACTCCAAGGCAGCAACAGGGGAAGTCCCTGCAGGTTTGTGACGCTCCAGGTGGGGAGTTTCAGCCTCAGCCAACTCTGTGAACCACCTGCCCTCAGCATCCTTGTCCTCCCCCACTGGGAATCCGCTGTCATATTCAATTCCTGGAGTGATGAGAATTGGGGGGACTCTGGAGGTGTTACAGTGTGGAGCTGGCACATCCCAGCTGTGCCCCCGAGGTGCTCCCAGGTGGGAAGCAGAAGAGAGCAGCAGTGCAGGACTCGGGCTGCCCTGCACAGGTGGGGAAACACACAGGGCTTCAAGTTGCACTGGGAAGGTTTAGGTTGGACCTTCGGAAAATTGGTGGGGTCCCCATCCCTGGAGGGGTTTAAGAGCTGTGGGGATGTGGCACTTGGTGACAGGGGTCAGCGGTGCCCTGGGCAGTGCTGGGTGGACCGGGGGATTCAACAGTCTGAGAGGCTTTTCCAACCTCAACAGTTCCATGATTCCGTGCTCTGCAGGGTGTTCCCAGAGCACACCTGGCCTGGCCTTGATTAAGAAGAGGAGGGTGACACTCCCAGGTTGGCTGTGCTGTGCACACCTGGTGCAGGTGATGCTCTGCTGTGGAAGATGCTCTGGGAGCAGAAACAGCAGCTCCTGAATGTCTGTGCTGCTGCTCCCCACATCCCTGCTCTCTTGACCTCGAGATGTGTGGCGTTCATCACAGAGCTATTATGGGCTGTGACATTGTGTTCCACATCTCTGGGCTCTTCTTCCTGGGAGAAAACACTTACAGGTTAAATATATCCCAAGGTTCTGCAGATGAGGAGAGAAACACAAATCCACATTGTGTATCTGGAGAAGATCTGAGGGAGGATGTCCCAGTTTAGTCCCCTGGGATGGCAGAGCCTGGCCGTGGCTCTGGTGACAGAGGCAGGAGGGAACCCCTAATCCTGTGTCTGGTGTGAACCACCCCCAAATCTGTGAGAGAAGCAGAAGAAAAGCAAAGAACCTGGCGAGGTCCATGTGGCGCTGAGCTCTGCTGCTCTCTGATCTCTTGGGAGGGATTTTGTGTTCTAGTTTGAGGGTGAAAGGGGGAAGGACAAAGACCAGTGCTGAGGACAGGGGTGAGACCCAAAGGCGACTTTTGGGGGAGCCACTGCTGCCCTTTCCTCCTGAAATCTGCTCTGACACCATTCCTGGGGGAACCAGTTTGCACCCCCTCCCTTCAGAGCTCTGCTCAGCTGGGTGCCCGTGTTTGTGGGGTCACACAGCTCCCCCCTGCAGCACTCACAGGGGTTGGACATGGGGGCAGGGGGCTCTGTGGGACACGGGGCTGCTGGGGGAGGTTTGCAAACTCTCAGTGTCAGCAGGACCCCGGGGGTCCCATGGGAAGCTGCTGTGAACCAGATCCCAGCTGGGCTCAGCTCCAGTGGGCTCTGCCTGGCGTGTCCCTGGGTGGGAGCTGCTGGGGACACCCCTGGAGCACCCTCCCCACTGGCACCAGGCAGAGCTGGCTGTGCACCAGCATCTTCCTCCTCAGACACTGGCCCTGCAGCCCCTGCCTAGGAATGGGGGTCCCTCGGGGTCCCCTGTGCACTGATTTTGGGGGGGGGCCTTCACTCGCACCCCTCCTTGCAGAGCCACCAGCGCATCCACACCAAGGACCATCGTCCCCAGTGCTCCCAGTGAGGGAGAACCTTCTGTTTCCACTTGGGGCTGGTGCCACATTCCCTCTCATACTGGTGTGCCCCCCCAGGGAAGCTGCACACCTGTAGGCAGGTGCTTGGCTCACCACAGGGAGAAAGAGAGACTTCAAACTCAGGAGCACCATCAGCCCCGGGTTTGCCCGGCCCAGCTGAGCCACCCACTGGGCACATCCAGCCCAGCTCCTGCTCTCTGTGCTCAGGTGCACCACGGACTGGGGGCACAACCCCCCCTCACCCGCTGCAGGTGCTGGGAGGAAAAGGCTCTGTGAGTAAATAAAAATGATTTAAAAAGCTCTGAGAACAATAGTGCACCAGCTGTGGCTGCCTGGGCTGGGGCAGGAGCCGTGGGGCTCAGTGTGGGAAAGCAGCAGGTGAGGGGCTGGGGGCAGGGAGCGTGGCCGTGCTGAGCTGTGCCAGGCTGTGCCATCCTTGCTGTAAGTCTGTCCCTGTCACTCCTGTCACTGCCAGCCCCACAAGGTGAGCAGCTCAGCAGCTCTGCACTGGGGTGGGGCAGTGAATCTTGGAAGGGTTTGAGCTGGGAGGGATCTCACAGCCCAGCCAGTCCCATTCCCTGCCGTGGACAGGGACACCTTCCACTAGACCAGGCTGCTCCAAACCCTGTCCATCCTGGCCTTGGACGCTTCAGGTCCTTCTCCTGAAACCTCTGCTGAAGCCAGATTCAGCTCCAGCCATAGTGCAAATGGCCCTTGCCCTGGGGTGGGGTCTTGGTGAGGTGGTGCCTCAGGACATGCTGTGGGACACCCTTTGCATCCTGGATACAGACAGGGCTTGTATCCAACTCTGTGCCAGGCTGCAGGACATCCTTGCCCTCTCCTTCCTAGTTCTCCTCCACAGCGTCTGGCTGGACCCTCCTGGTGCCCCCCACCCCAGCTGCCCAATGCCTGTGGGGTCTGGTCCCTGTTGTTCACCACCCCAGGCAACTGGGTGATGCCACCAGGAGCCCTGTGGGGCTGCCAGGCTGCAGGACCATTTCTTGCCTCACAGGTACCTCTAGAGTCACCCTCACAAGTCTCAGTGTTTCTCTAGTGACACACAATAGTGTAGTCTGTGTCTCACCTCCCCTGTGCAGGCTGGAGCACCCCGAGGAGCTCTCCAGGCTCCTCTTCCTCACGCCAGCCCCAGAGAGGTCCCTGTGGGTGCCTCAGCTCCAGGGGCAGCAGAGGCAACCTCCACATCCTCCCAGTGACACCCTCTATTCCTGGGACTCCGTCCTTGCTCCTGGGCTCTGCTCAGCCCCAGACACGCTGGGGACCCCAAAAAGGTCCCACTGCATCCCACAGAGGCTCCTGCCCTGGGAAGCCTCCAGGCACTGGTGCTGGTGTGGGGTGGGATGTGACACGTGGTGGTGTAGGGCTGGGGCTGTGTGGGGTGTCTCATGGGGTGTCTCGTGGGGTGTCCGTGGCACGGCGTGCAGGGAGGCAGCTGGAAACCAGCCTGAAGTGGAAAGTGTCCTCAGTGGGGAGGAAACCTGGAGCTCCTTGTATGAGCCTCAAGTTTGGGGTGCAGCAGCAGCACACTCCCCATTTTGTAGAATCACAGAATCATTAATCTTGGAAAAGACCTCCAAGGTCACTGAGCACAAGCTTCAACTGAAAAATGTCCTGTCCAGCTCCCCCTTGGCCAGGACTCAGTGGCTCAGTGCTGGCAGTGGGGACAGGCAGTGGCTCTGCTGTGGCAGGAGCCCCTGCCCATCCTGGAGGGAGCCCAACTCTTCCCTGGGAGAACTCAGAAAATTTATTCAAATCCTTTTCTGAAGCCAAAGTGAAGTGAATCAGATCCAAATGCTGCATTTTGAGATGTACAGGGCATCAGAGGAGAGAAAATACCAATGTTTTAATGTGCTAATTCTTTGCCTGGCTCCAGTAGAACATTTCCATGGCTGCTGCTGATGTGATGGTGCCTTGTCAGGGAGCTGTTGCCTTTCCTGGATTCTGGATCCTTCTGCAAGACCAGGACCTCCCTCTCCTGCTGCCTTCTTACCCCGGGCACCTCGGGGAGGCATTTCTTGTCCCTGGGGGAGGAGGGAGATGTGTTCCAGGGAAAAGGGCCCTGGAGGGATGGGAATGGAGGGGCCAGGGCTGGGCTCAGCTTTGCTGGGTGGGGCAGGGCACAGCTCAGTATTGTCTTTTCTGACAATTGGACTTGATCTTAGAGGTCACACAACCACAGAACCATGGAATCCCAGGCTGGTTTGGGTTGGGAGGGGCCTTAAAGCCCATCCATTCCACCCCCTGCCATGGGCAGGGACACCTCCCACCAGCCCAGGCTGCTCCAAGTCCAGTTCAACCTGGCTTTGTATGCTTCCTTGGATGGGGCAGCCACAGCTGCTCTGGGCAACCTGTGCCAGGGCTGCCCACCCTCTTGGTGGTACACAGGTTCAGGGGGTTGAGGAATTCGGGGTGCAGTGCCTGCAGTGGGCCCTTCCCCTACAGAACCCCTTGTCTTCTGTCCCCACTACGTGGGTGCCTCTGTCCCTCTCCCTCTCTACCTCACTGGGGTTTAATCAGGAACCAGTTCACAGACAAAACTCCATTTTGTACCTTCTCTTTGAATTCCTCTGTTTCTGCAGACTCTGAAGATCTTGCTGAGGAAGAAATGTAACCATTCTATTAAGAACTGAGTGAAAATCACATTAATTCAGTGTTCGTGGGGCTGCAGCTGAGTGCAGTGAAGTGTCACAGCCAGGGGAGCAGGTTGGAACTCAGGTTGGGAGGGGACATTCTCCCTCCTATTGCTCCTGCCCCGTGGTGACACGAGGCTGTGGGAAATGGGAAATTAAGTGAATTTAGAGAGGGAATGTCTGGAGAAGATGTTGTGTTGCCAGGGAGTGAAAAGTGGTTGTGTTCTCCCTCATTCCATAATCTACCAGACCAGATTTCAGGGGAAAAATGGGAATACTAAAAACCCCCCGAGTGTTTCACATGAAATAATCTTCCATGGTAGGGAAAGATATTCCCATTGCTCTGTACAATGAGGTTACTCTTGCACTTGGTTAGAAGTACTTCAGGTAACAAAATGTTTTGAAGAGCTGAAAAAATTACTGTCGAACCATTCCAGGATAAATGCAATTCTCATTTATATCTGGCAAGGTCGCCCTTGGATTTTGATCTGTGGGTTTCCTTTTTTTTTTTTTTTTTTTAAAGTGTGACAGAGAATGTAACTCGGGGTGTTGATTTTCTAAGAAGTGTGGGAAGTGAACACAATTGGATCTTCCATATTTGCTTAAACCAAATTCAACTCATGTAACTTAGAATCAAAGAATCATGGAACCCCAGAATGATTTAGGTGGGAAGGGACTTTGAAGTTCACCTCATCCCACCCCCTGCCCTGGGCAGAGACACCTCCCACCAGCCCAGCTCCTGCCCATCCAACTTGGCCATGGACATTTCCAGGGATGGGGCAACCACAGCTTCTCTACCCAGCCTTAACCAGGGCCTGGCCACCCCACAGGGAAGAATTTCTTCCAAATCATGATTCTGTAGATTGTTGATTTGATAATTGATCTTCAAATCGTGCCTATGACCGTAGGTTATTGCTGGCAGAGAGTCCCCACCCAGCCGGCAGCACCGGGGGGCTGTTTGGGAGGTTTCAGCAGTGGAAC
Source organism: Formicarius rufipectus (assembly GCA_013399695.1). Taxonomy (NCBI): domain Eukaryota; kingdom Metazoa; phylum Chordata; class Aves; order Passeriformes; family Formicariidae; genus Formicarius; species Formicarius rufipectus. Next base: position 159,567 of record VXAU01004036.1, on the reverse strand, counting down.
CAGGCAATTTTCACCCGTGGCAGACGAAAGGCTCCCAGACACCCGTGGCGCTCCCTGTCCCGGGAGCGCTCTTGCTGTGCCCGTGTCCCCCCCAGGTCCGCACCGGGAGCGGGTGCGCAGCAGGGAGCGGGGCACATCACCTGCAATGCAACTGCGGGAAAAGCAGGAAATGCCTCACCCGGGAGTGTTAACTGCTGTTAATGGTTAATGCTCCGAGACTTTAAAGCTGCCCAGTGCCGGGGCTGATGCTCTCTCTGAGTCCGGGAATGCCCGATATCCCCAGCCCCGGGAGCACCGCGGGGATTTGCGCTCCCCCGAGCTCCGCACCGCCCGGGGCTGCGGCTCCTCTTCCCAGGCTGGGGCTGGCCCGTGGTGAGTCATTTTATATCAGACACTGCGATGTGGGGCAGTGATTCTGTTTGAAAAGACTGAAGGGAAGGAAAGTGGCGTGTGAGAGGAAGGGATTTCCATAAACTGGGAAGTGGAGGTGGAAGGTCCAGCTGAACAGCTTGGCAGCTCACAAGGAGTCAGAGCGGCTGCCACTGGAGCCTGGGAACGGTCCCAGGCGGATTTAATCCCCAGTTCTAGACCCAGCCCGGCTCGATTCACCTGGGTGACGTGGGTTTGCAAGTGGAAGAGCCGACTGGATAAATATTTGCGATGAGCTGCAGGTCTTTTCTGTACCGAATGGTGTTTTCAGTGGACTTCGGGTTCAGAGAGGCAGAGAATCCTCCTTAATGGAAGTGCTTAGAAATGCAAACATGTCTGACTTGAGTACCTGCTGCTTGCAATGAAAGTAAACCAGGCTGCAGACAGGAAAGGTTTATCTTTGGTCTGAATCCAACCGGTTTTCCTCCATCTCAGCCCTGGTCTGGAAATTTTCTAGTGTGTGATGGAGCTTACACGGGCGATGGCAGGGGTAAAATGGGGGAAAGCACATAAACCCAGCAGTCCTGTGGTATTCCTTCTCTTCAAAACCCTTCTCACGGTAAAGCCTCTGCGGAGGACTCGAAGCTTGGCTTGCTTGCATTATTCAAATCTGCAAAAATACCCACAGGCCGATCAGGCACGGGAAGGTGCTCTCAGCTCAGAGATGGTGCTCCCAGGTCAGGGACTCTGCTCCCACCTCTGAGATCCCAGCTCCAGGATGGTGCTCCCAGCTCTGAGATCCCAGCACCTGGAGGGTGATCCCAGCTCTGAGCTCAGGCTGTCCCAGCACTGCAGGAACTGAGACAACTGAGCTCAGAGGCTGGGATGGTGCCGTGGGCTGAGCATCAGTGCAGAACTCTGCACTCGGAGAGTCTCTCTGGGGTATTTCTGCTTTGGGTCAGCATTTCTTTGTCCAAAGATCAGCTGTGCAGCCCACCATGTTTTTAGCCTTTTTTATGAAGGAGTGGAAAAGGCAGGAAAAGAAAGGTCTGGAGCCCCTCTGCTCTGGAGCCAGGCTGGGAGAGCTCAGGGTGTTCAACCTGGAGAAGAGAAGGCTCTGGAGAGACCTTAGAGCCCCTTCCAGTGCCTAAAGGGGCTCCAAGAGAAAGGCCATAGCCCTCAGAGGTGCAGTTGGGTGTCAACCACATGGCAGACCCTTCCCAGCACTGGTACTGGGGCAGGATTTATTCCTGTTTTTGTGGTTTGTTCAAGGAGCTCTTGGAGATGAATCAGTTGCTGATCTGAGCAGGGTGAGGAATTGTGTCATTTCACCTCCCTGGGGGAACACATTGCCCCTCAACAGACACGGCTCTGTGGGCTCACAGGGGGAGCCACCGACTATGAAAAGCCGATCTTTTATGACTATTTTTATGATTTTTACAAGTTTTTTGTGATAGTGGATAAAGCTGAGCCAGGAAAGGGCCTGACCTGGTTTGCAGTGGCAATGGAGGGGCAGAGAAGCTGTGTTCCTTAGAGACACAGTTAGGGAACAGAGTCCTTTACACAGCAAAACACAGCGAGAGGATGGAAGGCAGGTGCCTTGCACTCTGATTTGTAACATCTCTACGGGGTCATAGGTAAATTCAGGCTCACCAAGCGTCATTTGCCTCTTCTCTTTCCTGCAGAGAGCCGAGCCAGGCTGACACTGAGCACGGAAACGCCATGTACGAGCTCAATGAAAGCAGCTTTGACCCCATCACCTTTGTCCTGACAGGCATCCCGGGCATGGAGGAGTCCCACGTCTGGATCTCTGTCCCCTTCTGCCTCATGTACCTCACCGCAGTGTTTAGCAACTCCGTCCTTCTCTTCATCATCAGCACGGACCGGAGCCTCCACGAGCCCATGTACCTCTTCCTCGCCATGCTGGCTGTCTCTGACCTCATGCTGTCCACCACCACGGTGCCCAAAATGCTGGCCATCTTCTGGTTCAGCGCCAGGGAGATTTCCTTTGACGCCTGCGTCACACAGATGTTCTTCACCCATTTCAGCTTCATCGTGGAATCCTCCGTCCTGCTGGCCATGGCCTTCGACCGGTACGTGGCCGTGTGTGACCCTCTGCGCTACTCGTCCATCCTCACGCCCTCGGTGATCGGGAGGGTCGCCGTGACCGCCGTCGTCCGGGGCTTCTGCATCATGTTCCCCCCCATCTTCCTGCTGAAGCGGCTGCCCTACTGCGGGCACAACGTGATGCCCCACACGTACTGCGAGCACATGGGCATCGCCCGCCTGGCCTGCGCCGACATCAGAGCCAACGTGTGGTACGGGCTGACGACGGCGCTGCTCTCCTCGGGGCTGGACGTGGTGCTCATCGCCGTCTCCTACGCGCTCATCCTCAGGGCGGTGTTCCGCCTCCCGTCCCCCATGGCTCGGCTCAAAACCCTGAGCACCTGCGGCTCCCACCTCTGCGTCATCCTCATGTTCTACGTGCCGGCCTTCTTCTCCTTTCTCACGCATCGCTTCGGCCACCACATCCCAAGCCACGTCCACATCCTCCTGGCCAACCTCTACGTCGTGGTCCCCCCTATGCTCAATCCCATTGTCTATGGGGTGAGGACCAGGCAGATCCGGGAGCGCATTCTCCGTCTTCTCTGCCCTGTGGGGGAGTGTCCCCGCCCCAGATATGGGGGCAGGTGCTGAGCAGGGGAAGGGGAACATCAGATGTGTCTGGAATGCAGCACCAACAGCTGCAGCGCCCAAGCTTTGCCCAAGGGGTTCAGGAGAAGCTGAGGCTGGTGGGATTTCTGGAAATGTGGGCCTGGGTCATCAGCACCTTCACTGCTAATGGTTTCTCCTGAAGCTGCTTCCCATGAATGGTCCATTGTCAGAGACTGGGCAGGTTCAGCTGAAGAGCATTGAGGCTCTTAGACCTCCTGACTCACTGTCACCTGCTGCTGATGGCTGTGTTTGCTCTCCTGCAACTTCGTTTCTACCTGGTCCTTCACCTGCTCTCTCAGTGTCCAGCCTGTGAATTCTGTCATTCCCCAGACTGGAGCCTGGCACACCAACCATGGCTGGGTGGGCAATGCACTGCTCACCGTGGCACAGAGGGTGGGTGGCCTGTCCTGTCTTCATTGCGGAGGGACCCTGCCACCTCTTACTGATAGAAGTGTTTCCCTGCTGAAGAGCCATGGGAAGTTGAGAAAGGCTTTATTGTCCTACGTTTGAGGGAAACATATGCCTTAAACCATGACTGCTGAGCTGAATTCAAGCCTCTGGAGTGGCATGCAAAGGGACAATGCTCTCTTACATCCATGACATCCCACTGGAATGTTTTCTGCCTGTGCATGTGCTGGCTCATCAACCACTGCTTTTTTGGTGGATGTTTGATTTATCCTTCAACACCAAAAGAGCTTTGTTGGTTTTTTCCTTGTTCCCCTTATTGGTGCATGTACCAGTTGAGCCAGTAACACATTCCACCTGCAGTCAGTGCCAACCTGCCTCGAGTTGAGAACGAACAGTGGTGCAAGAGTGAAGGGTGAGCACTGGGTATTGCTGGAGGGGCAGTGAGGACACTCCGTGTGTCTGCACTATAATCTGAATCGACAATCCCACAATCACTGAGGTTGGAAAAGCCCTTCTGGCCCATTGAATCCAAACTGTGCCCGATGCCTACCTTGTCCCCCAGCCCAGAGCACTGAGTGCCACCCTCAGTTATTCCTTGGACACCTCCAGGAGTGGGGACTCCACAACCTCCCTGGGCAGCCCCTTCCAATGCCAGACCATCCTTTCCAGGAACAAATTCCTCCTGATATCCAACCTGAGCCTCTCCTAGCACAGCCTGAGGCTGTTCCCTCTCCTCCTGTCCCTTGTTCCCTGGGAGCAGAGCCTGACCCCCCGTCCTCCCCGGCATCCCCCTCCTCTCAGGGAGTTGCAGAGAGTAAGAAGGTCCTCCCTGAGCCTTCTTTTCTCCAGGCTGTTCTCTGAGCTTCACAATATCTGCACTCTGACAGCAAGGAGAGCCTTGGCCCTGGTCCTCTCTGCTCCACTGCTCACAAAGAGCAATGCCAGGGAAGCCACCTGACTCCCCTGTGTGCCAAGGGCAGGAGGGGGGACACTCACCTTGGGGCAGGGGCAGCAGCACTGCCAAGGTGTCCCAGGCATGTGCGGGGGAGAAGGGGCAGAGACAGAACTGGAGTCACAAGGGGAAGCCCACCAGAGTTTCAGGTCCCTGCTGGAAGGTTGCTGAACTCATCACTGCTTGGAGTGGCTTTTGTCGCATCATTGGAATATGGAGGATGGTGGGACATTGACACCAGTGGCCGTGGTCTTGTGAGGAGTCTCCTGGATCCTGCAGCCTGGATCACAGCAGGAATGGGGTGTTCCCACATGGATGGAACTTCTCAGGTAAACACTAAACCACCTGCATCCCCCAAAACAGTGGCAGCAGTTCCCTTTCCACCGAGGGAAGGAACTCTGGGATGAGGAAGAGGAGGAAATGCACCAGTGCCAGGAGACCTCACTGTGGTTGGGGCTGATCAAACCCAACATCTCTGATGGAGAGCAGGAGCTGCAGGTGCTCCCTGGTACCAGTGGTGTTCACACCTGAATGATGCAGGAAGTGACTCCAACATAGCAACCCACCTCCACCTCGGCTCCAGCCATCCCTGTGACAACTTCAAAAGAAAAGGGAAAGAGAGAGATCCATGACTTCAGACCAAAAGCCCTAAACGTTCCTAACTCTCTCAATACATTTCTTCATTTCTTTGTTTTGTTTTCTTCTGATTTGATCAAAGTTGACAACCTGAGATGGGCAGAGGGGAAATGAAAGTCTGTTTGTTAAAGGCTGATTGTCTCCCAGTGGCGATAACGGAGCTGGGTACAAAAGCTGCTCATGTCATTGGGTTTTTTTAATGTCCTCAGAACATTTGTGTGTGCACTGGCTTTCTTAGCAAAAGAAAGAGTGTTTGCTCAGAGCAGCTGCGTGATTTCTGATAGGAGAGGGAGCTGTGAGAAGGAAAATGTGTCAGGAGAGCGTGTCGCTGTTGTCAGCTTTGAGAACAATTGAGCTGCCACCTGAGTTGATCAATATACAGGGTTTGGAGCAAACTGGTCTAGTGGAAGGTGTCCCTGCCCAGGGAAAGGGGTGGAAGTTGAATGAGCTTTAAGGCCCCTTCCAAGCCAAACCATTCTGTGAATCTGTGATTTTCACCTGAATCTCAGCATCAAACTTGGCTGGGATGGGCTGATGCCATTTCACCAGGTGAGGAGGTTCGTGGAGAGACGCTATTTACAAGGGCCTGCAGTAACAGGACAAGGGGGAATGGGTTCCCACTTGCAGAAATCAGGGTTAGATGGGATAGTGAGAAGATCTTGGCTGTGAGGGTGAGCAGGCTCTGGCACAGGGTGGGCAGAGCAGCTGTGGCTGCCCCTGGATCCCTGGGAGTGTCCCAGACCAGGCTGGACGGGGCTTGGAGCAGCCTGGGCTGGTGGGAGGTGTCCCTGCCCATGGCAGGGGGTGGCACTGTATGAGCTTTAAGGTCTCTTCCAACCCAAACCAGCCTGAGATTCCATGATTCTGTGATTCTATGGATCCATCTGCTCCTTGGGGTTTTCCAGAATGGTTTTATGCCCTGGAGGAGGCATTTTTAAACTCACTGCTCTGTTGTCTGGGTGGACATGATGGCCAGGTCAGGAGCAAACTGCCCAGGGACATGTCCCCGAGTCAATGAATCACCAGTTGGGCCATTCCTGGCCAGGGGGCCGTGCCTAATGGGTCATTAGCCAGCCAAGCAGGGAGATTTACATTTCAGCGTGGTTAAAATGTCAGCTTAATAACTCACACTGGGTGGGAAACTGCAGCTCCTGCACTTTGTACTTTTTCTCCAAATCTAGAGACATCCATTCTGTTTTTAGCTCAGTTGATGGTTTTTGTAAATGTGTTTGGAGTGCAAGGACCCTTTCCTTGAGGGGGGAAGAAAGAAAGGAGAAAGGTTCCCTGCCCGTGGAAGGGGGTTGTAACGAGATGAATTTTAAGATCTGTGCCATCCCCAACCATTCCAGGATTCCATGATTCTATAATTTCAGCTGTCATTTTGGAAAAGGTAAATGAAATCTCAAAAGACTTCAGGAGATAAGTGGAAGTTGCTGAGAAACCTCTGGCTTCAATGAATGCTTTTGTGCACAGAGAAGGAGCTGAGTATGCCTGGAGTGGAGATGGAGCCTCAGCTTTGTGCTGAGTCAAGCTCTCAATGTATGTTTGAAAGGAAAACACTCTCCAGTGTGTGATTGCTTTGCTGCATGGACAGGGACAAGCTTGGCTTTCGTCACAGACAAAGCCTCGAGTGTGCTGGGTTCAAGTATCCCATTTCCACTCAATTTTTTTGCTGTTCATGGACAGTGGTGCTTTGTTGTCTATCCTTCATCTGCAGAGCTCTGGGGTCAATGAATTAGAGCTGCAAACCTCCGTGTTTTCAGTTCCTCTCACTTGTCTCCTTATCATGACTTGGCAAATGGCAGGATGGTGGATCTGGGAAGGATGGGCAGGGGAGAGAAGAAGGGGATCACGCTCTGTGTCAGTGGCTGGCTGGGTGTGTGGAGCTCACCTGGGGTGGGTGAGGAGCCAAGTGACAACCCATGGATCAGGCTGCCCATCCCTGGAAGTGCTCAAGACCAGGCTGAATGGAGCTTGGAGCAACCTGGTCTAACAGAAGGTGTCCCTGCCCATGGCAGGGGGGGTGGAGTGAGATAATTCTATCAAATGCTGATTTAATAAGATGCTAATTAAATAAAACCCCCACTGCACACAAACAGGGAGATAAAAAACAGCACAGCACCTCCTTGAACTGTTCTATCTGAAACAAGATGGTACCTCAATGTTCAGGGGGAGGTTTCGATTGACCGGTTTGCTCTCAGGAATTAGAGACTCCTGCTGGTCTGCAAAGGTCCCTGACAGCTCCCTGAAGGGTTGTGGCAGCTGGGAAACTGCTGACTGCAGGTCCCCTGCCCTCCCTGTGCAGTCTGCTGGTTTCTAGGGGAGGAACAGTAGTCCAATAAAATCAGAAATGGGGACAAAATCAACTGAAATATCTGTCGTGGGAATATTTGCTGATCTCCAGCTCAGAGCTCCCAGATTCCTCTCCATCATGGTTCCCCAAAAAGTTAAAACAGTTCCTGATCCCAAAACACTTCCAGTCTGAGGAAAGGACAGGAGTAAAGCTCACACCTGGTGGACAGGTCCCTGCCTACCCAGGCTGGTCCAGGTACAGCCCTGGGAATCACTTTGAGATCCAGGACCAGGGAATGAACAGTGCAGGGGTGACTGTGGTGGGGGTGTGAGCGATGGGGTGGTGGGGACTCACTGAGGCTCCTCCAGGGACAGCCTGAGGGTCTACAGGGCTTGTACAATCCCCACCCAACTAGTGCAGTAGTAGGAAATGCCCAAGGAAGCAAAGCAGGGACGTCCCTGGTGCCCTTTGCCACCTGAGTCAGGTGTGAGCTCAATCACCTGTGCAGTGTCCCAGGGCCCTCCTGGACTGGGCTTAAACACCCAGGCTGGACCTGTCCCCTGGCTGGCACAGGAGGTGGGTGACACACTGGGCTGGGTCACAGCACTGTTGTTTCAACCAGGTGTGATGAGATAGGAGTAGATTAGAGAGATGGGATGTGCTGGGGTTCCTGCAGGGTTTGTTGAGTGACACTGCCAGAGGCACATGACCATCCTCGGCAGCAGTTCCAGCTGTGTGACCCCAAACTCCTGGCACGAGCCAGGCCAGGAGGGCACTGGCAGTGTTGCATTTCTCTAGGGGGTGGAAGCAGCACCCTGCTCCTGTTCAGTTCCTTCAGACCTGGTGGATGTGAAGGGATTTCCCTTGGAGAAGGATGGATGTTCCTTCAACACTTGGAGAGCGTGGTAGGGAGCTAGTGCAGAATGTGTTGTATGTTTTCTGTATTCCCTAAGACTCCAGTGCCAGAGAGCTCAGAGAATCTGAGAATTGTTTATTTTGAGGAGACCTGGCAAATGTGAAGCAGATGGGAATGTTTTGATGATCACAGAGTGATGGCTGATGGTCATAGAACCATTGTGTGATTCTATGATGGTTTTTAAGATGTTGTTCAACCAACACCAACACCTGCCCCACAGCTCTGTCCCAGAGAGGCAGGGCAGGTGCCCAGATGTGCTGGTGTGAAACCACTCACAGGGACAGCAGGAGCCAGACAGTGGGGTTACTGCTGTCCCCATGTCCCTGGGGTTTCCACAGGGTCCAGCTGGGTACCTTTACAACCATGACCTTTGCAAGCAAAAATGCCATTTCTAATATTGAGAGGCTATTGAGGGGCTTGTGAAGTAGAAAACACTAAAGAAGTGCATAAAAAGCCCGTGTCTGTCTGTTATCTCAGAATACAAATGTCTTTACTTGAGCTGGGGATTGTCTCCATGGAATGAGAAGAGGCAGGGTTGGGGCAGGGTTGCTTTCTGAAGAGACTTGGGTCTGAGAGCACCCCACAGGGATGTTCCAGGGATCTGTGCACCCCTATTCCCAATGTTACACCCCAAAGAATGGGCAGCGTTACTGGGACCAGGCAAGTGGAGATCAGCAAACCCAGATAGGGGGTCTGAAAGAGCAGGTGGAGGAGCCACCAGACCTGAAAGTCTTCCTTTGGTGTACCCTGGATCAGCCAAACCAGTGGGGGAAAAAAACAAAACCAAAATGTTTCTGACTTGAGTCAGGAAAAACAGAAGTTTATGGGCTTAAATTTAACAGAGAAATGGGATTATCAGAGAAATCTGAAACGGTTTCATTTGCCTTTAGATCCAAATACAATAATGGCAAAGTGAATATGAAACTTGATCAATAAAGTGTAAAAGGGCAGGAATATAATTAGTGGCAATCAGGGTTCATTTGGATGTTCGGCTTCTGTGGAGTCACTGCATTTCATTTTCCAGTGACTCCAAATGGGGTGATAAAGTTACCCCAAGGCTGATTAAAGTTACCCTAAGGCTGGATGCAACCTATTTTTTGTTGTCACAATATTGTGAGGTAGAGCTCATTATGTCACACAAACAAATTAATAAATGATAAATAAAGCAGCTGTTAGTGGTGTTTGGCCAACTGTGAAGTCTCACGTCAATACATATCTCATTTTCCATACATTCCCAGGGAGGTTCTGCAGGGATTGGCCGGATGCTGGGTCTGTTTTTACATGATTGGTATTGGTTGTGTAGAAACAAGTATAAAATCATTGCTAATCAGGTTTTTAGCTGCTGCAAAGACACAGATTGAATTGAGGTGAGTGCAGAGTCACCCTCCCAAGAGGGGGGCGAGGGCTGCACCAGCAAAGGGGCTCAGCCCCAGCATGGGGCTGCGAAAGCTCAGGGCTCTGAGGGAAGGAGAGTTTGGGTGGGGGCACCTGGGGGGACGTTTGACCCCAGTGTGAGGGTCCTGGTGTGTCCCAGGAGCAGCCAGGGAGGGGTGATGGTGGGCAGCACAGGGCCACGTGTCTCTCGGCTCGTTCCTGAATCCTTCACCCAGTCCCCAGGGCCACATTTCTGGATGTGGGTGGGGAGGAAATGGGACGGGAGGTTAGAGTTGTGCTGGCTTCCGGGAGAGGTCCTGCTGCTTCCCTCAGCACATGCCAGAGCTGCCCAGTACACTTGGGACATCTCTCCCACTTATCCAAAGGTGATGGGGGTGAGACAAGGGCAGGGGAAAATCAGGAGGAACCAGAACCTGGATCCAACTTCACTGGGCTGCAACAGCTGAGGGCTCCTCATCCCCTCTGAATGAAAGTGAAAGGAAAGTACCTTACAAGTACTTTTTGGAGTGCTGGAGGGGTGAAGGTGGGTGATCACAGCAGTCCTTTGCTGTGAAATAAAACCTGTTGTCTCATGAACTGCTGGAAAACACGACAAGCTCCTTGATGGTCTGCTGAAGGGATGGGAGGCCATCAGGGGACTTCAGGTGAGCTGTGGGATGCTATCTTGACCTAAGTAACTTGGTCTTCCCTCTGGCCTGGGGTAGGGAAAGGAGAGTTTCTTTACATATTTTAGCATTTCTGGCATGAATTATCCCTCTGTTTGTTGGGTGAGTCAAGAAGAGCAAAACCCTGGTTTCAGCCTTGGACATCTTTGGATCGTGAGCACCGTCTGGAGAGTTCCCTCTGCATTATAGCAATGGAGAAGTCTGGAGCAGCTGCCTGGATTTCCCAGCTTTCCCTGGACAATATAGATTATCAGATGCATCAGGAACGAAGTGTGAATTTTCTGTTTCTTCAGTCAATACTTATGTTTTGAGATGGAGTGGGAGTGGAGAGAGGCAAAGTTTGCTGGGGAGAAAAGGGAAACAGACTCTCCCTGCTGAGAAGGAGGATGCCCTGGTACCACCCTCAGTGCCTTCACCTGTCCCTTGGAGGAGGAGCTGGCTGGCCCTGTAAAGGGCTGACTGATTTACAGACCCAGAGCAGGGACTGGAGCTGGTTTCCTGGAGAGCTCATGAGCTTCATCCTCAGAGGATTATGGGACTCAAGCCCTTGGCTGACAATGCTCTGTGCAGGTGGTGGAACCAGAGACATCCCAGGATCCTGTCCAGCCTGAATTGCTCCACAGCTCTGTGGCTGTGAGTGGTTGTCACGGGTTAGGTAGTGTCACGTGTGCTCAAGATCTGTAAGACATTTCTGTCTCACCTCTGATCCTCCATCCTCTTCCAGAGGTCTGTTCCACCAAGTTGCAGCTGTTTTCTCAGGGTCTGGTTCAGAGCAGCCTCTCGAGGCTGGGAGGAACCTGCGAAACTCTATTCTGTCTTAGAATCACAGACTGCTTTGGGTTGAGAAGGACCTCAAAGCCCCCCCAGTGCCACCCCTGCCATGGGCAGGGACACCTCCCACCAGCCCAGGCTGCTCCAAGCCCCGTCCAACCTGGCCTGGGACCCTCCCAGGGATCCAGGGGCAGCCACAGCTGCTCTGCCCACCCTGTGCCAGCCCCTGCCCCCCCTCCCAGCCAGCAATTCCTTCCCAATATCCCATCTGATCCTGTTCCCCCTTGCCCTGTGCTTCCAGGTCATTGTCCAAAGTCCCTCTCCAGTGGGGGGCCAAATCAGTGTTTGAAAAAACAGCAAAAAAATCTGGGGAGAAGGGAGACAGAACAGATATTATTGCAGTGATGGAGAAAACACTTGTTTTCTACAGGGTACAAGACATTAATTTTTAAAGAGCTGTAGAGGCATCTTCATTGTGGAAGTCCCACGAGAAAACATCTGATGCTGAGGATTGTTTAATGCCCTTGAGAAGGATGAATTGGAACGGATAGAAAACTAAGCCAGATGTATTCTGATTAGAAATAAAAGCCTTATTTTGAATAATGAGAATAATTAACTGCTGTGAGAGGCACATGAGAGCAGCAGCAGATTTTCCAGCAGTGACTATGTCCATATCTCCATGTCCCTATGGAGAAGGGAATTTTTTGGGTACAAAGTTGTTTTCTCCATGAGATTTTGGAGGACCAAGAGGCTCTCCTGTCCTCACACTTGGTTTGGGGCCCTGCTCTACTTCTGTGCATATTTGCATTGTGTTAATTCCTGGTGTTTCTGAGCTGTTCCTGTCCATCCTCTTTGGACAATCTCTTCTGAGCAAGAATAGATCTTAGAATCACAGGTTCCCCCGAGTTAAGTGACCCACAAGGATCACCAAAGCCCAAGGAACACTGCAGTCCAAGTCACCCGTGTCTCTACCTCCTGGGCTGCTTGAGTCCTGCTGTGTTGTCCTTCCAGCAGCCATCAGTGTCAGTTTTGAACTCTTTTACCCTTAAAGCTCTGCCTTTTCCACAAAGGGCCCTGTGACCTGCAGATGAACACCACCCAGCATTGAGGTTTTATGGGTATGACACTTGTTTGTGGCAGTTTGGAGTTCCCAGAACGGGGTGGAGGAACACGGGGACAGCAGTGATTTGTTTCTGATGGGCAAAACTGCACAGGGCCAAAACACTAGAATCTGAAGGGACTTCATATTTTTCCAAGGCCACCCAGAAGCAGAGTTCATGACTGTTTTCCACACACCTTCCTATGGGCTTCTTCAGCCATGGTTTTTCCAGGAATGAATAAAAAATCAATCCCAGGCACACTGTGGAAAGTCCACTTCAGAGAGAGAAGAATTCCATGTGGATTTTGTGATATATTGGTTAAAAGAGAATTATTTTAACTTTAAACAAGTTGACATTTGTCGACACGTGGCTGTGCTGGGAGCCAGGAGGCAGTGCAGGAAACAACTCCTTTGCTTCCTCAGTGAGGAATTCCTCCCTGAATCAAGGAATCACGGAACCATGGAATGGTTTGGGTCGGGAGGAACCTTAAAGATCATTCAGTTCTGTCCCCCCTGCCACTATGTCAGGTTGTTCCAAGTGCTGTCTAACCTTGAACACTTCCAGGGATGGGGCAGCCTCAGCTTCTCTGAGCAGCCTGTGCCAGGGCCTCACCACCTTCACAGAGAAGAATTCCTTCCCAGGATCCCATCTAACCCTACCCTCCTTTAGTTTAAAACCATTCCCGCCTGGCGCTATCCCATCATTTCTCAGTGAGCAGGAGCCAGAGCTGCAGACAGCAGGCAGCAGGGTGGTGGGTCACTGCTGTCCCCAGCAGCCAAAGGGGCTGTCAGTGGCACTGAGGGGACAAGGGACACATTGTGGGGCAGGGAGCAGCCAGGCATCAGTGCCACATCCCGGGTGTGTGGCCGTGGGTTCTGTCCGAGCAGACAATGGCAGAGCAGCTGTTTGGGGGCTGCAAACATGCCCTGGGGCTTTGGAAGTGCCTGCTCCTGGCACAGCCTGGGAACAGATACCACACCACATCCCGCATCCTTCAGGATCTGCTCTGGGCACGACTCACAGACATGAGCCGGGCTCTCTGTGAGCAGAGTAGGAGAGTTCTGATGAAAAGAAAATGTTTGTAATTTACAAAATTGATGTGGACATCAAATACCCTGAAAGCTGTGAGGGAAGGCTGAACAAACAGAGCTGTTCTGCTCTGCACCTGGGTTTTTCTACACTGGTCTTTGGGTTTTGCAGATGCAGAAATTGAGCAGCGACCTGGGGAGCGTGAAAGCTTCTTTCCAAACATCACACAAACAAGAAATGAACCATGGGATGCTGAGACGTGTTTGCCTCCTTTTGGCTTTGTTTTGAAACAAATCTAATTTTTCTCGGTTGGGTGAAGATTTGTTCTGCTGGTGGCTCTGGAGCGTGTCTGCTCTGGGAACTGGGAACTGCTGGGAGCCCACGAGAGGAGAGGGGGGAGTCCAGGTGTGGGGCAGCAGGGCTGGCAGCAGAACCTCAGGAGGACCCAAAGGCTGGTAGGGATGTGAAGGTGCGGGGTGTGTCATATCCCCAGAGCAAACCCAGCAGGACAGGGGCATTCACTGAGAGGGAGGAGCAGGGTCTGCAGTGGAGAGGGAGGGTCCCTGAGAGCTCTGCAGAGGGGTTGGCTATGGCAGCCTGTGAACAGCTGGGTGTGGTGGTTGTCCCGAGTGGAAATGGTCCTGGAGTGCTGTGAGCTCAGCTTTCCCATGTCGTGGTACTCCCTGGGCCCCAGGGATGAGATTGGCTGGGCACCAACCTTTGAATTGAAGGCTGGAGCCTTCCATCTGTGCCTTCACACAAGGGCTGAGCTCCAGTGCCCACCCATGTTCCCTGGCACTGGCTCCTTCCCTGGCACAGGCAGAGCATGGGATAGTTCAGGCACGTGTCTCCAGGCCAAGACAGCAGATATCATCTGCCCAGAGTCCCCCTGGAGATTAGCTGTGCTTTTCCAGGGCCCTGGAGCAGCAATTCCACTGTGGCAACAATCCTGAGCCATGAGTATGACATAGCCAGGCCTCACCTCACATTTGGGATTTATTTGGATTAGCAATCCAAGTGGAGAATGACTTTGTATGTGGGCAAGGAGTGACAGGACAAAGAGGAATGATTTTAATCCAAAAGAGGAAAGATTAAGGTTAGATGTGAGAATTAGATGTGAGAATTAGATCTGAGAATTAGATGTGGGGAGAAATCCTTCCCTGGGAGGATGGGCAGCCCTGGCACAGGTTGGGCAGAGCAGCTGTGGCTGTTCCATCCCTGGGAGTGCCCCAGGCCAGGTTGGATGGGGCTTGGAGCAACCTGGGCTGGTGGGAGGTGTCCCTGCCCATGACACAGGATAGAACTGGATGGGCTTTCCCTTCTCACCCAAGTAATTCCAAATTTCCATGCAATACCTGCAATCCTAACCAAATGTCAGTATGGTGACACTCTTGCCTTGGGCTTTAGTGGTGGTGAATTCTGTGCTTCACCATTGCTCTTGTGGAATTACTATTTTTATTATGGTCAAAATATTTCTGTGTTTCCACAGGCGCTGGGGTGACTCTCCTGCAGCTGCTGCCTGAACCTTCATTAGTGCTGGAATGCTCCAGCCTGCAGGAAATTGTTCCTGCAGGTGGATGTGTTCCACCAGTAACCACGGTGACATTTCTGGGGGCTGGAGGGAGGGGTGGTCACCCACTGACCTGAAGCTGGGGTCGGGTTGGAAGGGACCTTAAAGGTCATCTAGTTCCATCCCCCTGCCATGGGCAACGATGCCACCCTGCCACTCTGTCCATTCAAGGCGAGCTCCTGAGCCTCAAACTCTTCCTCCCATCCCCTGGAGGAGCCCAGCCCACTGATCTCCTCTCTCATTCCTGTGGGAAACTTCCAAATTCCTTTTAGGGAATTAATCACCAAGAGTGAACTGCATAACAATAATAATTCAAACCCGGGATTGCTATTTCTGCAGGTGTGCTCAGTTATTTGCAGGAGCGATCCGCTTCCTCGATCGCTCCACCGCTCGGCGTTGTCCGTGCCACACCGGCTCGTCGGACTCCCAACACCTGTTTTCCCAAAGTCTGGCCGCGTCTTGCCGCATCCTGCGGGTCCGTCCCGTCAGTCCAGCGGGACCCCGAGGACAGGAGGTGCGGCGAGGGTGTCACTGTGCCCCGGGTGGGTCGGGGTCGCACCGAGCCGGGCACCGCGGACCCGCAGCGATCGGCCCCTTCGGTGTGCGGGGCCGGGTGGGGACGGCACAGCTGGGCTCAGCTCCTCAGCCCGTGGGTTGTGCGGGGGTCACCGCGGGGCAGCTGCAGCTGCCGAGCGGGGCACGGAGCGTGCCCCGTCCTGTCCTCGGGGATGCCGGGTGGGCACACGCGTTCCCACCGCCCGGCAGAGCCCGCAGCGCCAGCCGGGGACCCGCTTCTGCCCAGCTCCGGAGCTGTTTGTGTTGTGGACTAGGGGCCAGAGGGACCTCAGGGGCGCTGAGAGGTTGGCACAGAGCTGTCAAATTCCCTGTTAACAACAAATCCGGGAAAACGCTTCCCTCCTGAACGGACAGATCCGTCGAGCTCTGACTGAGCTCCGCCGCTCCCCGACGGGGACGAGGCGTCTCAGAGAGCTGAGGGCGCCGGCTGGAGGGGTCTGTGAGAGCTGGAGGGATCTGTGAGAGATGGAGGGGTCTGTGAGAGCTGGAGGTGACCGGGCAGCAGGAGTGGCCCCGCACGCACGGGGTGATGCTCGAGGGGGCGATGCCGGCGTGGACCACCCGC
>VXAU01004036.1:115149-143567 GCA_013399695.1 Formicarius rufipectus | reverse complement strand
TCCCCCCAGTCCCCCCCCCCCCCCGGCTCTCTCCCCTCCAAGCAAGAGAAACGCGTCTGCGATTTTCATTCTCTTGGGAGGAGACCCGGAGTCACCCTTGAATCCTTTCTCCCCCACGGTGGTTTTGTTTCCCTGACCTCTCCCCTGAAGGCCGGTTATTGGGAGCGGGTGCTGGGGGTGGGGGGAGGCTGCCCCCATGGATATAGGGAGGGGGTCCAGCCCCTCTCCCTCTGCAGCATGAAAACCTTTCCACAGCGACCCCACGGATCTCTGCACAGCTTCTTGTCATCCCAGGGCAGCTCGGGAAGGACGGGGTTTGTTTTTTAGGTAATTGCTTTTAGTTCAAATTGAAATGAAAAGATTTAATGGAAGAAGAATCCAAGGGGCTGCTCAGGGGAAGCTGTGGGAGCCCCATCCTCAGAGCTGCATTAAAAACTGTACTAACAGAGGTTTACAGTGAGGATGAATCATTGAGGAAGGGGTCTGATAGATGCTGGGAGAATGGGTCTCATGCTGAAGAGGTTCCTTTGGTGCCATGTGATTCCCACTGGATCCATGTTTCTTTGCAGTTTTCCATTCCCATTTTGCTGGAAAGGCCGAGCTGTTGGCATGGCAGCACAATTATCAGCTACCAGCACTAGTAATATTTTGTCTGTTAATACAGCACATCTATTTTTGTTTCATGCAATATTTATGTTGAACTGTTTAAAATCATTTACAGGATTGGTTTTTACTATTACAGAATAGTAGTTATTGTTATATAATGGTTCTTCACATTCTCATTTTTATTACAGAATCACTTATTATTTTGACTAATTTTATTTACAATGACAGTCCACTGTCATGTTGTGTTTCTCTGGATCAAGCTTCTTGGACTTTCATGGTTCAGGATATTTTAGACATGGAATTGAGTGTGAACAGGGAATCTAATCTGTTGTTAAAGAGTCAGTTGCTTTGTCATACATAAAGTCAATATTTTGGTGTGCAGCAGTTTTGTTTTTCAGCACTTGCATCATTTCCTCCTCTCAGCTGCATAATGGATAATTCCTGATCTGAGTTTTGGTATTTAAGATCGAAATGTTAATGTAGAAGCTGCTGAAAGCATTTGCATCTCATTTTAACTTTGGTGAGTCTGGGTCTGATCCAGCCTCTGATGCTCTTCAGGCCTCTCCAGGGCATCAGCGCATCCCTTCCTTTGGCTGGAGGGGGAATTCCACCTCACTCAGGTTTTCCCTTGACACAAAGGTCTTAAGTGCCTGGTTAAATTTTATTTCTGCTATATTTGCTCTGAAAAAACCCTGAAAAGCAAATGGAACTGGGTCCCAGAGGCAAAAAGGGAGGGAGAGAATTTGGAGATAAGGAAGGTACATGGGCATCCAACTTCAGATTTGGAGCTGATTTTGTTCTTTAGTCCAGAGAGTGAGTCCAGGGGCTTTAAAACCTCCCCATTCCTGATGTCTAAGATCATCTGGTGCATCCCTGCAAACACTTGACCTTTCTTCTCTCATTGCTCAACTTCTTCTTTCTACTCTGGGCGCACAGAACACAGAAATATCACAGTGTTTGTGCAACCAGGCTGAGTCTGTCTCCAGCCCCTCTGCTTGAAGTGGAAGCACTTGAAAGAAAAATACATTTATGTCGTGTTAAAATCAAATGAGGAGAAAATTTGGATGTTGCTGTTTATGCATGCCAGGGGTGTCAGGACAAGCTGCAGGGCAGTGCAGACCATGGGGCTTGTAATTCAGTTTTTACCTCTGGCTGTGACTCTCCACAGACCACAGCAGGTGACACCAGGTGTTTGGTGCTGATGGAAGAGCTCAAGCACCTAAAATAACATTCTTCAATGCCTTCTGCCTTGGCTTTCAGGTGAACATGCCCCTGGTCAACCTGACCAGCCTGACACCAGCCACATTCATCCTGGTTGGTATCCCAGGCATGGAGCAGCTGCACATCTGGATCTCCATCCCGTTCTGCACCATGTACCTGGTGGCCCTGCTGGGAAACAGCGTCCTGCTGTTCACCATCTGGAGCGAGCGCAGCCTCCACCAGCCCATGTACCTCTTCCTGTCCATGCTGGCCGTGGCTGACCTGACGCTCTCCACCACGGTGGTGCCCAAGATACTGGCTCTGTTCTGGTTCCATGCCAGGGGGATTTCTTTTGGTGCCTGCCTGACCCAGATGTTCTTCCTGCACTTCACCTTCTCGGCGGAGTCGGTGATCCTGCTGGCCATGGCCTTCGACCGCTTCGTTGCCATCTGCCACCCGCTGCGCTACGGGGTGGTGCTGACCCCATCAGCCGTGGCCAAGACCGGCCTGGTGGCTTTGCTGAGGAGTTTCTGCATCATTTTCCCGTGCATTTTCCTGCTGAAGCGGTTGCCGTTCTGTGGGCACCGCGTCATCCTGCACACCTACTGCGAGCACATGGGCATCGCCCGCCTGGCCTGCGCCGACATCGCCGCCAACATCTGGTACGGCCTCATGGTGCCTTTCACAGTGGTCGCAGTTGACCTCGTCCTCATTGCCGTCTCCTATGTCTTCATCCTTGTGGCACTGTTCAGGCTCCCCTCCAGGACTGCCCGACGCAAGGCTTTCAACACCTGTGGCTCTCACCTCTGTGTTTTGTTCTTCTTCTACGTTCCCGTTGCTTTCACGGCAATAACGCACCGCTTCGGCTCCAACATCCCTCGCCACGTCCACATCCTGCTGGCCAACCTGTACGTGCTGTTCCCGCCGCTGCTGAACCCCGTCGTGTACGGAGTGAGGACACGGCAGATCAAGGAGAAGGTTGTGAAGGTGTTCATCTGCCCCAAGGGCCACTTCCTGAGAGAACAAGAGTGAAGGTGATGGACACCTTGGTGGGACTCCAGGATCCCCACCCCAAAGTATCTTTCAACTCTTTCAGGCAACATTCCCAAGTCTTTTGGTACCCCAGTTAAACACAGAACACATGACACCCCAGCACCACTGTCCATGAGTTTGTGGAAAATGTAAGATAAAGGCAAAAATCAGGATCTCTAATTGACAATGGAAGGAGAGTAATCAAAGAGATGGCAACCTACCTGAGGTGTGCCACCTGTGGGAAATCCCAGACTCACAGAGTGGTTGGAGTGGGAAGGGACCTTTGGAAATCATCTTATCCAACACCTTGCTCAGGCGGGTTGACCCAGATCAGGTTACTTGGGATCACATTCAGGAAGGGTTTGGAACATATCCCAGGAAGGAGACTCCACAATCTCCCTGGGCAAATGCTTCAGTGCTCAGTCACCCTCACAGTAAAGAATTTTTCCCTCATATTCAGCTGGAACTTCCTATGTAAATCCCCTATGAGAAGGAGGCAGGTGGAATTCACTGTGATGTGAGAATAAATCTCTGTCTCAGTTGTGTTCTCCGGAGTCAGGTGGAAAGACACATAATGAGCATGTTCTGAATCACAGGTGTATAATGGAATTCATTTTAGGGAATTATTCTTTATTAAAATTCATAGTATCGAAAAACCTTCAAAACGAAATAACATAGAAATAAAACAAGTATTGCACTTCAGAAACCACGAGGTCTCTTTATTCCTTAATTGTATTATTTGACCTTACACTGAGTAAACGTGTTGGTGAAAAATCATTCCCAAAAGAACCACAGAACAGCATTGAAACAAATTGTTGTTATCAAATCCTAAAAATGCTCTTGCTCCAGTGTGGTTGCTTTCCTAGAGCTTAAAAATCTCTTGGGCATCCCTTTGGACCTGCAAAGCTGGGCAGGGCTGAGGAGCTGGGCAGGGCTGAGGAGCTGGGCAGGGCTGCCAAGCATCTTGGAGCAGCCTGGTGCACTGAGCCATGCAACTGATCACATTCTGTTGCTAAAATATCCTTTTCATTGGAGTTACTCTCTATAAAAATATCAAAAAAAAAATTAATGCCATTCTGAGGTGAAACAAGAGTTTCAGTAGTTTGACTTCAATTCTTGTTGTTCAGAGGTAACACATAGGATTACTATTTAGTGATGAAATTACAAATAAAAAGTGTTGCCTGTTGGAAGGTGGCTGTGAGGCAGCAGAAGGCTGGCACTGCCCTCCAAGGCCTCCAGCCAGTGGCAGCCACATGTATAATTCATTGGTTTCTCTACAGCAACGTGTGTTTTATTCGTCATCACTTTATCACTCATTTAATGGCAGAGGCTTAATGTTCCAGTGGAAATTCATCACTAGAACAGTCACCCAACAGGAGACCCAGAGGCTTTGCAGACTCTACAGACCTGCCAGTTTATGAAGGCAAAGAGACAGAAGTGGTATTTATTCCCATTTTTAGTGGTGTTTATTCTCACTCTGAGCAGCAAAGATGAGTTCAGTGATTTGCCCAAGGTACATCGAGCCTCACTTTAGAAGCTAAATAGGATTATGTTTTTTTTATGGTAAACATCTCATTTTCTAGGTCCTCAGTTGCTGTCAGAGCTCTCTGCATGTCCACCCTCTCTGCCTCAGTGCAGGGGTCACTGTTCATGGTGTGCCTCATTTGCACCCCAAAAATAATAAGGTTAAAGACAGGGGAATCAATGGTGCCATTGATGGGGGACACTGGGACAAAAATGGTGCCCTGAAAATGAGAAAGGTTCTGGTCTTCAAAGTAGGAATGCAGAGAGAGATTCCTTGTTTTCCTATGGATTAGAAAAAGAAAAAAAAGCTCAAACCTATCACAGTTCTAAAACCTGTCAAGTTTCAATTGGCTCTTGACCTTGCAAAATTTCTATACAGGTGCTCCATCAGGGTCACAAAAGCTGCCAGGGAGGAGGAAACCAGTGCTATGACACTTATAAATGGCACATTTTATTACAGAGTTGGAACCAGCGTTGTCACTGTTTCCCTGTAAAACAGAGCTGATGTGTTTCTTTTTGTCAGAAATCACCAATCCTATAGAGCACTGAGGTAAGAAACAAATCTAAGTTTGCCTTTGGTTTCCAGTGTTTGAGTTGCATTAGGTCAGAAATTATCTTTCAGGGTGCTTCCAATGCCAGCCATTCTCTGATTCTATAAACTCTGCATTTGGGTTTATTTTACACTGAAACTCTGCCCATAAGCACAATGAATCTGTGGGTGTGTGTCAAACCTGGGCTGGTGTTTTGCTGTAGGTTTGTCTTGGGACGTGTGTCCCATCCTGAGAACTGACCCTTTAGAGAAGAATGAAGGAGTGATTTCCTGGGGAGTCTGGACAACTGAATCAGCAACCTTAATGATCAATAAAGTCCTTTAAATTCATCAGGCAGCGCCGTAGTGATCTCAGTGCAAGCACACACACACCTTTGACTTCCCAACCAGCCTCTTCAGAAACACTTGGGAGGGATGATCCCTGTGTTTTCCAAGTGAGGGAAGTACAGGGATGGCCTGGAGGGTCTCCCCAGCAGGACCCCACAGAGCCTGGACCTACAGAGCAATGTTATGGAATGTCACTGGGATCCCTGGGTCACCAGCATTGCTGCAGCAAATTAATGCAAATCCAGTTCCATCCCAGCCCCAGTGGGGCTTGGATCAATAGAGATCCAAACTGCAGTGAAATCAAACCCTGAGCCTTGATTTGGGCCATGGACACCTCCAGGGATGCCAGTGCTGGTCCCCAAGTGAGTTGTGTAGGTCTGTGAGCAGAAGGTAATCCTGCTCAGTGGGGACAGGTCTTGAGCCAGCACAAGGACAAATGACACCCTATTTCTGCATGTTCCATAATTACTTTCTCCAAGCTGCAGCTGTGCTTCAGTTGGTGAGAACACTGCACTCCCAGCTCTGGGCCAGGTCTAACCAAAGCCAGGTTTGCATCAGCCTGTGGAACCAGAGTTTGGCCCAGGGTGTTCCTGACCTGGTTCAGTTCATCTTCCAGGGCACACACAGGGCAGGCAACATTGGGACAGGCTGCTCAAGGTGTTGGACTCTTCTCCCAGGAAAAACGATGAAAGGGAATGGCCTCAAGTCATGCCAGGTTTAGGATGGGTATCAAGGAAAATTTCCTTGCTGAAAGGATTGTCCAGCCCTGGAACAGCTGCCTAGGACAGTGGCAGAGTCCCCATGCCTGCAGGGATTTAACAGCCCTGTGGATGTCTCACTTGGCATGTGGTCAGTGGTGGCCTTGGCAGCACTGGGGGAACAGTTGGACTCAATGAGCTCAGAGTCCAATAATTCTATGATTTTATGATTCTACGATGCCTTAGTCCAACTGAGAAAGCTTCACTTGTGACCACTTGAGAGGCCTGCACAAGCAGTCAGGTGTCCTCTATTCATTTCAGCACCAACTTAGTTGAGCTGGGAGCAAGAGCTTGAGATGTTTCTACTTCGGGACTGAAGCTCACCAATAAAAGTTGTTGCTTTCACGTTTTAGACAAGGATTTTCAGAGTCTTTGATGGGCTTTAGGGGCCAAGCTTTTCATTCCATTGGCTGCTGGGCCATGGAACTTATTGAACCTCCCTAATCCATGTGCAACTGAAGAGCAAACACATGTTGAAATAGATGTTGTTGCATTTCTTTGAGGCAACAGAGAATCCCAGGCTGGTTTTGGTTGGAAGGGACCTTAAAAAGGCCACCCAGTCCCATCCCCTGCCATGGGCAGAAATACCTTTCCCTAGCCCAGGTTGTTCCAAGCCCTGTCTAACCTGCCCTTGAACACTTCTAGGGACAGGGCAGCCACAGCTTTCCTTGGCAACCTGTGCCAGGACCTTCCCACCCTCATAGGGAAGAATTTCTTCCCCATATCCCATCTAAATGTCTCCTCCCTTGTCCTGGCGCTCTCTGCCCATGTAAATAAGGAATTCTCCCTTTCTTTCATGAGCCCTCTTTTCAGGAGAGCAGTAAAGAATGACCTTATGCTAATGAACCATTTATTTCAGACTTAAGACTTGCTCATCTTTGTCTCTGCATTGTGTGAGTCACCGTGACTGAGGCTCTGTGTGTGTCTGAGGGATGCCTGGCACAACCTGCTCCTTCCAGAGGAGCTGCTGGAGCCACGGCCAGTCCCAGCATCTCCCACCCTGGGGGACACTGAGCCTTGCAGGGTGTGCTGCTGCTCCAGTTCCCCACAGATTCCTGCAGGTGGGGCAGAACAGCCCTGCACTGGGGCAGGCTGGGCTGCAGCTGCTCAGGAAGGGCACGGCGGGGCAGCAGGTCAGACACGGGGCTTTGGTGTGCCCCTGAACTGTAGGGCTGAGCCACCACCAAGCTCGAGGGAAGAGGTTCTACCCCTTGATCAGCGAATGTGTGACCACCTCTGGAAGGCTCTGTCCAGCTGTGGGTCCTTCCGTGCGTGTGATGATAAAGGGGAACAAGTCCAGGTGGGGCCACCATACGGGTGGTGCAACTGGGGCTTCTGACCAGGACAACGGAAGGCAAAACAGTTTCTAAATAAATCTTTCAATTTCTGAAACCTAAGCCAGAAAACCCAATTGAGTCAGACTTGTCTGAGGTGAAAAGACAAGAGGGTGGGTGGAAAAGCTGCAATAGGGAAAATTCAATTGGAGAATAAAGGAAAAATTCTTTCTTATGTGGGTGGGGACTCAGTCCTTGGAAATATAAAACCTGGATACCCCTGGAACTCATTCTTCAGGTTGGAAGCTCTTCACTTGCAAGGACATTACAGGTTTCAATTATAAAATCTTGGTTTTAATTTTAAATTTCTATCCCTGACAAACCCGACTGGGAACTGCTCAGTCCAACCTTCTCAGCCCTCAGAATATCAGTGTGTGGCCCCAAATCAGAGAGCACATATTCACATATTGATATATTTTAGTATTATTACTGTATTTTGGTTCATGAATTACCGAGGATCACATCAGTGGTTAACAAACATGCTGCTAGTCATTTTACCCTTGTCATTGTTATCTCTGGGATAAAATATCCATGAATAAGAGACAAATTCAGACCAACCTATTAAGGAGTTTTGAAATTTATCAGCTGCCTCAATATTTAGAAGTTTCCCCCAACAATGTCGGGGGGTTATTTTGTTTCTGGGTTTTTTTTAATTTGATTCTTTTTTTAAAATCATGATTAAATCCCATGTGCCCATCCTGCAGTGAGTTGGACTCTTCCAACCCCCCTGATCCAGGCTTGGTCCTGAGAAGGTGGATTGTGATACTAAGGATGTTTGTTTAATGTTTTTAAAGTAAGTGTGAAAAGTCTTATCTAAAGATCTTGTAAGTGTTCATCCAATAAAGATTGAATAAAGCCTGAAGGGAAAAAAATGGAAAAAAAATTAAAAAGAGAATTTACATTTTAAAAAATAAGAAAAATAATATGGAAATTTCACCTCACCAGCAGAGACAAAGAAGGTCCAGGGGGAGACCTGACTTACTAGTTCAGATGGTGTGAGTGGCAAAAGAAAATCTGAGTTGATCTAAAACTCGTCCCCAGTGTGTGGTGTCCCTGATGACTTCTGAGCACAGCCTCTAAGCCCACGTGAGTTGGTGACTGCAGACACAACTACACTGAAAGGGGATGAAATGAAACACTGATCGTTTGCAAATTTGAAGATAAAAATGGACAGATGACGAATTATTTGTCTGTTGGGACCCTGAAGTGAAGGACAGAAATTCCATGGAGACCCAGACCTTGCCTGAAGCCCATGAATGGACTTGGTGGGCAGATGGGTCATGAAATTATCCTGGAAATGTGATGCAGGGGGTTAGAACAGATCTCACTGGTCCTTCTCAGACTCTCCTGTACCTGGGAACAAACCCCACGTGGATTAGCGTATTAATTAGAACACAGAGAAGGGATTACACACTCTTTCCATACTTTGCCCTGGAGTCCCATCAGTGAAACCTCTCGGCAGTGAGATCGTGCTCCGCAAGAGCCCCCTGAGGGATGGATCCTCATGGCAACCTTCCTGCTCTGGTGCTTTGGAAACATCACCAATTCTGCGAGGCTGGGGACTGGGTTGGGTTGTGGTGAGGAAGCTGAGCCAGATCCACCGAGACCACAAACACCAACCCAAGCCAGTGGTCAGTGGGTTTGTTGGGCTTTGGCTGTGTGGGGGTGGGAGGGAGGCTGCAGTTGGGTGTTGCCCTCAGTGCTGTGGGCCAGGAGCTGAGCCCAGGGTGGGCAGAGCTGTCACTGTCTCACCTGTTCTGGGAGCTCTTTCATGGGTCGTGGCTGGATGAGACTGGTGTACAGAACTGCTCTGGTCAGCTGCATGTCTGGAATTACAGCCTGGAATTTCTCTATGGAAAGAGCTGCCCAGCCCTGGCACAGGATGACCAGGGCAGTGGTAGAGTCACATCCCTGGAAGTGTTCAAAACATGTGTGGATGTGGCCCTTGGGGACATGGTTTAGTGGTGACCATGGCTGATGGGGGAGCTGGTTGATGGATGGACTTGATGAACTTTTCCAACCTTAGTGATCCCAGGTTTCTATGACTCCATAAAGCAGTGGTATCCTGGCACAACTTGGGGTTCCCAACACCAGGGAGGACACCAGATTATCTATTCTGACCTCTCTTTATGGTGTTAGATCTAACAAACAGCATTTTAGATGATGTTTTACAGGGTCTGGGGAGCTTCTGGCACTGGGGTCACCACGAGCCACCTGCTCCTGGGGTAGAACTTCCCCCTGTCAGGTGGAATGATGCAGGAGCTCAGAAGCGACTTCACCACGGCTGGGTGAAGATGATGGCAAAGGACTCCCTCCCATCTTGCTGACTCCACGGGCCCTCCCTGCTCGTTGCCCTGTGCCCTCACACACTCAGATGTTCCATGGGGCTGGGGTCCCTCCAGGCAGCTTCTCTCATGGTCCTGGGCCTGGGATGGGGAGGTGATGTTGCACCTGGGGAGGTGGAACCCCTGTGCATCTTGGGGGCAGCTCGAGGGTCCCACTGGCTGGTGCTGTGTCCTGGGCACTGATCAGGAGGGGAATAAGCAAGCACAGGGGGCTTGTTTCTCTGCCAGCTTCCATTGACCTGAGGGTCCAGTGCTCCCTGAACCAGGAGAACTGTTGTGTGGAGTACTCTTTAGTGGATTTGGTTTTCCTGTGGATTTCTCTCACCACTGGGTGAAGCCTCTGCAGAATTTTGCCATTTGCAGTTCACTCTGGCAAAATGTTCCAAAGCTTAATCCTGCTGAGGGAAAAATGGCTGCTGTAATTGGTTTTAAATTTGCCACCTGCTATTTTGATTAATGCAGCTTAGTTCTCACATTAAGGGATAGAGTTATTACTCACTATCTCAGGGTTCCATGGAACCCTTCTCCACCCCCCAGTCATCCCTCTTCCTGGCTGGAGAGACCAGGTTCATCCACGTCTTCCCTGAATTTAATTATTTTATGCCTGTTGGTTGCTTTTGTTGCCTCTGCCCAGTATTGCCCAGTCCCCAGGAAGGTGTGTGGAAGGCGAGAGCAGCTGTTTCATCGAGGTTGTCAGATCAAGACCTCTGTGGTTAAGGGGAAGAGAAAGCAACTGGGAGAGACACAAAACACAGAAAACAAACCTTACAGGTGATGGGGACAATATCAAAGCCTAAAACTCTTCAGTAGTTAATTGATGAGCCATTAGGAAAGACCAAAACTCCTCAGTCACTCGTTGATGGACCTTTAGGAAACTCCAGCTCAGCTTTGAAGAGGGTCATTCTGGCCTTTATGGCTGATGCAAAGAGGGACCTGATGGAGGCGAGGATTTGGGATACCTCACGGTCCTGTGGGACCTTCAACACCCCTCCCTCCCCCAACCCACCACTGATCAGCATCCAAGTCACAGCACTTTCTGCAGAGCAGCCACCAGGCTCCTCTCCAACCCATCACTTTGGGCACAACATTCCTCAGCCTGGGCAGGTTTACCTGGACAACCTGCACAAAGCCACCATTTCTGGGCTGAAAACCATTCAGAAGTGGGAGAAATCACTGAAAATGCTCTAACACCACTCTTTAACATGCCATTCCTGAAATATTTCCTTTAACATTCCTTCTTCAGACATAATCCCAGGGTCCCTATCCAAAGACACTTCTGATACTGTCTTCCAGTCATGAAGGGAAAGAGCAGGAACCACTTTTGGAATAGGTCAGGAACTTTTCTAGGCAGGTTGTTACCCCATGTGCTCTCTCTGTCTGTTGACATCTGCTGGACTGAACCAGCAGCACATTTTCCTCTAAAGCATCTACCCAACCATTAATCAGTTGAATTCTAAAAAACCTGAACCCAGAGAACATGTTCCTAATGTTCCTAATATTTCCTGTAACTTCTTCCTGTGGTTAAACATCACCCCTGCAGAACATGCACTTGCTGATGTGGGCTCTGACGCAAACTGCTTTTTGACTCCCACCCTGGGATCCTCTCAGCAGGCTGGAGGTGGGTGGAAAGCAAAACTCCCTCAGGGAAATCCTCCCCATGGGTTGTTTTTGAGCTCTGCAGAGGAACTGGGGAGCAGCTGGGCCTGGCTCTAAACATGGAGGGGAATTAAAGCAGCTGCTGGACTTTGGGGGTCACAGGGCTGGGAACAAGGGATGTGTCTGGATTTAGTGTGAACAAACATCTCATCCCTTGGGCAGAGGAATGAGTGAACCCTGTGACTGAAACTGGATGAAAAATCCAGTTCTCATCCCCCCAGGTCCTCTCACCCTTGGTTCATGTGCCCTTCTGCCTGGGGCCAAACACTGCACAGACAGAGGGAACCTGACAGCTCAGGCAGCAGGGCAGACCCAGTCCTGGCAGCCTGGGGCTCTCCAGGGTGGAGACCTGAGTGCTCCGGGCTCCTCAGAGACACTCAGAGTCTCTCCTGAGCTTTGTGCTGGCACCACACACCCAGCCCTGCTGGAGCAGCCACTCCTGTGCCAAGGCACAGTGGCACCAGTGCTGGGCACCCTCTGCAGAGCTCCCCTGTGGCAGGGCACGTGTCCCGTGTCACTGGCATCCTGCTGCGACACCCTCAGCACTGCACAGAGCTGGGAGCTCGTGGCTGTTCACATCCCTCTCACAGACCTTCCCTGGGCTGCCCTGGGCATCAGGTGTGCAGGAGAGGGCTGAGGAGGTGCTGACCCTCCCTGCCCACTCAGGATGTTCTGTGATTCTGTCACCCAATTCCAGCCCCCTGCCACGGGCAGGGACGCCTTCCACCCCTCCTGCCTTACTCCAGGAAAATCTCAGATTGCACCTACACAAGGGAAAAAACCCCAAATCCCCAAACAAGACATATTCACATCGTTCCCAGGCTTTTCTCTTTAACCACATTGCCATGCTGGAAACCAAGACCTCCACTTCACTTTTGTGGGTGGGAATTGATCCCCTCTAGATTGTTCTGTGACCCAAAGAGGACCGGGCAGTCCGTGAGTGTGTTTCTTCTTGGAGACACAAGTGCCAGTTGTTTTGCACAGGAGCAGTGAGATTTGGGCAGAGTCAGAGCAGAGTGCTGGGGGTGACCAGCCCTGACAGCCGGGCTGGGACGTGTCAGCAGGACCAGGGGAGGTGGCCCTGCCATGGGCTGTGCCTGCCAGGAAACAGGCAGAGCCAGAGCAACCAGATCCGAGGGGAAAACAGAAGAGCAACTGGAGAGTCAGAGCACAGCTAAGAGCAGGGTGAATTCTTGGAAGCATTTCTTGGCTACAGAAATCCTGCTTTTGGCCACTTTCACTGCTGATTCTTGATTTTTGCCTCTCCTTCCAGGTGAAAGAACTTTCTCAAGTGAAGGATGATCTGTGCCCAATGGCCAGTATGAAAGGGGGGGTTGCCATCCAACTTATAATTACCACAAATTCTGGGAATTAAACCCTTGTGGGGTCCCAATGACATTTCCCACTGACCTCCACAGTGCCCCTGACACCGGGAGCCCTCAGATCAAGGTGACTCAGCCCCGGGAAGAGACACTGCCACAGTAGTAATTATTTCATCTTCACTTATCAGAGGGACATGGTTTTGTTGGGGGAAGCAACAGATTCAGTGTTAGAAAATGGTTCTGGATAATTTTTTGAAAAGAAGATCATTTTAACGCTGAGTCAGCTTTTCCTCCAGCAAACAACCACCATTAATGATGTATTTTTTTTTGAAAATTGGTGTTTTATCAGATGCCTGACCCAGCCTTTTGTATTTTTATTTTTCAGAAGAGAGATAATTTTTTTCATTAGCCCAAAGGAGCTGGGACATAAATCTTGCAGAAGAACACCCTTTCCATAAAATGTGTAAATAAGAGCCTCTGCCTCTGCTCTCTGATTGATTCTTTGTGCCCCTGCCAGGGCCTGCCCACCCTTTCCAGGCAGGAATTCCTCCTGCTGTCCCCCCTGGCCCTGCCCTGTCCCCCCTGAGCCCGTTCCCTCTGCTCCTGTCCCTGTTCCTGGAGCACAGCCCGACCCGACCCGGCTCCCCCCTCCTGGCAGGGACTTGCAGAGCCACAAGGTCCCCCCTGAGCCTCCTTCTCTCCAGGCTGAGCCCCCCCAGCTCCCTCAGCCCCTCCTCATGTCACTGATGCTCTAATAACACTCAGAAAGGTCCCCAGGCTGAGTCTGGATGAGACTCGCAGGGTTCAAAGTCTGTCTTAAATCCAGAATGTTCAAGAAAAACAAACAACCCCCCTCATCTTTATGTATGTGGTTGGTTTTTAAAGCTGAGAAATCCAAGCAGCCCACACAATGTGCTGATGAAAACACAGGAAGGGCAAGAAGGTTGGTGGGTCTCCCCCAGGACCCCAATATTTATTACCACTGAAACAGCACCAAGGAGTTGGTGGAACCTTCTAGTGGAAGATGTTTCTGCCCGGGGCAGGGGCAGTGGAACAAGATGATCTTTAAGATCCCTTCCAACCCAAACCCTTTTGGGATTCTGTGGTTCAGGCCCCTGTGTCCCTGTTAGTGAACATCAACACGTGCCAGGAGGAGAAGCTGTCCTAGATGGAGATAAGGAATCTCAAAACACAAACACAACAAATGAGTGGAAAATAAACATCTTACATGAAATTTTCAAAGAAAACATTAAAAACAGGAATAGAAGGAATGTTAAGGGATCATGTAGTCCACCTGCTCCTCTTGAAGGACAACAGATCATCGGAGTCAATCCAGAAGGGGGGGGGAACTGGATGAGCTTTCACATCTCTTCCAACCCAAACCATTTATTATTTTATGACCTTTCCTACCTCTCAGTTCAGCAAATCCAGTCTAATGACCCTGGATGGCAATTCTGTACCTCTCCAGAAGCCCCTTGTGCCTCAAAGAAGACCTTGTGCTTCGTTTCCTGGGGAATTTTAATTCCTTTATTGCTAGTGGGTCTTTGTTCCCTCACAGAAGGTGCCCCAACTTGGGTTTGGTGCCATCTGAGAACCAGGAGGAGGCTGGAGTTACACCAAAAATTGTAAATAGTCAGGCCCCAGTCTGGTGCTTTCTTGTGGAATACAGGGATAAAATACCAGATCTTTCAGGGAAGATCAGACCTATGTCCCCAAAATAATATGACATCAGCAACTTTCATGCCCAATGAAACCACTGCTTCCTGAGAAGCTCATTAATGAAAGCAGTGAATAAAGGCAGAAACCAGACCACTTCCTTCATCTTTGGAAATGAATAATTGATAACTTCATTTTTCCAGTGAGTTTTGCCTTCACTTTGTGGTGGTTTTGCTTGGGTTGTTTCCAAACACGTGACATGGGACATGTCCCAGTGCAGGTACAGCTGAACCCATTCCCCTCCTGGTTCTGCCCTGGCAGCTGGACGTGCAGTCCCAGCTGCAGGAGAAATTACATCTCCTTGGCACAATTTGTTCCTAAGACATTCATGGTCGCTGCTGCCACATGTGCTCCACAAAGGCTGGGCTTCTCTGGTCCACTATTTTTCCAGAAATGAATGTTAATCCCACTTGTTCTTTGCCCTTTTCCACCCTTGCTATAGCAGGTCCCGAGGTTACCTCCCTCCATGCTGGTTTTCATTCCCATTTATCTTCTGTTCATCCTCCAACGTCTCTCCCAGCAGCTCTGGGGCTGCTCCTGCCTCTCTCTGGGTGCTCCCAGGGGAATTACCACCCTGCCCTTACCCTGCCCTGCTCATTTAAAACTGTCCATTTCATTACTTTTGTATTTGTTTCCCTATTTCCTCTGATTTCTTATTTTACTGATGTTAGACTACTCCAGGAAAAATAATTTATAGCTAAAAAATAAATAACTGCTATTCCTGGTCCCACCATCCATCACTCCTGTGCTTCCCCAGCATCTGAATCCCAGAGCAGCTCGTCCATCAGTCTGTGCCTTGCTGAATGCAAATCTCCTCTTGCCTTCCCATCCATTTCTCTTTGCCTTTCCATGCTCTTGCTGCTTCTTTCTGTAAACCATCATTCCTGCTTTCTTCTCATGCCAGGGATCACTGCAAAGGTGGGGATTTGTGCCTGACATTTTCTAGTGCCCTTCTTGCTTAGTCATTTTGTTGGTGGGATTCGGGGGGGAAAAGACTGCTGGTTTGATTCCATCTGTAACAAACTGCATAACTTCCTGAAATGTGTCCTTCCAGGCACTGCTCTTGTGTCATCAGAGAATCGTGGAATGGTTTTGGGTGGAACATCGAGTCTCACCCCCTGCCATGGGCAGGGACACCTTCCTCTAGCCCAGGTTGCTCCAAGCCCCATCCAACCTGGCCTGGGACACTTTCAGGGATGGGACAAGGAGGTATCTCCACCTCAGTTTTCGCAAGCCCACCTTGCTGAATTCCAGTACTTTCAGCTACAAAAAACAGACAAAGAAGAACAAATACAACCACAGAAGAATAAAGGTCTTTAGCAGTGGAGGTCCTGCTTGGTGGCATAGTTCCTTCCCTAGAAATAATTACCATGGAGAATGTAATATTCCTGCATGTGCCCATAGAGTTGTTTGGGCAAAGCCATGAGCCCTGGACAAAAGTCAAATATCTCAGGGAGGAAGGAAGGTATTTTGGGACACAAAACAGTTTCTCTTCTTCCTACGAAGTTCTGTCTCTCTGTTTGTAGTGCCCATCTCCAGCTCTCCACCCTCTCCTGCTCCACCACAGCCCTGCTGCTGCCATGGCTCTGTTCCCATGGCCCTGCCCAAGCCCCACCATCCCCTCTGTGCTGCTGGTGTTGCCCTCAGCCCCAGCATCACCCCCAACCCACCACTGACCCCACACCCAGGTCGCAGCACCTTCTGGAGAGCAGCCACCAATTCCTCTCCAACCCATCACTTTGGGCACCACGTTCCTCAGCCTGGGCAGGTAGACTTGGATAACCTGCACCAACTCACCATTTCTGGGATGAAAACCAGTCAGATCTGGGAGAAATCACTGGGAACATTCAACTCTCAGAATGTCCAAGGAGTGCCTGCAACTGGGAGTGCCTCAAAGGGGAGAAGGGGCTGCAACATTTTTCAGTGCTCATCCAAAAACAACCTTAAAGGATAAAAAATATAAATGGTTGGAAATCATGGGGTCAGATCTCCCTCCAGACACAGGGTTCCCGTGTAGGTTTGGGACAGGAGGACAACACACCACTTATCAGGTGTATCCCAATGTGCTTCTAAGAGACAAGAACTTGGACATCATTTACACACCGTGGCAGAGCTGAGCAGAACCTGCCCAGACACCAAGTCCACAGATGGCAGGAGTAGCCTGAATGGGATTTTCCTTCCACTCAAGCAGCTTTGCCTTCCAGGTTGTTTGGTCTTTGTCCTTTATGGAAATTTCCATCACAGGAATCAGGTCCAGGTATTCCCTCTTCCCCATCCCAGCTGGGGTAGGCAGGGCAAACCTGACACTCCCCAAATGGGTTAGAAGACATTTCTGAGTCTAAATTCTGCTTAGTCTGGGATACCTTCAGCTTTTGCAGACATGTGGCAGTAAAAACCCATGACAAGACAACATATTAAATTTAGAGAGATTAGATTAAATTTGACATATTAAACTTTGAGAGGGAGAGGAAAAAGTGCTTCTCTGTTTCATATAAAGGCGAGGAATTAGTGACCAGCTGTGACAGAGGCTGCATCATGAGGAGCATTTAAAAATAAAAACAATGAGCCAGAAAAGCTTCTGGAAACAGCTGCTTTTGATCTCAAATCTCCTGCAAATATGTGAAGCACTACAAGGCTCTGCAGCCTGGACTTGGCCTGACCTGGCCAGCCCTGGCATTGCCCAGATACTGGCATGGGCAGAGTGGGAGCTCCAGACAAAGTTTATCAGGGAGACCTTCCCACTGAGTCACAAGGGGCAGAAAGGACCCCAACACCCACTACAGACCCTCTCCCTAGCTTCCCCTGGCTTCCTTAATTCCTTCCCAGAGAGGAGTCTGGGTGCAGCTGGATCTGCCTCCAGCCCAAGACTTGGTCAATGGTTTATGTCTAAAGGATTGCACAGGTGTGACTGACCCTTTGTACCACTTTGTCTCCCAGGATTAAGAGGGGGTGGAACTGAATGAGCTTTCACATCTCTTCCAACCCAAGCCATTTATTATGACCTTTTCTACCCCCCAGGACAAGCTCCTACATTTATAGATCCCACACTCTCCACCCCCCAGACCCAAACCCTTCCTCCACCCCCAGGGCACTTCCCCCTCCTCAGCAGTATTTCACACCAGTGCAGCGAGGCTGGTCCAAAGCACAACTTTATTATCAACCCCACCCTTCAGGGTGTCCCAAAGGACCAGACACTAGAGCTCAGCCAATCCAGCACAGCCATGGGGTGGGAACAGATGAGCAGGAGAACATCAGAACAGAGATTGCATTGCCCTTCCCAGGATGTCAAGAAAATCCCTGTCCTGGTCAGCAGCTGGAAGCAGAAGTGGGTATCATGGCCCAAGAGCACAGCTCATGCTGAGCAATTATTGGGCTGTGTGACCAGCTGGGACAGACAGATCCAAGTTACCTGTGCCAGCTCCTCTTCCAGGGCAGCTGGAGAGGTCCAGGCCATGTCCCTTTAGGAGAGAGTCATAGGGACCCCCATCCATGGGATCCACAGCCACTGGCTACCTCAGGGACCAGCACAAGGGCCAGAGGCAGCAGGAGCAGGACAGACCATTGCACAGCATACACCGCTTGGTCTCTCTCAGGGGCCACGTCCTCTGTCCCAACAGGGGAAAATCTCTTTTTCCAAGCATAATACTTGGCCACAACCACATTGGGGTTCCCCTGGGCAGGGTCAAACCACATCTGGATGCAGCGGCCGCTGCCCCGGCGCTCAGTGGTGTATTTGTAGGAGTTGGACCAGATCTTCTCACACAGGTCTTTGGGGCGGGGGAAGACCTCGCTGAAGGGTCTGCACATGGAGCCCCAGGGACAGCGGTTCCTTCCTGGGGACAGAGCACCACAGGAGCAAACATCAGCACAAGCACTGGGACAATCCTTCCCTCGTGTCCTTCCACCTGGGAGGAGCAGGGCACCTGCCCACAGCCCATCACCACACCTGGGCTCATGGGCGGGGGCTTGGCCGCCTTCTAGTTGACAACATCAGTAGGTAAGAGAGATTTGGGGTCCTGGCAGCAGTGACACTGCCAGTGATCCACCTGAGGGGATGACAGTCTCCCCACAGCCCACCAACCTGTTGCCCAGTTCCAGCCCTTGTGCCAGTTCTCTTTGCAGGTGACAGAGTCCCTGCAGTCCTCCCACCACTCCTCGCAGTCCTCCTTGCAGAGGGGCACATGGAGGATCCTCTCCCGACGCCAGCTGCTGTCAGCCTGCAAGGGAACAGGACCAGGAATGATGGGGAGGGGGCCTGAAAGCCAAAGGCAGGATCTGCCCCACCCCAGATCCCCCCAGCCCTGCCCTTGGGCTCCAGAGCTGATCTCAGAGGCATTTCAGCCCCTGCAGAGACATGCCTTGACACAAGAAGTTCTTCCATCAGTCAGACAGGCCTAAGCAGTGGCCAGAGAAGTCTGTGGAATCTTTACACTCAGTAGGAAAGGTTGGGCATCCTAGAGTTTTGGAAGAAATTCCTCTCTGTGAAGTGGGCATCCCTGGCACAGGCTGCCCAGAGCAGCTGTGGCTGCCCCTGGATCCCTGGGAGTGTCCCAGGCCAGGCTGGACGGGGCTTGGAGCAGCCTGGGCTGGTGGGAGGTGTCCCTGCCCATGGCAGGGGTGGGATGGGATGGCCTTGAAGGTGCCTTCCAACCCAAACAGCTCCATGAGCTGATCCTACCTGGTCAATCCAGGGCCCCAGGTTGGGTGAGCACTCGTACAAACAGGTGTCCTGGATGAAGTGGCGCTTGCACTTGGGTGGCATCACCCCGCAGTGATTCCAGTTGAAGTTGTACAGGTTGGACTGGTCCTTGTGGGCTTCTGAGCTGGTGTTGGCTGTGCAGCAGGCATTGTCCTTCCAGGGAGAGCACTGCAACAGAGCAAGGCACAGGCTGGACAGGGAGGGCAGGAGTTCCAGGGGTCAGAGGATGCTGCAGGTGCTGGTTCCCTGCAGGGCTCCTGGCAAGGAGCCTTCAGCAGCCAGAGGATTTTCTGTCCTCCAGCAAACCCTCGGGCAATTTGGGCTGAGGAGTTCTGGGCTGCAGCCATGGAGTAAGAGCAGGAGGAGGAGGTCAGAGCCTCACCAGGATTTAGTCCCACCCTGAGGAATGGAAACAGATGCCTTCTCCTGCACCCCAGCTTGCTCTTAGCCCCATCTCCACCAAGGACCTGGGGCAGAGCAGGGAGAGTGTCCAACGCTGGGAGGGAGAGATGAGAACATTCCCTTTCCATCCTTTCCCTTGTTCTGCTCTGGGGCACCTGAGCTTTGAGAGGGGGAGATCAGCTGCTTAAAGAGGGACAACACTGAGCTGACAGACCCTCACACCATGGCCATTAGCTGGAAGAGGGCAGCAAACCAACAGGTCTCATACCCAGCATGGGCTTTCTCCCTCAGGCAAGGGGTAGCCAAGCCCATACCAGTCCATAACATCTGGGAAGGGGGGTACAGGGGACCCCACTGAGGAGGCAGGTATGGGGTGGGGCACATCAACAGCTCCTACCTGGTCATGCAGCTTCCCCTCGGGGCCAGGCTGGGCTTTGTGGTGCTTGGCATCCATGCAGATGTTCAGCAGAGGGTCCCTCGCTGGCAGCACCACCCTGGCTGCCAAGAGCACCAGCAACACTGGCACTGCTCCCATCCCACAGCCAGCCCGGGGGCACAGAGGTGCAGGGACAGGGCACAGAGGTGCAGGGACAGGGCACAGAGGTGCAGGCACAGGGCACAGAGGTGCAGGGACAGGGCACAGAGGTGCAGGGAGAGGGCACAGGCAGCAGGGACAGGGCACAGGCAGCAGAGACAGGGCACAGAGGTGCAGGGACAGGGCACAGAAGTGCAGGGAGAGGGCACAGAGGTGCAGGGAGAGGGCACAGAGGTGCAGGGAGAGGGCACAGGGAGCAGGGACAGGGCACAGGCAGCAGGGACAGGGCACAGGCAGCAGCGAGGGAGGTGCTGCGGGGGCCGGGCACTGCCAGGGTCGTGCCAGTGGCTCATGGCACCAAGGACACGAGCACAGCTCCTGCAAGCAGGGCTGCAAGGTCAGAGACACCTTATCACGGGAACAACAGCAGGACAAACACCCTGGGAATGCTCAGGTTGTGCAACACCCCCAGGGGTGCTGGGTGAGACCCACTCAGACTGGGGTCCTTTGCCACCCCACTGCTCCAGAGGGAGCTTCCAGCCCTCAAACCTTCTGCACCAAGACAGGGGTAGTTCAGGGATCCCTAGAGAGTATTCAGAGGGGGCAGGTAATACACAGACACCTTGGGTGCACCACGAGGTGCAGAAAGCCCACCATGTCTGCAGGGGTATCTTAAGACAGGAAAGCTTATTTTTTTCTTTGTTTTATCTGCATCTGGGACTTTGGAGACCCTCACCTGAGGCCTCCAGGGGAGACCTGAATCATCACAGAGTCGCAAAATGGTTTGAGATGGAAGGGACCTTAAAGCTCATCTCATTCTACCCCCTGCCATGGGCAGAGACACCTTCCACTAGACCAGGGTGCTCCAAGCCCTGTCCAGCCTGGCCTGATGAGCAATAAAAGATATTTCATACCATCATGCCTTGGCCTCCTCTGCCTGCCAAGAGGAAGAAATTTTACAGTAATTTACTGAAAAAACCCCAAACAACCAAAAACCTGACCAACCAACAAGACCCAAACAAGCAAATTCCCTGCTATTCCTTGTCAATACAGCACAAGGGTCTAAACCAACGGCCTTTTAGGATTTTACAAAACACAGGAGCAAGACAAAGTATTTACAGTATTAAAATAGCACAGAACATCCCAGAAGAAGCAGCTGTAGACCTGAGGAAGCAGACACAGAAATCTGAAAACTGGAAAGAACCTAACTTGCACCATAACTGTATTTATATATGCAAAACCGAAAAAGTCCTTGCTCAGAAAAAAAAAAAAAATCAAATAAAACCAATCAAACTTACCAGCCCTGAGAACCTATAAACCTACTGCAACACCTTAAAAACACTCAGCTCAGCAGCTTCCTGGGGGCAGCTTTAATAAGAAGCCTTCTGGCTGATGTGGTGGCACTTGGAAGGAACTTCCTCCTGTGTTTCAGGAGGTTTCACTGGTGACAGCCTTTGTTACTGCAGAGGTCGATGTTTTGGTTATAACCAGCTCATCTGGGCTCTTTCCTGAGCAGAACCTCTTGCCTGGGAAACACTGGGATATTTGTTTCCAAAAGCAGGTCTCTTGTCAGCCTTGGCCCTTCACAACCAGCCTGACTTCCTCTACTCACCCTGCACAGGCACTTTGGATTGGCACCACTGAGACAGAAGAGCCTACCAGGGACTGACCCAGGGCTCTGGGTGTGGAATAAATAACAGAATTAATTCAAAAGGCAGCAAATGACACGCAGGAATAATGCTGTGGCCTCAGAAGGAACAATAGCAACAACTCCCAACACAAACCAGAAATGCAGGTGCTGAGGGGAGCAGTGCAGCTCCTTGTGACTCCTGAGCAGAGACATTCCTGCTAAAAGCTTCAGCAGAGCCCATGGCAAGCCCTGCTCCTCAGCACAGGGTCAGTCTGCCTGGGGCAGCGTTGTCTCTCTTTTGCTGTTTCCTTCACCCACTTGCCAAACCTTCCTGTATTACATGTGTGATCACTTTAGGCTCTGGGAGACAGAATCCCAGGATCCCTGGGGCTGGCAAAGCCCCCCCAGCCCCCGGAGCCCACCCCGTGCCCGATGCCCACCTTGTCCCCCAGCCCAGAGCTCTGAGTGCCACGGCCACTCCTGCCTTGGGCACCTCCAGGGCTGGGCACTCCAAACCTCCCTGGGCAGCCCCTGCCAGGGCCTGCCCACCCTTTCCAGGCAGGAATTCCTCCTGCTGTCCCCCCTGGCCCTGCCCTGTCCCCCCTGAGCCCGTTCCCTCTGCTCCTGTCCCTGTTCCTGGAGCACAGCTCCACTCTCGTCAAGTGGAAAAGAACCTGGTGCTTCTGTCCCTCCCATTGGAGGTGTCACAGAGCAGATCTTCCCCCACCCACCTCTGCCCCTTCCCCTCCTCTGCTCCCTTCTGCCCCATGGGATGAGTCCTTCCCCCCCAGGCACAGCACTGGGGCAGTCTCAGATGGGCTGTGCAGTCCTGGCTGTTTCCTGCTCCTTGCCTGGCAATTTCTAATATCTGGTTTGTTTTTGGAACTGCTGATCACTGAACTGTGTTGTAACATTGTCAGAGCAGTGACAGCTTGTTCCTGAGAGAAAATTGTCAGCCACCAGCCTGTCATCTTCCATCTGACGTGTCCCATGTTCCCCCCAGTGCTTTGCTGCCTGCTCAACTCAACTGATTTTCTGTAAAAGTTGTTGGGTTCCTGTTCTGTGACTCAGTTGTAACAGGTGTCACAGCCCACTCCTACGTGGAAGAAAGTACCCAAGAGTCATAGATGCCCGTGGTTAAAAAAAATGGCAAAAGCCAAAAGGGTCTGAAAAACAAAGCTCACAAGTTTAATTGGCCAACTCCACACTCTGTGTGGAAATTGGTGCATATTTTGCTGCCTCTTTCTAATAGTGAGAAAAATAAAAGAGTAAAAGAAAGAGGGAAGAAGGGGAAGTGAAAGAGAGCTGGGATAGGAGAGGAAAGGGGATCACCAGTGCTGGCTCCAGCACTGACCCAGCCAACAGGGTGTCCAGGGTCCTGGGGGGCTGCCTGGGCTTTAGGGGGGCACCTTTCCACAGGGAGATCTTCCCCACCTGGGGATTGGGTTTCTTGCTCTACATATAAATGAGAAAGCATGTGCAGTCTGTTCTTCTGGACCTTCCTGGAACTGGGTCGAGGGGTTTTGAGGGTGTTTTGGAGGTCTTGTTTCTCCTCTACTGGATTGACAGTCTGTGCCCCCTCCATAATCCCATTCCTGCACTGGTACTGTCCTTTGTGCCACCACACACCAGAACAGGGAAGTTGGTCCCAAAAAGGTGCTGTCCCTCCAAAGTGCTGCCCCACCTCCGTAGGGACCTTTCCCAGACATATCCTGGTGGCCACATCCTGGTCTAATTCTCTTGCTTCAGTGGCAATTGGAGTCCGAGGCACAGCAACACATTAACTCCTTCCTGCCCTGGCTGCCACACCAAGGTCTGCTGCAGATTTTTACAGCTGGTCCTGGAGGGATTTGATA
Organism: Formicarius rufipectus; assembly: GCA_013399695.1. Taxonomy (NCBI): domain Eukaryota; kingdom Metazoa; phylum Chordata; class Aves; order Passeriformes; family Formicariidae; genus Formicarius; species Formicarius rufipectus. The sequence continues at coordinate 120,075 of VXAU01004036.1, read as the reverse complement.
TCATCAGAGACTTGGTTGACTCACTGTTTTCCCCTCCCCCAGACAAAATATGTTGAAAAGCAGAAATCAGAGAATCACAGAAGTTTTAGGTTGAGAGAGACCTTAAAGATTAGCCAGTTCCAACTCCCTGCCGTGGACACAGACCCCTTCCACCAGACCAGGTTGCTCCAAGCCCCATCCAGCCTGGCCTGGAACACTTTCAGGGATGGGGCTTATCCAAGTGCTTATGGATTCAGCCCTTTGTTACATTTTCTGTGACCTTTCCCCACACTGATGCTGTGCCCATGGCTGTGCAGATCCCCTCATCTCTCCAAAAAGCCTCTCAGTGTGTTCCATGGGAAAGTGCAGATCTTGTCCTTGCAGGGAGGACTTTTGGCCACACCCTGGGGCTCAGAGGGCACTGCTGGGCTCCCTCGTGGCTCCCCACTGCCACCAAGGGCCATGGAGCTTGGCATCATCAGACTCGTTAATGAGTGAAAAAGCAAAGGCACTGTGTGTATAAGGACAAGAATTAATTGTTGGTATCACTGACAACAGCCCAACACAAGAGTCACTGTGAGTCCAGAGCCAGTTATTGCAGAAAAAAAATTAAAAAAAAAGAGATAAATAAATATTTCTCTACAGGAAATAAAAGCAGTAGTAGTAATAATAATAATAATAAATTAACATTTTTATACACACAGTTCCCAGTTTCTAACTCTTCCCTGGGTTCACCCTTTCTCTACTCCTTGGGGTCCTGAGCTTGATGACTTTGGTTTGGTGGTGGGTGATACACAGAGCCATCAAAACCTGGAGACCCTCACAAGGATATCGATGCTCACAAGGATTTCTTCTGCCTCCCTCTAAGGCCCACTTTGTGTCTGCTTTACCTTTGATAATGTGCTTTTACACCTTGCTTTCCCCTCAATGTTCTGCAAGTGTTGATACACTGATTTCCTAGATACACTGCATTTTTTTATGTCAGATGCTCACTCTCTGCTCTCTTTGCCACCCCAAGCCATTTTGTCCCACTTTGAGCTTGTATTTCCTTGTCTGACCATTCCAGAGCAGTTTATAGTCATGACTTTTATATATATATGTTATGTAATAGTCATATATACACACACACATATATCTATATCTATCTCAGCCTGTGTCTCTCATCTTGCCATACCAGTGTTCCTCTGTGTCTCATCCATGTCCCCACTCCTCCAGGCCCCACCATCCTTCCAGGTGTGCATTTCTCAGCACTATAGAGAGTGTTGAAGACATGAATGTCTCCCTCAGCAGAGGAATTTGCTGTTCTCTGCATGAAACCAAAGCCCCACGCAGTGTAAGCAAAGAACCATTGCCTCAGGCCGGGTACAAGTTGCCTTTGCTGCTGAACGTGGTAAAAACAAACGCACAGGACAAGTTCAAAGGGAGCAAACCCTGTTTGTCTCAGTGCTGGGACCTTGCAAACTGGGCACAGAGCCCATGGGGGGCAGTGGCCCTGGGCTGGGGGGTCAGTGTGCGGGACTCCTGTCACAGCTCCAGCCAGGAGGATGCTGGGGACACACAACGCACTGGGGGAATGGTTTGGTTTGGGAGGGGTCTTAAAGCCCCTCCAACTCCACCCCATGCCACGGGCCCAGACACCTTCCACTAGAAGACAATAAAATTCCAGAAAACAAAAAAAAAACCCCAACCAACCAAATCCCCTTACTCTCTGTAACACAAGGACTCCCAGCTGACATGGGGAAGGTGTTTCCCTGAGGCTTTTGCTGATTGCAGCTCCCAGGGGGAGGCTGGGAGGGGCACCAAGGCTGCTTCAGGGACGTGAGACAGTGGGATTGCAGACAGAGGTGGCTGGATGTTGATAATCTTCCTGCAATCAGAACACTTTGAGGACTGGGAGACGTGAGGTTGCTTAGAAAGTCAATTCCACAGAGTGCAAACACTCAGCTGAGTCACAACAGCCTGTTGTTATCATTAACAATAATTAGAAGGAATAAAACAGTGCTTGGGGACAGGCTGTACTGTTGCCTTGGGCCTGAACAGATTTTTCCCACAGATTTTGGGTTAAATTTAATTGTAATTGGTGCTTTTGTTTCAGATGAGAACAGTCTGGCCAGAGAGGAGAACTGAAAAAGGGCCTGGGGTCCTGGTGGGTAGAGTGACTCCAAAATGACCACGAGACCTTGCAGTGAAGGTGGCTGGTGGTGGGCTTTTGGGGTGCTGGGTCTCTGGGGGTGCTGACCCTCTCAGGCTGCACAGGGCTGTGGTTCCACACTGGTGAGACCATGTGTGGCCACTGGGTCTCCCAGAACATCAGACAGTGAGGGGCTTGGAGGTACTGCAGTGGGGGTTGTGTGCTTTTAAGAACCAATCCATCCACTTTGACCTCAGTGAGATGTATTTCATCCCTACTTTCTCTGCCACTGAGGGCCAGAGCCTTGAACACCTGAATGTCCCACAGCTGTGCTGTGCAAAACTCCAACATCACAGTGATCAGCCTATCCTTCATTCACAAATTTGGGAAAAATGCTATTCCCACAGTTCACACCCTCACAGCCACCACCTGCTGCTGGTGCCACCATGATGAACCCCACTGTGTACAGAGCAAAACCCAGAAAGGTCAGTACTAGACCACCAGAAAGCTGCAAGAAGTCAGATGTGACTCTATAGTCCTGTTTGAGCTGGAGGGTTTGTCGTGGCACATGTGGGTGGGCAGAGCCTCACAGGTGGTGGTGGGGGGGTCACACCTCACAGAAGGACAATGATAATTACAGCAAAATGTCATCACTTGGTGCCAACTGGAATAACTGCAAAGTCTTGGGCAGTAAAATTCCGCTTGAGGGGTGGGAGTTCTCATGTCTTTTTAAGGTCACTCCTGATCCAAACTATTCCATAACTCCATGACTCTGTGTACCATTTTTATGGTCAGATGTGGGTGTGTGCATCACACACCTAAGACATCATTAATTAGAAGAAATGCCCATACCCTGAGTGATGTCACCACATAAATATTTGAACCAAACATAATTTCCTCTATTGATTTTCCCCACACAAAAACATCTAGTGGAGAATGAGGCTATCTTGGCTAAAAAAAGAACTAATAAATGCCTCAATAAAGTCTAAATGCAGCAGCAGAGTGCTGGATATCCACTGCTCCTGTCCAGGGCTATCAGCAATTTCCATCAGTAATTAGGGAGCAGAGCAGCAGGGATCAGAGGGACCAGGCACAGGTTATCAGAGAGAACAGTTATTCTTGGGGCCACAAAGTAGAGTTTGAGTTTAACCAGCAAAGCAAAAGCAGCTTCCAGAGATCAGCAGTTTTAGGGACCAGGTCTCTGTGCCTGCAGAGGACCTGACAAGGGAGGAAGGTCCTCGAGGTGGGATTCCCACTGGATGAATCATTTCAGTCAGATTGGATAAGCTGTGAGACCCATCACGAGATGGGTTTGACATAGGTCTGCCCGGGGTTCCAGGCACAAATGTAAAGGCACATCATAGAATCGTGGAATGGTTTGGATTAGGAGGGACCTCAACAATCACCTTGTTCCACCCCCTGCCATGGGCAGGGACACCTCCCACTAGACCAGGTTGTTCCAAGCCCTGTCCAGCCTGGCCTTGGACACTTCCAGGGATGGGGCAGCCACAGCTGCTCTGGGCACCCTGTGCCAGGGCCTCACCATCCTCACAGGGAAGAATTCCTTTCCAGTAACCCATCCAACCCTGCTGTCAGTTGGAAGCCATTCCCCCTTGTCCTGGCCCTTCAGGCCCATGTGAACAGTCTCTCTCCACCTTGGAGGTCTATTCCAGCTTTAATGATTCTGTGCTCTGGGGTAGTGGAGGTGTCACTCTTTATACACCCCCTCTCTGGGTCCCCATGGGGCTCCAGCTGGGAGTCTGCTCTGTGCTGCTGGGACAATTGTGATGAAAAATGTTCCCAATTAGTGTGGTTTTGAGTGGGACTCCTTCACTGTGAGCTTCCTGGGAGGAGAGCACTTCCACTGAGATTCTGCTGCGAGATGGAAAACACACACAGCCCCTGGAGTGCTGCACCACCCCCTTCTCAGCAGGCTCGGGGTGAGGTGTGGGAGCTGCAGACACGTGGGTGGAGATGCTGAGCTTGTGCCATGCCTACAGAGGTGACACAGGACCTGCTGCCATCACTGACCTTGCTCTGCTGCCTCTGTGGGCACTCCAGTGCTGCTCCTTCTGCCCCAGAGGCATTAATGCACCGAGCGTGTCCATCCAGTTTTCTGTCCAAAGGCTCAGCACCAGACTGTGCCCTGCAAGGGCTCTTTGGGGGAATAAAAAGAAAATCCAGTATTAACAAAGAGTGGGAATGGTCAGTTTTTATGAGAGATAGACATTAATAAAAGTATGAAGAAAGTCAAATCTGGGTACTTAAAACTAAGCACTAAATCAAGATTTAGGGCTGAGATAAACCCTGATGGACTGACTTCAGTCAGGTATTTTCCCAGGCTCTGGGTGCATCTGCCATGGGGCAACCTGTGTGACCCCATGGATTGGTGGTCTCCAAAGAGGAGGTGTGTCCTCTCCTTTGGGGAGCTCCCACCTCGAGCTGAGGCCAGCGGGCTGTGGGGGTGACAGGGACCGGAGCATCCCACACCTGCATCTGCATCCCGGTCCCACCTCCCACCTCCTGCATCCACCTCTCGCATACGTACCCGCTTCCCTCACCTCGCATCCCGCATCCTCCCCCGCGTCCCGCCCGCAGAGGGAAGCATCGAGCAGCGCTCCTCATCCCGCATCCCGCATCCCGCATCCCGCATCCCGAATCCCGCATCCCACATCCCGAATCCCGCATCCCACATCCCGAATCCCGCATCCCGAATCCCACATCCCGAATCCCGCATCCCGAATCCCACATCCCGAATCCCGAATCCCACATCCCGCATCCCACATCCCTCATGCCCCATCCCGCATCCCGCCTCG
>VXAU01004036.1:37349-112029 GCA_013399695.1 Formicarius rufipectus | reverse complement strand
GCTGTGGGGGCTGCGGGGGTGAGGGATCTGAGGGGGTGCGGGATCTGCGGGATCTGCGGGGGCTGCGGGACCGCTCCCGCTGCCAACATCCCTGGGCAGAGCCCGCCCAGCTCGCTCGGGGCACCGGGACGGAGGGTGAGCAGGAACAAGCCGAGTCTGCCCCAGTGACTCCTGCTTTTCTCCCCTCACCTTCCTTAAATCCGTGCTTCAGTTTCCCTGCTTGGAAAAAAGTCTTGGAAAAGCGGGTTTGCTGCCATTTGCCTCCGCCCCAAGGACTGTTGGCCCTTTTGTCTTATCCCACGGTTCTGTCGGTCCCTTTGCATCCTCCCCCTTGCCCTGCTGCGAGTCCTGGGGACGTGGGGTGGTGAAGTGTGCCCACTGCTATGGAAACCTTTTCTGTTCCCATAGGAGAGGGGCTGGATTTTGGGACATGTCCCACTGTTCCCTTGGGAATGTGAGTGTCCTGAGCCTGCCATGGGCTCAGCCCCACAGATGGAGGCGCTTCCTGAACCCCTCATTGCCACAGGGGTGAGCAGCTCACGCTGGGTAATCCAGGACTGCCCTCCTGGTTCTGCTGAGGGAAATAAATAATCAGTAAAGAAAGCTGGCAGTTTTCTTGCCTTTTTCTGCCTCAGCAGAAATATTTGCTGAGTCAAAGTCTGACACAGCAGAAAGGGGCACAGCCCTGGGTCTAGGGCGGCCTTATCACGGTCCCCTGGACTCCTGTTTGTGCTGTCCCGGTTATCACCAGCACCAGCACCGTGACTCAGCACTGCCCGAGGCCTCTGCAAACTCATCACACCCAATTAGCGATGGCAGAGCCCATCAACGTCCCACTGCAGAGAACGGGCTTGAGTCCTGGAATGGGAAGTGAGAACCCCTAACCCTAATCTTCATCCTAATTCTGATCCTAACCCTAATTCTTACCCTTACCCTAAACCCGACCCTGCTCCTAAGCCTGGCCCAACATCCCACTGCAGAGTCCTGGAAATGGGAGTGAGACTCCCTAATGCTGACCCTCATACTAACCCTTGCCCTGCCCCTAATCATGCCCCTGCCCTGGGTACCTGCTGCAAACTCATCACATGCCATTTGTGATGGGAAAGCCCATAAACATCCCACTTCAGAGAAGGGGCTTTAGTCTTGGCCATGGGATTGAGACTCCCTAACTCTAAACCCTAAGCCTAAACCTAATCCTGGCCCTGATCCTAACCCTGACTCAACGTCCCACTGCAGAGAACGGGCTTGAGTCCTGGACATGGGAGTGAGACTCCTAAATCTAACCCTGTCCCCAACGCTGCTCTCAGAACTCCCTTTCTTCCTGTGTGTCTGAAGAAGACCCTCAAAACCAAGTTTCCTGAGCTGGGGTATAATGGGGTCTGTGGGACATGCCCTGACCCCTGTCCCAGCTCAGCCCCACTGAGCTGCTGTTATTTGGGGTTCCCAGATCCTGCCCAGCGCTTGGTGCTAGTAGAGCTGAGCAAAATGAGTGACAAAGTTCAGGCCAGTCCCTGATTCACCCCCAGTCCTGGGACCATGGAGGTGCTGGCACAAGCCTCAGGGTCTCTGTCCAGGCTGGGAGAGGCTTTGCCAAGGGCTGTCCCAAACACAGGGTTTGGTGCCTCACTCGGGGCAGGGGTTGCTCTCCCATCTGAGGGCTGCAGGGTACAGGCAGACCCCAAGTAGCTGCTCAACCCCTGTAGAGGTGCCACCCCACTTTCAGAGCCACTTCTGCTCTTTGAATTAGTGTCAGGTGCCAGGTTGGGGTCAGGTGTGTAGGCAGGTCAGGTCTGCCCTCCTAAACCAGCCCTTGCACAATGGAACAGGTCCATTGCCAGCTGGAAAGGCTGGAAAGGCAGAACATGACCCATAAAATGTGTTCCTGACACAGGAGGTCCCAGGTCTTGAGCAGGACATGGAAAGTCCTTGTCTGAGGTCAACAGATCTCTTGGTCCCACCAGAGCCATCCTTGTGCATAGGGAAACTTTCATTGACAAGTGGCCAGGACTGTGAGGTCTGGAACAGCTCTTGTGGTTCCCAGCCAGTGCTGGGGGACTTTGAGGGGGTTCTGTGGTTAAGGGAATCTTCTGCAAAGCAGTGACAGGCAGAGCCAGCTCGACCTGCAGCAGGTGTGGTGCTGGGAGGATTGGCTGGGTCCCTTGGAGCCAACCTGTGCCTGGAAAAAAGGATACTAGAGCCTTGTTGAGGGGAAAGCAAAGCCTTTTGCCCTTACTCTGAGGTCTCTGGGGTTTACCTGTCTGAGGGTTACCTGCTCTTCACTCTGTGCTGCCAGCACAGCTGCAATCAAGCACCTTCCAGATGCTTTTCCTGCAGCAGGATAGCTCAGCCCTGGGGTCCCTCAGTGAGGAGAGGGGCAGGGCAGCCACACGGCTGGAGGAGAAGAGGGAAGGACTCAGTGAGGAGAGTCTACTCCCATCCTCCTCAGCAATGTGGGCACATGCTTTGCCCTGCTGTGAACACTGCCTTTGGGCACCAAGCACTGATGGAGAGATCCTGAACCCCATCCTGAAACAGCTCCCACCTGTCCTGAGAGAAAAACACGATAGGAAAACTCAGTGCTCCCCACATATAGAAGAGAAGGCAATGGGGAGACCTTGGAGGATCCTCCAATGCCTAAAGGGTCTCCAAGAGAGCTGGAGAGGGACTTAGGACAAGGAATGGAGGGACAGGACAAGGGGGAAAGGCTTCCCACTGCCAGAGGGCAGGGTTAGAGGGGATATCAAGAAGAAATTCTTCCCCGTGAAGGTGGTGAGGTCCTGGCACAAGCTGCCCAGAGCAGCTGTGGCTACCCCATCCCTGAAAGCGTCCAAGGCCAGGTTAGATGGGCTTGGAGCACCCTGATCCAGTGTAAGGTGTCCCTGCCCGTGGCAGGGGGTGGCACGGCGTGTGCTTTAAGTGTTCCCTTCCAACCAAACCGCTCTGCGACTCCACGGTTCCATGCCAGGGCCGCACACTGGCGTGGCTGGATGTGAGGATGCAGGTGTGCCCGCAGGTGTGTCGGGGTGCCTGGGGCAGCAGAGCTGCTCCCAGCCCCTCTAATCCCCCGTTTCCTCGGAGCCGGGGCAGCAAACAGCGCGTTCAGCCGGGCGCTTATCTCGGGCTGCAGGGAGGGTGGCGAAGAGCTGTCGGGATGGGGATATCGGGCAGGGGATATCGGGCAGGGGATATCGGGCAGGGCGGGGGTGGGCAGCCCTGCCCGAGGGCGATACAGGGCGAGCCGGGGGTCCAGCCAGCCCGGCCGGGCTGATAGCTCGGGGATGCAGGGGATGACAGCAGCCCGAGCCCTGCGGAGCCAGGGCAGCTCCAGCGTGTGCGGATGCTGAGCTCTGATGCCGCGTCCCGTCTGGTCACAGCCAGAAAACCCCATTCGGCTCCCTCACCCCACTGCTCTTGCCCTCCCTTCGTTCCCCCACCGACTGTGTCCCTCCATCGCGTTGTCCCCGCCGCTGTCCCCTGCTGTGGGACGGGGCTCGTGTGAGATCCTTTGCAGCCCAGGGCTGGTGGAAGCCACAGGCTGGACCCTCTTGCCAGGACCCCGTGTCCCTCCCTTATCATTGACCCCCAGTGAGGGGGGAGAGCAAACCGTGGGGAAAAGCCCTGCCCGCAGTGAGCCTGTCCTGGAGACGGCTTGTCTTGAGTTAAAAACCTGCTTTTGTCTATTCCTCTGTGTTTTGCTCTGAGTACTTTGTGTGAGGGACAACTCAGATAGTTGTTAAATTCGGTTTTATCCTTTCCTTGGGTATCCTGGCTCTGGTGTCTGAACTTGTGCCTTTCAACCCTTCATGCCACTGACCCCTGAACCCCCAGAGCAGTGACTTCAGGGCTGGCCACATCCTGGTGGGTCCTCTAGCAGGGGTACAGGGACAGATGAACAGTCAAGACACATCTCCTGCTGTGCCCAGCAGGTCCTGGGTGCATTTCTGCTGCATCCAGCCCTCAATCCCCAGCAGCGTCACCCAGGACCCACATTTCAGACACAGGAAATTTCCTATAAAATTAGAGCAACACAGTGAAAGACTCTTAAGTCAGTCAAAACATGTTTGTGTGAGAAATGAGGCACGTGGTGGGATTCCTGGGGTGGTCCTGGGAAGGGCCAGGAGCTGGACACTTTGGAAGGGGCTGCTCAGGGAGGTGGTGGAGTCCTCATCCCTGGAGGTGTCCAAGGAACGATGGGCATGACACTCAGTGCTCTGGGCTGGGTGACAAGGTGGGAATCAGGCACAGGTTGGACTTGATGGTCTTTTCCAATCTAAATGATTCCAGGATTCTGTGATTCTGCCCCTTCCAACTCAGGATATTCCATGATTCTGTGATTACACAGCACAAAATTACATGCACAAGAAAGAGCAGTCAGAGCAAGGGGTGCTCCACACTTCTTAGAGTCAGACCTAAAGGGTACCAAGGGTTAAACCTGGACCCTGAAATGAGAGAACTTCATTAGGGGCAGAGAGGAATGAATTTAACCTACAGTTACATTTCCCTTTAGTTTATTGTTACAGCAGAGGTTTGGTTTGAAAGGTCTGTGTTTTGAGAGCAGAGTGTCTGAGTCGACGTGAGGTAACTCTCTTTGTGGTGATGACATGCAGCTCTCTGATACAAATCCCCAGTCTGCCCCAATGTCCAGCACAGAGCCCCCACACCTCTCCTGTCCCTGGTCTCCCTCAGTCTCCCTGTCCATTCTAAGGAAAAAATTGCATTTTCCGAAATTCTTGACTTCCATGTTCAGGTGAACAACCAGAGAGGCCCAGCCAGAGAAAGTTGTACAAATTGTGGTGATTCAGACCCACTTGTTGAACTTCCCTGGGTTTATCACTGACCACATCTTGAACAGAGCAGCAGCTCTGTCCCTTTCCCTATAGCCTGGCAGCATCTGGCTTTGCTCTACTTCTGAATTTGGGGTTCATAGAATCCCAGAATGGTTTGGGTTGGGAGAGACCTTAAAGCCCATCCAGTCCCATCATCCCCTGCCATGGAGGGGGATATCTTTCACCAGCCCAGGTCTCTCCAAGCCCTGTCCAGCCTGGTCTTGGACACTTCCAGGGATGGGGCAGCCACAGCTGCTCTGGGCAATGTGTGCCAGGGCCTGCCCACCCTCCCAGGGAATAATTATCTCCCAGTATCCCACCTAACCCTTCTGTCAGTGGGAAGCCATTTCCCCTTGTTCTGTCCCCAGGTGCTTCTTCAAATATCCTTCCCAGTTTTTCCAGAGGTTCCTGATATCCCCTTTAGTCCCAAGCACCATTCTGGAGCCCCTCATTACTGGGTGTCTGCATTAGCAATGTGGTGGGGGGGAAATCAGCTCTGGCCTTCAAATTAATCTGAGGCACCAGTTCTAGACTGGGCACAGCCAAATGGGCCACTGGGGACAAGTGGGGCAGGGTTGGCTGAAGCTGGTATATACATTTACAGCCCAGAGGGCTGGAAAAGGTTGTTCCAATGACAGACTCTTCCCCTCCAGAAACCATAAGCTTCTGATATGACCCTAATCCGATTAACTGGCTGATTCATCTGCTGTTATTCCTTTTCTACTGAGCCCATCTGATGGGATTTAGAGAGGTTAAAGACTTGCTGTGGGGATAAAACCAGCCATTAAAGAGATCAATACAGGAGAGCAGCACCAAATGGGCTTATCTTGAAAACAACTTCAGCCTCTTTTCCTCCTGTTTCCTCTGCCTTCCCCCTTCCCCTTTCCCTCAGCTCTTTGTGACCATCATTAACCATCCCATGAAAAGGCATTCTGCTCCCTCAGTAATAAAACCAGTGGGGGTCAGTGGGTCAGTGTGGGGTGAAGCCTGGATGTTTCTCACCACAAGCCATCTGTTTTCTGCAGAGTCCAGAATACCAGCTTTTATTAAACATGGTTTTAAAAATACAATTAAAGTTGTCATTAACACTCTCCTCCAGCTTCTGTGTTTGATGTTGTCCTGCCCATCCCAGCTTCACCCTTCTGCTCTCCCTCCCTCCCTCAGCTTTTCCCTGCTGCTGGTTTAGATGCAGCAGAAAAGCATCATTATCTCTTCCCTTTTAAAGTTCAGCCTTGCAGAGCTGAAAATGAATCTCCCATCACAGAGTGTATTGCTAAGAACAACCCCAGATGTGGTTTTAATTTCAAAGCCAGGGAATTCAGGCCGCAGGGAAGTTAATAAATGCAGGGGCCATCAAGGCTGTTTATTGTGACCCCAGCTGGGCGAGCAGCAGTTGTTCAGCACTGCCTGGCTCACGTGGTGGGAATATCTGCCAGTGCATTTAGGGTTGCACATATTCCATTCCACTCTTTGAACATCTATATTACGAAATTTGACAATTTCTGATGTCTTCAGGTCTCCTTGAAGCAGAGGGCATGTCACGTCTCTGCTCTGTAGGTGAGGAGCTGAAGGCAGCACTTGCCACCTGCTCGATACCTTTATCTGCCCTGAGCAGCCTCTGCTCCTGCCGTGTTATCAGAGCACACCGGGGGCTCCTTGGCTGCTGAGAGGGGCCTGGGGGCCTCTCCCAGGGTCAGGAAATGTAAAAAAGTGGATAATGCCCCATTGCACCCAGTGGTGAGGAGCCAAAAGATGACTATGGATGTGAATTGCCCACCTGGATCAGAATGATTGACTCGTGTCACTGTGGCTCTGATGAGATCACAGAATCACAGAATGGTTTGGGTGGGAAGGGACCCTTAAGATCACCCAGTTCCACTCCCTGCCATGGGCAGGGACACCTTCCTCTACACATAGGCCCTGTCCAACCTGGCCTTGGACGTTTCCAGGGTCCATGATTTTGTCTGGATGTCCCACACTTCATTCATCCTGGCTTTTCTTTCTGAGCATGAGAACACAGCTTCACCTGGAGCCTGGAAACACCTGTGTAGGTGACACCCTGGGTCAAACAAAAGCCTTTGGGCAGACCTTGAACTGCTGGAAATGGGTGTTGCTGATCTGGCTGTGACATGACAGGTCCTGCCGTGTTTGTGCAAGACCTTTAACTCCCATCAGCGAGAGGCCAGTGAAGGCCTAACACTGGACACACGTGGGGAGAGCAGAGGAACCTGTTCCCAGGTGCAGCCCACCCTGACATCCCACACAGGTGTTCATGGAAACCTAGAGCTGAGGAGGTGATCTCTGCTTCACTAACACCATTCCTGGGAGTGTCCAAGGCCAGGCTGGATGGGACTTGAAGCTACCTGATCTAGTGGAAGGTGTCCCTGCCCATGGCAGGAGATGGAACAAGATGAGCTTTAGTGTCCCTTCCAACCCAGTGCATTCCATGATTCTACAAAACATCACTGAGGGGTGCCTGCTGTGGGAACAGGATGGCATGTCCATGCCTGTGGTCAGCAAACAGCCACAGGGGGAAGGAGAGTGAGATAAGAGGGTCCTGTGTCCTGAGCAGGTCTGTTAAGTGACTTGCAGGGCTCTTTCCTCGAAGACCACACCTTGCTGCAGACTGACCCCTGTCTGGACAGCCCAGCCCCCCCAGGACCCCCATCCTGCCCCAGCCAATGGCCCCTTGGGGCCGGCCAGGGAGGGGCTGTGGGCAGGGAATAAAAAGCCCCGCGGGGTCTGGGCTCAGCTACAGGGTCTGTGTCCTCCTGCAGCGCAGCAAAGCCGCCGCCACCATGGTGCACTGGTCAGCCGAGGAGAAGCAGCTCATCAGCAGTGTCTGGGGCAAGGTCAACGTGGAGGAATGTGGGGCCGAAGCCCTGGCCAGGTACGTCCACTGCCCAGGAACCTGGAGAGAAACCATGCCAGTCGCAGGAGTGTTAATGTGTCTGTGTTTCTGCTTGTGCCTCTCCCCAGGCTGCTGATCGTCTACCCGTGGACCCAGAGGTTCTTTGACAATTTTGGGAACCTCTCCAGCCCCACGGCCATCATTGGCAACCCCAAGGTCCGTGCCCACGGCAAGAAGGTGCTCACCTCCTTCGGGGAGGCCATCAAGAACCTGGACAACCTCAAGGCAACCTACTCCAAGCTGTCGGAGCTGCACTGTGACAAACTGCACGTGGACCCCGAGAACTTCAGGGTGAGTGAGCGGTGCTTGGGGCTCGACCTTCTGTCCCTCCTTTCTCAGAGCATCTCAGCATCTGGGGGATTCAATCAGGCATAAATAACTTGGAGTTTAATTACCAAACAGGAGGGGTTGGATGGGGTGGAAACTGGGGGAGAAGGGAAGGTTGGGGATTTATTAATGCAGGGAGATAGCAGGTTGTGAGAACAAATTTGGGGACACATAGAGGAAGATGCTCTTAAAGCCTGGGAACTTGTGCAGGCATGGCTTGAGAAAAGAAGGATGTTGGGAAACTGAGTGGGGCTGAGGGTGGAGAGCATGGAGGGAAGTCCTCCTGGCATCTCCTGGCCTCATGGAGGGAACCACTTTGTTTGGTATCATTTCATCTCTCCATTTCCAAGGCTAGCAGGCCTGGAGGAGAGGGAAAAACAAGGGTGGGATAATCTGGGGCTGGACAATTATGGGAAGAGATGAAGACTGGGACTGGAGGGAGAGGAGAAGTCTGAATGGGGTAAAAGGGTCAGAGGAGGAGAGTGAAGCCAGAGGTCAAGGCACAGCAGGGGTGAAGTTGCTGAGGGTGAGGAGAGGGAGCAGATCAGGCTGGAAGGCACTGGGAGGGCTGAATGAGGCTGGTGGCCTCTGCTTCAGCCTCTGTCTAAGCCTGACTTTGGGGATGCAGCAGGCGGACCTCACACTGACCCTCTGCTCAAGCAGGTGAGAAGTTTCACAGCAGGAAAAAAAAAAAAAAGACAGAAAATATCTGGAAATAAAATCCAGAGTCTGGAAAATGCAGGTGTGAGAGGAAGCTGAGCTGGAGCAGGAGGATAAGGGTGCCCATCACAGGGCTCTTGTCCTGAGCAGAGGGCTCAGCCCTTCCCCTGCAGCTCCCGTGGGGGAGCAGGGTCCCTCCAGCCCCTGGTCCCGGGGTGCTGGGCAGGATGAAGGGGTGCTCAGCACCTTGCCGACCTGGTTTCCCTCATTCCTTCCCCCCTGCAGCTCCTGGGTGACATCCTGGTCATCGTCCTGGCTGCACACTTCGGCAAGGACTTCACTCCCTCCTGCCAGGCCACCTGGCAGAAGCTGGTTGGTGTGGTGGCCCATGCCCTGGCCCACAAGTACCACTAAACCCTCAAGAGGCAGCTGTGTCTGTAACATGCAATAAACCACACATTCTCTGGAGTTCTTCGTGTTCTGTGTCTCTGTGGTGTGGGAGGGAGGGGCAGGAAGGGGAGGTGGTGGGCTCTGGGGTGCTGGAGCATCACATTCCAGGGGGGCAGCCAGGCTGGGCAGAGGGGGCCAGGCTTCTTCTCCTGGCACTCTGGGCTCTCCCAGCCCTGCTGCTGCTGCTGCCCTTCCCTGCTGGTCCCAGACCTCTACACACAAAGCGATGCTGGGGTGCCCCTCACACACAGAGCTTCAGTGGGACATCAGGGGATATGGGTCTGAAAACCTGTTATGTTATATCCCAGCCCACCCAGAGCCTTTTTTTTTTACTCATTTTGGCTTAATGGAAACGTGTTTTTCCACTGGAATGGAAAGACTCCATGTAAGCACCTCAGTATGTTTAATGCTTTTCCAGGGATAACTTAAAAAGCAAGAAGGAGAGACATATTTGTGTCTCAGGATGAAGAAACTCTTGTTTTGCATGATTTAGGGATAAGTTTTCTGCCTTTTTCCTGATAAAGCAGGGAACTTTTGACTCCTCTATCCTGCACAGCCAGGCAGGCAAAAGCTCCAGTCGCAAGAATGTCCTGGGCTGGGGGAAAAGAAATGGAAAATACTCCCCAAACCTGGGGGTTTCCTGCAGCACAGCCTCTCTGTCCAGCCAGCAAATGGGCATTTCAGCATGATTCCAGGAGGTGAGACCATCCTCAACATCTTGTTCCTGTCCAAAACCTCAGAATTTGCCAACACACACGAAATGATGATGGGTGCACCCAGCAGCACCCCCTGAGCTGTCAGGGTGTTCACAGCTGGGTCCCAAACCACCCCACACGTGTGCAGGGGCCATGGACATCAGCAGTGTGTGTTTATCCCAGTGTTTGTGGATGTCTCAGTCATTCAGCTGCCCCTCTGCCATGGACACATCCCAGTGGTGATGCAGAGCATGTCCTGCTGGCCTGGATTTGGGATACAGGCAGGGTCAGGGTGCAGTGCTGGTGCTGGAGAGTCAGTGTGTCCCACTTGCCCAGTGTGAGTTGTCCCTCTCTGGTGTGACAGAGCAAAGCTGCAACCACCAAGAGCCCCCCTGACCTCAAAGTGTGGAGCAGAGGGGATCCCTGGATGCAGGATGCCTTATCCCTGGGAGTGTCCCAGGCCAGGTTGGACGGGACCTGGAGCACCCCGGGCTGGTGGGTGGCACTGGGTGGGCTTTGAGGTCCCTCCCAACCTCTTTGGAAACAAAGACACGCTCGAGACCTGCTGGCTTTAGACACCAGGGACTGCCTGTTCTGCAGTGGAGTGGGGGCTGGCCTGGCTCCAGAGCCCGGGCACAGATGCCACTGCTGCTGATAAGGGCTCTGTAAAGCTTGGCATGGGACACTGCTGCTGCAATCAGGGACAATAAACTCTGCTTGTGCAGAAAGGCCATCACTGGAGCTGCCTTTGGACTTCACTGGGACACTTTGTGTCTAAAAAGGGAAGGTTCCTGTCCATGGAAGGGGGCAAGTGTGTGGCCAAGGCATCAAGCATGACTTGAGCAACCTGGTCCAGTGGCAGGGGACTGGAGTGAGATGATCTTGAAGATCCTTTTCAACACAAGCCTTTCTATGATCCTATGATTCTATTACTTAGGAGATCTTCCACCCACACCGAAGGGAACAGCTGGCTGGAAGAATGCCTGGGGGCAGAGTCCTGAGCATAGTGAAATCCATGCCAGGCAGACAGCAAAAGAACCCCCAGTTTCCTTACCATCTGGGGATAAGCTGCCAGGTATTGCTGGGGGTGCACTTGGGGAGAAGAGATCTCCCTTTGAGTCTGTGAACAGGCAAAAGGCTCCAGGAATTGCCTCTGCTCAGCACATTGTTTTATGAACATTTCCCCTCCCACGCTGTGTCCCCAGACTGCTCCCTCAGCAGACAATCCCTGTGCTGGGAGCTCCACCTTCCAGAACCTGCCAGCCAGGCCACGGCCTCCAAGCCAGAAAGGAGGTGTTTTAAAATGTGTTTAAAATTAATTCTTCCTGATATAAATGGATGAGGTGGATGGATTCCCTGGAGAAGTCCCAGGCTGAGCCCAGGGCTGGGACTGTCTGGGCTTTTCTGCCTTTGGGTTTTTTCAGGTCTCACAGTGCCCAGAGCTGCTCAGAATGAATGCTCCTGCTGTCCTGGCCAGGCTTCCTCTGCCATCCTCAGAGGCACCTTCGGGGCTGTCTCTGCCCAACTGGGAGCTCATTATCAACCACGGTCCCACCGCTGCAAACAGCCGCTGGGCTGGCCCAACAGAGCAGCTGCCCTTTAAATGTCTCCACAGCTCACTAATGTTCTAACTTAGGCGGCCTTGGAAGTCTTTTACAGGGAGTTTAGACTCATGTTTATCCCTTCTATCAGATGGTACCTGCCCTGTGGCACTAAAGCAACAGCTGGAGATGTTCTCTGGCTGCCCAGAGCAGCTGTGGCTGCCCCTGGATCCCTGGGAGTGTCCCAGCCCAGGTTGGACGGGGCTTGGAGCAGCCTGGGCTGGTGGGAGGTGTCCCTGTCTGTGACAAGGGCTGGGACTGGATGATGTTTAAGGTCTCCCTTGACCCAAACCAGTCTGGTATTCCATGATTCTGTGTGCAAAGCCCAGCAGGAACATGTTGGAGACACACGGCTCTCCACTCTGGGAACCTCATCCGGGCCGGGGCCGTGCCGGCAGCTCCCCCTGTGCTCGGGGCTGTGACTGGCGAGGTGATGCTTGTCCACTCCAGAACAGAGGGGGGAAAGGGCCCCTTTTCCCCTTGGACAGCATCCAAAACTGCTATCTTCCCTTGTGCAGCCCCGCTCCCTCCCCAGCCCCAACCAATGGCTCCGGGAGCTGAGATTAGACCAAGTGCTGTATAAAAATCCCTGGGGCAGCCTCTGACAGCACCTCCTCTCATTGTTCAGGGCAGCCCCAGGCAGCTCCTCTGTCGGCACCATGGTGAACTGGACAGCTGAAGAGAAGCAGCTCATCACTGCAACCTGGAGCAAGGTCAACGTCGCCGACTGTGGTGCCGAGGCCCTGGCCAGGTAGGTCCAGCTCCTGGGAACCTGCTCGGCAGCACCTGGAGAGAGAAACCGCTCCAGTCACGGGAACATTAACGTCTCTGTGTCTGTCTGTGTCCCTTCTCAGGCTGCTGATCGTCTTCCCCTGGACCCAGAGGTTCTTTGCTTCCTTTGGGAACCTGTCCAGTGCCACCGCCATCCTTGGCAACCCCATGGTCCGTGCCCATGGCAAGAAGGTGCTCACCTCCTTCGGGGATGCCGTCAAGAACCTGGACAACGTCAAGAAATGTTTTGCTCAGCTGAGCAAACTCCACTGTGACAAGCTGCACGTGGACCCCGAGAACTTCAGGGTGAGCCGTGCTCAGGCTCCAGCCGAGGGGTCTGGTCTTTGGAGGGACTTTGGGAGTCTCTGAGGGGTCTGACAGTCTGAGACACCTTGAGAGAAATCCTGAGATTGCCCCAGTCTGGGAGACTGGAGGGCAGAGGTGGTGGAAGGGAAGGGGGAATGAACAGCTGTATTTGGGGAGAACAGAGAGAAGTTACAGGGCCAGGATCTGTGAGAGGAGTGAGCCAGGCAGGGGAGTTGGGTGAGAACAATCAAATACATCCCAGTGGGAAGAAACATCTTGGAGCAGCCATAGACCAGAGGAGAAGAAACTGAGACAGGGTTTGGAGAGAAGAGCTGAGCTTAGCTGTGATGGATTGGTTAAACCAGGAGGCAAAATAAACGCAGCCACTCCGGCAGAAGGGATCTGAGCCCAGGGACAGCCAGGGAGGGCAGGGATGGAAAAGGAAATGATACACGCAGTGGAAGCAGGGGGAGGACCCTGCACAGCAGGCAAGGGAAGGCGTTTGAGGAGGATCCAGCACACCCAGGGACCCCTGTGCATGCCAGAGATGCACTCTGTGCCGGGGGGGCCCGGGTTGTCTGCAGGGGGCAGGGATTTGTGATGAATTCCCCAATAACTGGTGTCCACACACAGACACCTGGCAAGAGTGGCAGTGGGGAGCGGGGTGGGTGGCAGCACCTGGCTGACAGCTTCTCCTCCCTCCCCTGCCAGCTCCTGGGTGACATCCTCATCATCGTCTTGGCTGCCCACTTCGGGAAGGACTTCACCCCTGCCTGCCAGGCTGCCTGGCAGAAGCTGGTCCGCGTGGTGGCCCATGCACTGGCCCACGAGTACCACTGAGCCTCCCGCCAGCATCCCTGCCTGGAGACACTCCCGGGAACACTCCTGGTCTCTAATTACCAAATAAAACCCAACTGCTCAGCCATGAGGAGTTGTCTGGGTGTCTGTGGGAACAGGAAAGGGGCCACACTGGGGCTGGGGAAGGGAGAGGGGAAGATCACACACATGGGGCAACATGAGCCACAGTCTCATTCATGAAAGTAAGACTTGTCTAAGCTGGAGAATCCAGGGGAATATTCAGGACAAAATCTAAATAAACACCACAAAATGCAACGAGAAACACTGCTGCTTTTTGGAGACATTGGGTACCACTGTTTGGTTTATTTTTATAAGCCTTTCACAGAGCAAGTGGAACAAAACTGTACAATAACGTGCAGTGGGAGAAGGGACAGGGAGATTTGGTCCATTGTTAATAACTTCCTTCATGTAAGGGAAAATGCATAGGGTTGTTGTTTGTTGGGTTGATTTTTGTTTTGCTTTTGTTTGTTTGTGGAGGTTTTGTTTGTGTGTTTGTTTGGGGGGGGGGTGTGTGTGTGTGTTTGCCTAAATTGTTATTCTCAGATTAGCAATGGCAGGATGCAACAGACACAACTATCAAGGCCAGGTTGGATGGGGCTTGGAGCAACCTGGCCTAGTGGAAGGTGTCCCTGCCCATGACAGGGGCTGGGACTGGATGAGCTTTAAGGTCCCTTCCAATCCAAACCAGTCTGGGATTCCATGAAGTGGGGCCCTCATTAGACACGACAGCAGCCCACACAAACATTTTTGTCCACAATCATCCAGACCCGCTGGGACATTCCTGCACCCCATGAGCTCCATCCCAGTCCCCAGTACCTGCATCCCACTCCCCACTGGGAGCAGGAGCAGACGTGCAGCCCCAGGAGATTCAGCTGCCCCTCCCACCACTGGGGAGGACCACTGCTCCTCCAGCTGCCAAATCCCTGGGTCAGGCACTGTCTCCTGCTGCACATCTGTGCAGATGTTATTTTCTTCATGGGAATGATGGTCAGGCAATGGAAGGGGCTGCCCAGGGAGGTGGTGGAGTCCCCATCCCTGGAGGTGTCCAAGAAATACTTGGATGTGGCACTCAGTGCTCTGGGTTGGGTGACAAGGTGGGCATTGAGCACAGGGTGGAGTCCATGGGCTGGGAGCCCTTTTTCAGCCTCGATGATTCTGGGATTCTGTGAGATCCCAATATGCCCAGTCTCCCCACCACTCCTGTGGTCCCATGAGCCAACATCCTGCAGGCAGTTGTTGTGTCCTGGGTTATACCACCTTCCTTCCAGTGCTGTTGACATTTGCCGACAGGCTCTTTGAAACAGAAGCTCTCTCTTTGTCGCAAGGTCCTGCCATGGTTTTATTAGTGTTGCTCTAAAGTTATTAAACTCCTGAAGAGCTGATGGGAAAGAACAGGGAGAACCCAAAGCCTGAGAGGTTCTTCAGGAAGAGGAGAAACAGAGACTTGATGCATTCAGAGGGAAAACCCAAAAGCCTCAAGTCCCAGTCTTCTGCCTTGGGGGTTTGCACCATCTGAGGGGCACCAAGCCAGGCAGGCACCTTCCCTGACACAGTCCCATGCCCAGACTTTGCGTGGAGATAAACCCACCCTGCACCAGGGCTGGAAATCAAAGACCGGGGAGGGCGTCCGGCGCTGGATCTGGGCATCTTGCCCTGGAGCCCCACCCTGATGTCGGGTCCCCTCCCTCGGGGTGCCAGGGCCGCAGGGCCCCCCCCGTCGGCCCAGCCAATGAAGGGGTGCCCAGGGAAGAGGAGGGGCCCAGGGGAGCGGATAAAAGCGGGGCCGGGCAGCAGTGCCGGCCAGCACGCCATCCCTCGGGAGCGAGAGCCCAGCCTTCCTCCTCGCCGCCACCCGCAGCCCTCCAGCCACACCATGGTGCAGTGGACAGCCGAAGAGAAGCAGCTCATCACTGGCCTCTGGGGCAAGGTCAACGTCGCCGACTGCGGTGCCGAGGCCCTGGCCAGGTAGGTCCAGCTCCTGGGAACCTGCACCCCGGCAGAGAAACCGCTCCGGTCACGGGAGCCTTAATGTGACTGCGTGTCCGCTTGTGTCTCTCTCCAGGCTGCTGATCGTCTACCCCTGGACCCAGAGGTTCTTTGCTTCCTTTGGGAACCTGTCCAGCCCCACGGCCATCCTTGGCAACCCCATGGTCCGCGCCCATGGCAAGAAGGTGCTCACCTCCTTCGGGGATGCCGTCAAGAACCTGGACAACATCAAGAACACCTTCGCCCAGCTGTCCGAGCTGCACTGCGACAAGCTGCACGTGGACCCCGAGAACTTCAGGGTGAGCCCTGCCCCGACTGGGGGCTCCAGACCCCCGTTGCAGTGTGTCCCCCAACCCCGATCCCCACCCTGAGAGGGATTTACCCCAGATGAGGCAGTGCAGGAGGGAGAGGGGCTGGTGGTTGGAGCGAGGGGGACAGGCAGAGGGACAGAGAGGGAAGGGACCAACCTGCTACCTGGTGAGAAGGCACCGAAGGGGCTGAGAGGGTGCAGGGGACTGTGCACGGGGGATGGGAAGGAGTTGAGGAGGTGGTTTCAGTGTGGGAAGGGATGAGGAGAGCAAAGGGAAAGCAGTTGTTGAGCAGGAAGAGGTCTGAGACAAGGGGAAAGTGATGGAGAAAGGGCGAAGCTTGGCCTGGAGGAGAAGGGCGAGATGAGCAAGGAGCAGGAGATGGTGGCTGGATGCCAAAAGCAAAAGAGGATCTAGAGGGAGAAAAAGCTTTGGCTCCTGCATTTGTGGAGCTGAGAGTTTTGCAGTGGGGAATTAACCCTGACATTTGTCCCTGGGGCTGGCAGAGATCCTCCCACGTTGGCATGAGCTTGTTGTTCATGTCAGGGCACTCTGCAGTGCCTAGTGCCGGCTCCCTGCCATGCTGAGAGCTCAGCCAGGTCCTCTGCTTGGGAAAAACTCCCAAATGGAGCCAGGAGGGAGAAACAAAAATTTAATCAACAAAATTTCTGGAGAATTTTGGGTTACTCTTCCCAGAGGGTATCAGAACCTGAACCGTTAGAGTAAAAGCAGAAACCAAGTATAAGGTGAACCTTAAAAAGGACTTCAGGGAGGTTTGCAAGGCTACAGATTTCCTGGAGGTTTCCCTGGGTGTGACGTGAATGGTTGTGTGGGGCATTGCTGACCCGAGGGTGCTCCTGTCCCCCCAGCTCCTGGGTGACATCCTGATCATCGTCCTGGCCGCCCACTTCGGCAAGGATTTCACCCCCGACTGCCAGGCTGCCTGGCAGAAGCTGGTGCGTGTGGTGGCCCACGCCCTGGCCCGCAAGTACCACTGAAGAGCCGCAGGAACGCCCCGGCAGCCGCCAGTCCTGCCAGAGCCGCTTCTAACAGCAAATAAAGCTCATCCTGTGAAGCCTCCGCCGAGTCCGTGTGTCCCTCAGGGGCTGGAGGGCTTGGGGGCACGTGGGCATGGGGATCCAGGGGTGGGCTGGGGTGTCAGTGGGAACAGGGTCCCAGAAAGTGTCCCCTGCCTTTGTCAGGGGTGGGGTTGGTGGCTCGGGTGGGATTTGCCTCTGGAAATTGTGCTGTTGGGATATTGGGTTGACACAGCCCTGTTGTCACCCCCGTGGTCACACACTGGGGACTTTGCAGTGGGGAACTAAGTGAAATTTTGCTGTGAAAACTGCATGCCTCTCCCAGACAAGGGGAATTGGGAGGATTCATATTTTTGGGGGAGGAGGATAAACAAACTGAAGACTTTATTCTGCCCTGGCTCATCCCTGGCATCAAACCTACCCAAAATCAGCTGAGTCACACTGGCCCAGCAGCCAGTTGGGTGGGGGCAGGTTTTAGATAAACGTTTTGCTATCAAGGCCTGTCCAGACTTTGTTTATTCATTTCTCTGCACCACCCACACTGCAGTTTGGGGGGGTCCAATCCTGCCAAGAGCAGAGACTTCATCATTTTCTGGGTGTGAGAATCGATCAGTGCTCGACACACACGGAGCGTTGGGTGGGTTTGAGTGTCTGCAGAGCAGGACTCTCTCGGGTAGAGCTTGTTCTTGGCATGGGAAGCACTGTCTGAATGGTGATGCAGCAAAAGTCATGGGGAACTGAAGGGATGTGCTCATTTTTTTAAGGGAAAAAATTGGGCAAAGATATTTATCCCAGGATCCCTGAATGCAGGGGTCCAAATCCTGCTTCAGCCGTGTTTCTGGGCACTCCACTCTGCCCTGACCCACAGGAGGGTGTTAAAAACCCTCTGCGACCCACAAATGCCCTTTCTCAGACATGCCACCCAAAGAAAGAGGCATTTTGTTCCTGGTGTCAAGGCAGACACTGAGAAGGTGAGCAGGTAACTTGCAGTGAGACACAAAGGGTTCTTCTCCCTGCAGGAAGGCTGGGCAGGTACAGGGCCACCAGAACCCCCAAATTAGACATAATTTTCCATAGGTTTCATTATAGACATTAATGGTTTTGTATGAACATGATTGCTCATTGACTTCAGGCAGAAATGACTGGATTATTTGAATAAGTAGTTCCCCTCTAAGTGAGGCATCTCAAGGTAGGAATGACTAGAGAGCTGGAGAGGGACTTTGGACAAGGGTCTGGAGGGACAGGACAAGGGGGAATGGCTTCCCACTGCCAGAGGGCAGGGTTAGAGGGGATATTGGGAAGAAATTCTTGTCTGTGAGCAGGGTGAGGTTCTGGCACAGGTTGCCCAGAGCATCTGTGGCTGCCCCTGGATCCCTGGGAGTGTCCCAGGCCAGGTTGGATGGGGCTTGGAGCAGCCTGGGCTGGTGGAAGGTGCCCCTGCCCATGGCAGGGGTGGCACTGGGTGGGCTTTAAGATCCCTTCTAACCTAAACCCTTCCATGATTCTATGACCCTCCAGGCTGAGCAGATCTCTCAGGTTAAACCCTACAGATCTGTCCAGCAGGGGATGATTGGACTCTTCCCATTTCTGGGAATCTCTTCCAGCATCCCCCTTCCCGGGAACTGGGAGGAGAGTTTCCATCCCCTGCACCTGGGGCGTAGCAGGATGGCAGCAATCCCCACTGGTGCTGCCCGTGGCTTCACTGCACTGCCCATGCCCTGCTCCCTGTCCCCCAGCACACACATACTGCAGGGTGTCCTCTCCCCGTGCTGCATTTCCCTCTCCCTTTTCAGAACGTCCCTGTGGGTGCCAGCACCCCCTGGGCAACGCCTGGAGCAGCGCTGGCAGCACCCACGTCCTGGCAGGGTTGATAAGGGGGTGCAGGAGGGTGGGCACAGGTGGCAACATTTTCTCTGCATGTTCTCTCCCCTCTGACTGCTCCCAGGCAGGGCTCGACTTGATTTGTCACTGTGCTCCAGCCCCCAGAGCACAGGCACTGGATTTTCTAGGGAAAAGATAAATGCAGGCAAATCTATTGAAGATTATTCATCCCCATTCCATTAGAAAAAGATCTACAACTAGTGGGGGAAATAGATACAGTCAGGCTGGAAACAGTCAGGCTGGAAACCTCCCTCAGTATTTTCTTTCTTCAAATTGCTTTTCCTGCTTTTTCCTGCTTTTCCTGTATTTTTAGTAGAGAAGACACTTAGCAGGAGATGATCTGTGGAGGAAGGCAAGGGCTGGTGTCTGGGGAGGAGCTTGGGCAGCCCAGCAGCCACCTGGCCACCCAAACCCCTCCTCGCCTGTCCCCAGCTCTTCCTTAGCACAGTCCAAATCCTGTGGAAAACAACAGGAAAACAGCAGATTGCTCCAGGTGCCTTGAGATCAGCTGCACAGCCCCTGTGCTTTCAGCAAATACAGTGTTTCTTGGGGGGTTATGCAGGAAATAAAAGAGGAAAGCTCCCCAGGACATGGCTCCTGGCAAGGATGCGTCACCCCCAGTGTGCTCTGGGATGCTCCAGGGGATCCCAAACATCTCTTCCTGGAGAGCCAGCCTGGCTGAATGTGGGGGGAATATGGAATGTGCCAGGTTCAGAAGGGGAAGGCCCTGGGCTCTCCCCTAGCTGGACGTTCCTGAGCTGAGCTTTTGCTGATTTTTGAGCCCACAGCTGGTCCTGCAGTGACAAACTCATGTTCCAAACATGTTTCACCTGCCCTTTATGGATGTGTCTGAAAGGAGAATTGGGATGAAAGGGATGATCCTATTTGGTCCTTGCTGCAGCCCCGCAAAACTGAGCTTTCACATCTGAGGAGAGAACATTTGAGTGAGCTTCCCATGGCAGGAGGGTGGAACTGGATGAGCTTTTAGGTCCCTCCAACCCAAACCAATCTGTGATTCTATCAGGGAATATCCAGAGTTGGAAGGGACCAACAAGGATCATGGAATTCCAGTTCCGAAGTTGGACTCCAAAGTCCAACTATGATTCTTCCTGCTCCTAAAGGCACAAATAAATCAACCAAACCAAGTTCTGTTATGGGAGGAGGAAAATGGAGCTGATGCCGATTTTGGCTGCAGAGCTTGATCATCCCCTGAACAGCTCCAGCACTGCCACAGCTCCTGGTGGTGCAGGGAGTCCTCGGGCAGGGCAGGAACGTGCACAGTTTGCTGGGGGCAAACCCCTCTGGGTTGCTCTGCCAGGGGCTGGATTGTGGCCTGGGCATTCCTCATTTCACTGAAGGAAGGCAGAGCCCAGCGTTTGGGAGATCTGAGGCACCAGGATAACACCCCCTGAGTCCAGCCCACCTTCAGTGGCAATGGACCATCACAAAGGGGCCCACGCCTGGAAGGTGAGAGAAGAGCTGCCCTCACAGAGGGAAAGGGTCAAATCTGGAGCTCAGGATAACCAGATAACTTCTCACTGTGCCACGCCCTGGCCATCCCCTCCTGCTCCTGCTGGAGAGGACCCCCATCCTGCCCCAGCCAATGGCCCCTTGGGGCCGGCCAGGGAGGGGCTGTGGGCAGGGAATAAAAAGCCCCGCGGGGTCTGGGCTCAGCTACAGGGTCTGTGTCCTCCTGCAGCGCAGCAAAGCCGCCGCCACCATGGTGCACTGGTCAGCCGAGGAGAAGCAGCTCATCAGCAGTGTCTGGGGCAAGGTCAACGTGGAGGAATGTGGGGCCGAAGCCCTGGCCAGGTACGTCCACTGCCCAGGAACCTGCCCAGCTGCACCCGGCAGGGAAATGGGGGCAATTGCGTTTGGGAGCAATTAACACGTATCTGCTTGTACCCTTCCATCTCTCCCCAGGCTGCTGATCGTCTACCCCTGGACCCAGAGGTTCTTCTCTAACTTTGGGAACCTCTCCAGCCCCACGGCCATCATTGGCAACCCCAGGGTCCGTGCCCATGGCAAGAAGGTGCTCACCTCCTTCGGGGAGGCTGTCAAGAACCTGGACAACATCAAGGGGACCTTCTCCAAGCTGTCGGAGCTGCACTGTGACAAACTGCACGTGGACCCCGAGAACTTCAGGGTGAGCCCTGTTTGCTGTCCCAGCCCCTTCCCTGGGCCATGTGGGCAGAGTCAGACTGTGCTGTTGCTTCAAACAACTCTGTCCAGGGGCACTTTCCCGGCCTGGGGGGAGGGCAGAGTCCCTGTGTCCCAAGTGAGGTGGCAGCTTGTGCAGCGTTGTTTGCAACAGCGTGGGTGACTTCACCCTGAGAAGTCCCCCTCCCAGTGCCAGCACAGCAGTGGGGAGGGGAAGGTGTTGGGAGATGGTTGCCTGGAGAAGACCTGTCTGGGGAATGGCCCCAGGGGAAGATGCAGAGTGGGCTAGAGGAAGAGGAGGCAGAGGGAAGCTCAGCAGAGCATTTCAGGAAATCCAAGGTCCTACAGGAAGATAAGCAGAACCACGGAGCAGAGTCCTGCCTTGCCCAGTGTGGAGGGTGGGACACTCCCCCCGCCCCCAACACTTTTAAATGCAAATCATTTGTTCTCTTCAATTAGATCTAAAAAGAAAAAACTCCAGGGTTTTTTATAGAGTGGATCTCATGCCAAATTGCTTTTGCATCCCAAAAATGGGAAATGGTTTCAAAGTTCATTCTTCCTGGTTTCATTTTATTTCACGAACAAAGCAAATACTATTTTCCAAGAACTCTGAGATTTTCTATGGAAAGGCTGAGGATTCTGCAGTCACAGTCCCAGGGAACGGGGACTGAGCCATGCCCATAACCAGCCCCGCAGCCCGAGGGGCACTCGAGGGGGCTGGGGAGGAAGAGGAGGAGGAGTGTGCGGTGTGTGAGAGTCCGTTCAGGAGGGAATTCAGCCTCAGGGGGAAGTCAGGGCAAGGAAACAGCCCGCGGGGTGTGAGTGGCCTCTAGAGGGGACGGGAAGGAGAGGGACTGGGGAGGGGGGATATTTGCAGCAGGAAGACCGGGGAGACACAGAAGGAGGCACTCGGAGCCAGAGGCACGGCAGGACTCGGGGCTGGAGGGGTTGTGAGCAGAGGGAGCGGGGTGGCTCCAGCACGGGCATCCCCGAACCGCAGGTCGGCTGCGGCACAAGCGCTTCCCGCAGCACCGACCCCGCCTGTCCTCCTCCTCCTCCTCCAGCTCCTCGGAGACATCCTCGTCATCGTCCTGGCTTCCCACTTCGGCAGGGACTTCCCCCCCGCCTGCCAGTTCGCCTGGCAGAAGCTGGTGGGTGTCGTGGCTCACGCTCTGGCTCGCAAGTACCACTGAGCGCCCCGGGCAGCGGAGGAGCCGCGGCGCCCCGAGCGCGGGGGGATGTCCCGTGGGACCCCAAATAAACGCCTCCGGCAGCACCCGCAGCGTGTCCGTGTGTCTGTGCGGGCAGGGAGGGCCCGGGGGCTGCGGGGGAGCCGTCACGGGGGGGTTCTCTGTCTCCAGGGGCAGTGCCCGAGCGAGTTTCCACAACTCCGCAGTGCTCTCTCATGAGCGATCGCTGCCAGTGCAGAGGCTGCGAGAGAAACCCGGGCGAGGGGGCTGGAACAGGGAATCGTGGGGTAACCTGAGCTGGGGGGGACCCACGGGGGTCATGGAGTCGGGACCCTGCGCAGGACAACCCAACAATCCCACCACCTGTCGGACAGCGCTGTCCAAATCTGATCTCGCAGCTTGGCACTGAAGTGGATGATGGTGAAGCCAGCACGGAATTCCCTTCCCAGGTGCTGCTCCCCACAGGCAGCTGCTCCCTGCCGTGCCAGCAATAGGGCTGGGCGTGCATCGGCTCCCGTGAGAGCACCTGATCCAGGAGAAAACCTTCGAGCTCAGACCTCTGGAAGGGTCAGGACATGTTGAACAGGGATTTTGGACAAGGGCCTGGAAGCACAGGACAAGGGAATGGCTTCCCACTGCCAGAGGGCAGGGATGGATGGGATATTGGGAAGAAATCCTTCCCTGGGAGGGTGGGCAGGCCCTGGCACAGGGTGGGCAGAGCAGCTGTGGCTGCCCCATCCCCGGGGGTGTCCCAGGCCAGGTTGGATGGAGTTTGGAGCCACCTGGGCTGGTGGGAGGTGCCCCTGCCCATGGCAGGGGTGGCACTGGATGAGTCTGAAGGTCCCTTCCCACACTAACTGTTACGTGTCTCTGTGATTTCCATGGTGGGCTCCAGGAGGATTGGTGGTACCTCCCAATGGCTGAGGGACCACAACCACAGAGCACAACTGTTCTCTGATTTCTATAATTTAACACTATTTCCCAATGCCTTTCCCCTTATAAGCCTCATTCCTATTTTAGATCCCTTTTTTTCTACTTTTGGTTTAAATTCCCATTTTCCCAGGAAGCAATCTCTGGACTCTGTTCATTATCACTCTGTGCTGTTGTTATGGACATTCCTTTCCCAAGCAGCACCATGTGCAGCTCATTCATCAAAGGTTTGTGATGCTGTGCCAGCTTTGGGAGAAGCTGCAGTGGGAGAGAACAATCCATCATCCTGCTGGGCTGAACTTCCCATCATTCCAGGGCTGCCTGATACAATTCATTTGGATTCAGAAGTTTTGTCATTTCTAAACCAGATCTGAACCAAGTCTGTGCTGATTGCAATTCCTTTTAAAGAATTATTATTCAAGTGCTAGTCAGGAGCAGGGGATCCAGGGGACTATCAGGTGTAATTATTTTTATCTGGCCTTATCCCCACACAAACTACAGGAGCAGAAAAATTCCCCACTTCACTTCTTAGCATAAGCCAAAAATACTCTTTAAGCAGCTCCGTGCTGCCCCTTCCATGGTTGTTTATCATGTATTTATAGGCACGATTTTACACCTCCTGAGGGAATTCTGTCAGCAGTGGCAGCACCACGGAGCATTCCAGGAGCCAGAGCTGGTGGGGTTGGAATTCAATCATAACAAAATCAGCCACCCCTGGGACAAGTCTGCTGCGTTTGACACCCTGTTGGAATGAGGTGACTGATGATGCACTTGCTCTGATGTAAAAGATGCTTCATTGCTTTTGAGAAGTAAATGAAGATGTTTTCTCCAAGAACCAGTGTGGAAATTCCCAAGTTGCTGAATGAATCCATGCTCCTGCAGGGACCATTTCTGACCGTTTGTGATGCCGTGTGTGATGCTACAGAGATATCTGGGCAGAAAATCTCTCTGTCTGTGGAACAAGTGGGTTCCTTTCAGCTTTCCTGGCCCTTAGGATGGGCTTAATCCATTGGACCAAGCAACCCCACAGGTGGGATTGGAGGAATGAGACCATCTGTCCTGGCTCTCTTCCATGAGCCCCCTGTAAGGGCTGGTTGGGAACGGGACCACCCTCTTTTCCTGTGTCACTGACTCGGTCTGATGTCATGGCAACTGCAGTGCTGCTCCAAAACCTCTCAGAAATGATGTGTGGGTATTTAGAGATGTTTGATTCATCTCCCTTGGTGAATCTGGAGAAACTAAGGTTGGAAACCCCAGAGCAACTTGTCAGAGCTTATCTGTCTCATCTCTCCTTTGTTCTCCCCCTTCCCTCCTCCCTCTCTGTCAGTGCCCTTCCAGCCCAAATCCTCCGCAGTAGAGACCAGACCCATGCAGGGATCACATTTCTGAGCTGGTGATGAGCTTCTCTCTCCTATCCCAAAGTCTCACCTGGCTGGAAGTGTGGGAGTTTTCACTACCCAGCACAAAGTGACCTCAGAGAGCAAACCCTCCTGTTTCATTTTGCTGGCAGTGTTTTATCGTGTCTCCTTCAATCCTTCTTTGCCCAGGTCAGGCCATGGCTGCCGTGCAAACAGGTCACCATGCACCTCCCTCTCCCGAGCCTGTTCCCAGCCCCCTCTCTCCAAAGTTTTGCCTTGGGAGTACTTGAATCTTCCCAAGCACACAGAGAAGAGAGAGTGAGGCTTGTCAGAATCATGGAATCACTGAAGTTGGAAAAGATAATTGAGTCCAACCTGTGACCAATCCTTGCTGAGCACTCCTGGAGAGGCAGATCCAGGTGCTCTGGTTCCTCCCTGGCAGCCTGGAGACAGTGCAGCGCAGCACAGCCCAGCCAGGAGGGTGCTGCCACAGGCTCAGCTGTCAGGGTGGGTGCTGAGCACCCTCCAGAGCCGAGTGCCCTCCTCCCTTGGTGCACAGCACCCAGCTGGGATCCGTCCTGTCCCTGTGCACCGTCATGTCTGATGGGCACAGAGATGAGAGGAGGAGAGGAACATTCCTGCCTCAGCCTCGGTGATCAGCAGTCCAGGTGAACAGGGGCATGGAGAGTCAGGACGCCCACCCTTCAGGGCAGCCCCATGGGGGGAGATCAGGACTGTTCCCAGCTTTTACCCATATTTACCAGACCAGACCAGTGGGTGATGCACACAGTGAATAAATCAATATTTTAATTTTTGTGGCCATCAAAGCACATTTACAGTGATGAGGATGCATTGCTGAGAGTGCACACCCAGACTCAAATACCTCAATCTGTATTTCCATGCTGAAGAGCATCAGAGCAGGCTGGAAAGCTGTTTACTAATTTAACTTATCAAGCTAATTATTGGGGTGCTGCAGTGCTCAGCAGAGGCACAGATGTCTAGAGCTTTGTCTGAGAAGTGGGGCAGTAGAAAATAGACTAATTCCATTTTTCAGGGCACACTCATGAGATCAGCCTCTAATTAAACAACACCGAGTCCCTGTTTATATAGATAGGTGGAGCGTGAATTCCTTGAGTGCTGAGGGCTGGAAAAGTTTAACTTCTTCCACATCAGCCACCACAGCCCCTGAAAAGAGCAGAGGGCAAGCCAGGAAAATCATTAGTGTCGGCTGGGGGGGCACTTTATAACTCACTTTTAATTTTTCTCTTACAACCCCACAGGCACCATTCAGTGCTCAAAGCTTGAGCCCTCTAAGCATTGATTTTCTGTTTTAATTTGTATTCCACAGAGCACAGCACTTCCCTGAGGAGCCCGTGGGCTGAGGGTTGGGAGCCCTGGGCTGACATTTCTGTGGCAGGAACGAGCACTGGTTTGTGCACACAGTGCCAAATTTCACCCACAGCTGTAGCTGCAATAACAACATTGCTGTAAGAATTATAGTTGCTGTGTATTCTCCCACTAAATATCAGCTCAAATACCTGGAACTGGGAGCAGCCTGGGCTGTGGCACTTGCAACAACAGTTGGAATGCTTCTGAATAAACTTGGAAGTTAAGGCAAAAAGTAATGTTCTAGATTTGCCAATAGACCTGCAGGAGTGGCTGTGTCCCCCTCAGGGGCCAGAGTGGGGGACAGGCACATTCTGGTGATTGCTGCTGCTTCTGTAGCTCCTGGGAGCACAGTTCCACAGTGCCAGGGGCTGCACAGACACAGAACTGGGTGCAGAAGGGGTGATCCAACACGAGGGACCTGTGGAACAGCAGCCCCTTCAGAAGGGTGGGCAAGGGGAGCAGGAGGATGATGCTCCTCAGCAGCAGCACCAGCCTGAGGGCTGCCACCCTGGAGCTGGTGGGGAGGGATGGGCAGTGCTGGGGCTGTGGATGGGGTTGGTGGGGAGGGATGGGCAGTGCTGGGGCTGTGGGTTGGTGAGGAGGGATGGGCAGTGCCAGTGGATGGCCATGGGGCAGGCAGGGGTCATGGCCCATGGCCACAGCACCCCTGAGCCCAGGATGGAGACACGTGGAGCTCCAAGGCAGCAGGCACAGGGACAGGTACCTGTGCTCAGGAGGCCACGCTCGGCTCTGATGCCGAGGAGGGTTGCACTATTTCCCGGGGTGGAAATTACATACAGGCAGCAGAAAAGGATGGCAAGCTACACATTCCCACTTTTCACTCCTGGAATTCCTGTTAGAAGGAAGGTGGAAGGTCTAAGGAGGATACTGTTGCTCTTTTTCCTAGTGCAGCATCTTTGTCCTGTCAGAGATCCAGCAGCAGATCCCACAGCAGAACCTGCTCATCCTGCAGAAGAATTCTTAGAACTCACAGAAGAGCAACCAGGACACACTGCAATGCTTTGTGCCACTGTGGTCACAGGGATCTGGAATTCTGAGTTGGCTGACACAGCAGGAGGGAATTTTACCTTCATGGTCAGTTCCGGGCTTGGAGAACCACAGCTCCCAAAAGTCAGAAAACTGTTGGAGATGGAGTGGGACAGTATGTGGCTGATGAATTCTGGCCTCTGTTTGGTTGACTGACAGACTGACAGACAGACTTGCTGCACCAGGGAGCCACAGCACTGGAGGGGGAAAATATTCTTGTATCTCATATGGAAATTCCACCCTGGGCTTGGGAGTCAGGGAGGGAGTTCACTGCAGAGCCCGACCCGCCCCGGCTCCCCCCTCCTGGCAGGGACTGACAGAGCCACCAGGTCCCCCCTGAGCCTCCTTTTCTCCAGGCTGAGCCCCCCCAGCTCCCTCAGCTGTTCCTCATGGGACTGACTCTTCAGACCATTCCCCAGCTCTGTTCTCTTCTCTAGGCAGTTCAAGGTTAAATCTGGGTTTAATTTACTGGGTTTGCAATTAAGGCTGCTGCAGTATGAATTATTAATACTTCCCAAACAACAGCAATCTATCCCTTCTCCGCTGTGTTTCATCCACAGCTCTAATACAGGCATTGAGAGGGAGGTCAGGAACCCTTTGCACAGATGGAGAGCAGCGATAGAAGGAGAGGCAGATTCGGGAGCCTCAGTCCTGCTTGTTCAGTTCCTCTCCCTCCGGGGTGTCCCAGTGCACCCCCTGAGCTGCTTTTGTGGGAGTCAGGAGCACAACCCCTCTGTGCCAAACCTTTGGCAATGCCAATTGAAATGAAATAGCAAGTGGAGCAAATAAACCCCCTCCCACTATTGGGAACTGCATCCAGCCTGCAGGGAGGCTGAGGGAGTCTGGGACAGCAGAAGTGCCCAGGGCGGGCAGGGATGGGAACAGGGCTGGAGCACAAGTCCTGTGAGGAGCAGCTGAGGGAGCTGGAGGGGCTCAGCTGGAAAAAGGAGGCTCAGGGGGGACCTTGTGGCTCTGCAAGTCCCTGCCAGGAGGGGGGAGCCGGAGTCGGGGGGGAGTTCAGGCTCCGCTCCAGGGAACAAGGGATAGGACAGGAGGAAACAGTGCCAAGCTGTGCCAGGGGAGGTTATAGCCTGGGGATTGGGGAAATATTATTCTGCAGCCCTGGCACAGCTGCCCAGGGCAGGGGTGGAGTCCCCATCCCTGCAGGGGTTTTACAGCTGTGTGGATGTGGCACCTGGGGACACGGTTTAGTGGTGGCCTTGGCAGTGCTGGGGAATGGTTGGACTGAGTGATCTCAGAGGGCTTTTCTAACCTTAAGGATTCCATGATTCTATGAAATCGGGTCCCCAGGTCCAATCTCAGGAACAGCTGGAGAGGGCAGGGCAGGGCAGGGCAGGGCAGGGCAGGGAAGGGAAGGGAAGGGAAGGGAAGGGGAAATGGAGGTCATCCCCAGGATATCCTCCAGATCTACGACTGCTTCAGTCTCACCTGTGTCCCCTTTGCCCCAGTTGCCACCTCCAGGCTGCTGTGATTCCCAATCCTCCCTGCACTGCTCCAATCCTCCCTTTCCCTCCCTCTCCTCATCCCAACCCTTTTCAGCCCTTTTGCAAGTGACCCAGACTCTTTCCTGCTCTCCTGGAGCCAGCTGGGCCCCAGCTAAGCTGGACCATCCCCACTCTGGCTCTGGCCCTGCTCATGCAGGAGATGTGGGCTGGGTCTCCCCACGCTCTGGGGGTTTCTTTCTGCTGCAGGAGAGGTGACCTGGGGCCTCAGCAATGCACATTCCACATGGAAAGTGTTTGCCACAGCCTTTGGCAAAGACAAACGCTGAGGAACAAGCCATGCTCCCCTTCCTCCCCAGCAAACTCCAGGACTGAAGTTTGGAAATCAAGATGAGAGCGAGTTTTTCTTTGTACCCGGGAGGAATCCTTCAGGCCTCCCTGCTCTGAGGGTCTATTAACTCTCTGAGAAATAAATGAGCAGGAAATACAATACAGCATTTTCAGGGACATTCATTCATTTTTCTTTATTAATTTTTCTCTCAGTACAAGATGGAAAAAAAAGCAGTAACATATGGGGAATGAGCAGGAGCCATTTCTCAATGCCACAGCCACCTGAGAAGGTTTTAGACCCAGAATACTTAAAAAAAATTAATTCACATTTCCAAAATCACATCAGGCAGGTACAGATTGTTTTCATTTTTGTAATTTTTTTTTTACCCTTCTAAGCTCTAATAAACCAGAATATGCCAAAAATGACATGAGCAAAATTGCCTTGAAGGCCCAGATGGC
Organism: Formicarius rufipectus; assembly: GCA_013399695.1. Classification (NCBI taxonomy): domain Eukaryota; kingdom Metazoa; phylum Chordata; class Aves; order Passeriformes; family Formicariidae; genus Formicarius; species Formicarius rufipectus. Next base: position 83,086 of record VXAU01004036.1, on the reverse strand, counting down.
AACTGCTGGTAACTCACCTAAATGAAAAGTATTTATTTTGAAATGAAATGGAGTTTAATTTAGCAGGGAAGGTTATACCAAGACATTTCGTGGAGACTGAAGCTGTACCAGCACAGACTACAAAAAGGGCACCCAGTTTACTCTCAGTGTTTATTGGCACTTGGAAGAAACTGCACCAANGCTCTGGGCTGGGGGACAAGGTGGGCATCGGGCACGGGGTGGGCTCCGGGGGCTGGGGGGGCTTTGCCAGCCTCAGGAATCCCGGGATTCTGTGATACTGATGGAGACACCAGAGTTCAAGGGCACGTGGGCCTCCTGATGGAGCACAGATCAACCTTGGTTGTGACACCCAGGGCTGCTCTGGGTCTCTGTGAAGGGTCCTGCTCTGCAGGGCTTTGTGCACTTGTGCAGTGAGAACCACAGTGTTCAAATCAGAGCTCCCACACCCCTGGCACCTCTCCTTCTATTTCTAATGAAACAGATTTATTTTTAAACTAACAAAAAACACTAGGGAAAAACCTTGTAGTGGCCACTCTTCACATGTGTGATTCTTTGCAAAATCCTACTGTACAACATCCCTTCCCGGGTTCTTCAGCCTTTCCCAAAATATGAAGCAGTGTCTCTGCCCTTGGAGATGTTCAGACGGTGTCTGGACACCATCCTGGGTCACCCACTGTCCTCCTGGTCCTGCTTGAGCTTGGAGGGAGTTGGACCTTCAGAAAAGATAAAGATGAACTTCAGAGGTGCCACCAACCTCAACCATCCCTTGATTCTGTGATGGCGTGAAAATAAGTTTAGTTTGCCCTCAGTCCTTCTTCATCATCCCTAAGTCTTGCTGATTTTCACTGTATTAATAGAGCTTTGTTGTAGTGGCCCGCGGTAGAAGAGTCATGAGAACAAGGAGAGCAAAGGCTGTTGGGTTCTCTGTTTCCTGGGCAACATGCAGAATGTATTAAAAAAGCTTTTTTCACTTAATTCATAACTTCTTAGGAATTCCCAGTGTGGAGTCGAAGGTATTAAACACTGTTGACTTGGAAATGAGACTTCCTTCAGCTTGTAATTATCACTGATGTTTATAACTTGCTTATTTTTTTTCTCCTGAGATGATGTTTTTTATGGAATATAATTATAAACTGAAACTGTTTTTACACTTTCAGCCAGTAACTCTGGGTCTGAAATTTTTCCAGAGCATCTGCTACAAGGAGGCTGAAGGGTCTTGATGGAGCACCCAACAGGTCAGAACAAGACCACAGAAGCGGAGGGTCTTCTTCTGAAGCTCATTTGTGCATCTGTAACATGACTTGTAGTTATTTAACTTGGGCATTGATGCTATGGCCAAAATTTCTGGCAGAAGTTTTGGAATGTGAATGTGAAGTGATGGATTAACAAAATCACCCCAAACCACTGCAGCATCTCTCTGCCCCTGTTACAAGTGAGATTGGAACAAAGAAGTGCAATGTGAAGATATTTTTACCAGTTTGTTGAGTCACTTTTCTTTCCTATTGAAGATCCTACTCGGCCAGATCATTGTAGTAGATTCCCTCCAAGTCTGGTGAGGACAAACACTCTTGGAAGGAGTTTACAATCACCAATTACCTTTTGCCCCATGTCAGCAGCTCAGATTACACACAGAAGACAGTCCTGCATTGAAGACTCTGAGTGTAAAACAGCAAGAGCCGTGTGAGGCCATGGGAGAGTGGGACACAGGTCACTGGGAAATTCTGTCACTAACATGAATCAAACTCAGGATCCTCCGCTGTATCTGTTTGGTTCTCACCCCGTAGATGATGGGGTTGAGCACAGCAGGCACCAGGATGTAGATGTTCCCCATGGTGATGTGGACCAGCGGAGCCAGGTCCCTCCCAAACCTGTGCACCACGGACAGCCCGATGAGGGGCACGTAGAAGGCCAGGACCACGCAGATGTGGGCGATGCAGGTGCTGAACACCTTGAGCCTCTCCTTCCAGGCCCCCAGGCGCAGCACAGCCTTGAGGATGAGGACGTAGGAGAGGCAGATGAGGACGGCGTCCAGCCCCATGACCAGCAGGATGGCAGTGAGCCCGTACACCACGCTGGGAGTGGTGTTGGCACAGGCCAGGTTCATCACGTCCTGGTGCAGGCAGAAGGAGTGGGACAGCACCCTGGACCCGCAGAAGGGCAGGGGCAGGAGGAGCAGGGGCAGGGGCAGGAAGAAGAGCACGCCTCTGGCCACGGCGGCCAGCCCGATCTTGGCGGTGGCGGCGTTGGTGAGGATGGCGGCGTGGCGCAGCGGGTGGCAGACGGCCACGTACCTGTCCACGGCCATGGCCAGCAGCACCGTGGACTCGACGGCCGACAGCGCGTGGATGAGGAACATCTGCACCAGGCAGGCGCCGAAGCCGATCTCCCTGGAGCCGAACCAGTAGAAGGAGAGGACGCGCGGCACGGTGGAGGTGGACAGGGCCAGGTCGATGGCCGCCAGCATGCAGAGGAAGAAGTACATGGGCGCGTGGAGAGCGGGCTCCAGCCGCACCACCAGCAGCACCGCGCAGTTCCCCACCAGAGCCACGACGTAGGCACAGCACAGCAGCACCGCCAGCCACGGCTGCGCCGCCTCCAGCCCCGGCACGGCCGCCAGCACGAAGGACGGGCGCTCCAAGGAGCTGTTGGCGAAGGGCATGGCTACGGCGGGGCGCTCATGCCAGGCCACGGCACCTCCCGCTGCAAGGGAAGCACAAACAGCCCTTCAGAACCCCACGGCCGTGGCTCTGGATCCCACGGGGCCGGCCCAGGGAGGCTCCGAGCTGCCACGCTGGGGCAGGGAGCTCCTCTGCCAGCTCTGCACCCTGCTGTGGCTGGGTGCAACAACTCATGCAGTGACACAATGCTGACATTTGAGTCTGTCCTGGGTTCTCTTAAAGGCAGAATACCATAAAATTGACATTTTACATAATTAACCTGTTAGCTGAACTTGTTTTCTTTTCTTTCTAAAGGGCAGAATGAAAAATAATAATTATAAAAAACCAACAGAATTTCAGTGTTTCTTGTAAGACTTCAGTTCTGCTTGATTTCTTCCATATGTGCTGTAGTGCCCTGTCAGAAATGTGCTGCTGGTGCTGCCTCCCACAGCCCTGCCATCCCCAGAACTGCCACAGGCACAATCAGATATTTAAAATTTTTTAACTCTTTTTAATATATAAATTGTTTTTTAACCTTTCATCCTGAGAACGTGTAATATTCTGGAACAAACAGAGTATCTGTATTTAAAAAAACAAATCAAATCTTTCATCTTATTCTGTGCCTGTAGATGTTCCAGGAGGGCTGTGATCCAAAGGGAATGGCCAGGAAGGTCTGTGAAAACCTTTGCTTTAGGTGCCGTTCTCTCCTCAGACACCGAGTCAGTACCTGGCTGTTCCTCTGCTGGAATAAACCCACCATCCCCCTGCCCTGGAGGGACAGTACAAGGTCAAGCACATAACCTGAGCTTTTTGTGCTTAATCCATGTAAATCGTAGTGGATTTATGACAAGATGTGCAGGTTATTAATGCAATTATTTGATAAGTAACATTGGGTTTGAAATAGTGGGTGTTTTACTGCACATCTGTGGTGAAGCCCTAAAATAGCGCTGGCTTTGTTCCTCTGATGTGGGGCTTTTCCATCTTGGATCTGTAACAAGTAAGACTCATATTGTAGCTTTTTATACCCAATTTGCTCACAGCGTGGGTGGACTGGTGCTGTCGCTGTGCCCAAAAGCTATTCCAGGGACAACACTCACAGCAAAGCACTTGCCTTAAGATGAACAAAAAGCCACACCAAGCACCAAGAGGCAACTGAGGCAACTCACCTGCCAGCCCTGGCGGGGAATTACAGCCTGAGTCTCACTGGACAACCCCTGCCATCCCATTCCTTTCCCACAGGGAATGAGGCTGTGAGACAGGCACTGAAACAATCCCTGATGCTTCAGTCCATCTCTAGTACTTGGGCATCCAAAAATATATCCCTGTTTTCAGAAGCGATTTGTGATTTGGGATTGCTGGTGGGATGAAAACCAGGTGCTGTGAGGGCCTGGATTTCTGTAGAGATGAAACTGGATCCATGTCTTTAAAAACACCAGTAAATGCAGATTTATTCTCCTAAGGGGACCCAAGCAGCAGCCACAGCAGCTCATCTCAGTAAATCACTGAGTCCCAGAATCATTCAGGTTGGAAAAGACCTCCAAGATCATGGAATCCAGCCTTCAACCACCTTGTCAAAGAACCATAGAATGGTTTGGGTTGGGAGGGACCTTAAAGATTATCCCGTTCCAACTCTCTTCCATGGGCAGGAACACCTTCCAATAGACCAAGTTGCTCCAAGCCCTGTCCAACCTGGCCCATCTAACCCTGCCCTCCAGCAGTGGGAAGCCATTCCCCTTGTCCTGTCCCTCCAGAACCTTGCCCAAAGTCCCTCTCCAGCTCTCCTAGAGCACCTTTAGGCACTGGAAGCAGCTCTAAGGTCTCCCTGGATCCTTCTCTTGTCCAGACTGGACACCACTCTCAGTCTGTTTTCTCCTGCTCCTTGTTCTTCCTCTTTTCCTTCTTCTTCTTCCCACCTCTATATTCCTCTCTCATTCCCACTCCACAGTTCTCTCCAGCTGTGCTGACAGATGTGCTGACACACCCCCAAACCTTGCCCTCCCTGACCCCTACAAGAGTTTCCTTACTGTGGCAGAGGCTCCTTGGGCTGTTTTGGAGAATGGCTGCAGTGAGGAAGCACAGACATCCAGGGAGGAACTCTGGAAGTTTTCTGACTAGGAGCAGTCTCAGAATCTTCTAAGAATTCTGAATCATCGTTGTCAGGATCCTGTGCTCCAAGCCAGGCATCCCTCCAGCAAAGCTCTTTCCTGCTGAAGTTGCTCCCTTATGTGAGTCCTGCAAGGCCCAGGTTGCACTGCAGATGTCGGAGCAGAGTTGTCCCCTTGGGAGCTGTCCCAGTGCCAGCAGGACCTGTCCCCAGGACCCTCCGTGCCAGGCAGAGCTCAGGGGGTTGTTACTGAACCCCCTGGGACACTCAGACAGGTAATGAGCACAACACAGAGCAAACAATGGCCCGGGAATTGTCCCCTCAGGGATCTTCCCTGCTCTCTTTCTGTTTGGTTTCTTTTTTAATGGAAACATTTCAGCATTATTTTTTCTCTCTATTCCAGCTACTGCTTGAGTGGCGCAGGAAAGAAGGACACTAATCTGGGCTGGTCTGAGGGTGAATTGCCCAGTGTCAGGCAGGACAAGCCAGTTTGGGTGTGGGGTCCTGTCCTAACACATTCTGCAGCTTCACTCTTCCAAGGTGAACACTGACCTCTGCTTCCTATTCTCCACCATGGTCAAGACTAGCCAAAATATGGCTTAAGATCAACAAAAATACATCTCTGTACTTTGGAGGGATGAAATATCTGCAACTGCACCTGGAATCAGTGCTCTACTCTGGGTGACAAGGTGGGGATTGGTCACAAGCTGGACTCAACGGTCCTGGAGGTCTTTTCTAACCTCAGTAATTCTGTGGTTCCATTCCATGATTTTGGGGGTATTTTATTCTGTCTGTGGGAGAATACAAGCCAGGAGGACCATGAACCCTCTCTGCACACCTGGCTGCGACCCAGCCTACAGCAGAGCAGCTGCTGGCATATGCTGTCACCTCCCTACTGTGGATGCCCCCAGACATCTCCTCCTCCCATCCTTCTGAGGGGCACAGCCAGCACACCAGACCTCAGCTGGAAGGTTGTAGCACTTGGTCCTTAGTGTCAGGAATTTTAGTCATTCCAATGATGTCTTTAAGCCCCCTTTATGTCAGCAAGAATTTCCAGCCCCACCAGAACCTCAAGCCCATCCCAAATCGCACATAACTCCTACAGTTCTGTTCATCTACAGCAGATCCTGAAGATTTTAAGCAACTCCAACCTAATATCTTGGACAAAGAAGGCTTCATCAAGTCTTGTGACCTTTCACAATGAATTGATGTTTTTTATTGAAGATGCTGCTCACACATATGACATTTAATGCAAAACAGTGACTGACATATTAATTATGCTTGGCAATATGGAGGGACTCAAAGACATCCAAAAGAGATGGAAAAGCAGCTGTTTTCTTCACTGTGGATGGATATGTATTGTGGTTTAACCCCAGGCAACAACCAAGCCCCAGCAGCTCCTCGTTCACCATCCCACCAGTGGGATTAGGGAGAGAATCGGAGAGGGGAAAGCTGGAAAACTTGTGGGTTGAGACAAAGACAGTTTAACAGGGAAAGCAAAAGCTACACACAGAAGCAAAGCCAAACAAGGAGCTCTCATGGGCAGCAGGTGTTCAGTGCCTCCAGGAGAGCAGGACCCCGTCCCACGTTACAGTGACTTGGGAAGACAAACACCATCACTCCAAACTCCCCCCCTTCCTCCTTCTGCCCCCCACTTCATATACTGAGTATGTTGGTCTCTGGTCTGAAATATCCCTTTGGCCAGCTGGGGTCACCTGTCCAAGGTGTGTCTCCTCCAAAATCCCCACACACCCCCAGCCCCTCCCCAGCACGTCCTTACGAGGGTCAGGAAAGGCCTTGGATCAGGATAAGCTCAGTCGTAACAACACCATTTCTGTGTTATCAACTCTGTGTTCAGCACAAACCCAAACACCCTTCCACACCAGCCCCTGTGACTAAATTCACTCCTCCCAGCCCAAATCAGCACAACAAGGCACTTCAGAGGCACAGATGAAGGTTGAACATTTCCTTTGGAAGGCTGAGAGTGCCCAGGTTCCCTTAACAGGACCTGGTGAGAAATGCTCCAGCCTCTGGACCAAGCTGCATCTTGTAGGATGTTTCCAGCTGAACAACTAAGGACTGGAATAGCCCGGGTGGGTCCCAACCCTTGGCCAACTCTTGTTCTGTGGAGTTTGCTGCTGGTTTGGCTGTGTTGTGGCATGAAGGGAGGGGACGATGACCCCATGCAAGGGTCTCTCAGTGAAGGTTACACCCTGTTATCTGCTACGAGTTTCCCTCACATGCAATAGAGGTTCTTTGATCCCCCCCATCATGTGAAAGTCATGCAGCCCATTTTTCTTTGTTTCCTTCTCACTGGGGTTCCACTGGTTGTATCATCAATGCTCGGGGTGTTCACAGTCTGTTGGAAGGGATGAAAACATCGTGCTGGGACCCAGCAGGGAAGTTCACAGCTCTGGGTTGAGGGACACCGTCCAGGTGGAACTGCAGTGCTTTCCTCTGGCAGCGACCTGTCTGTGTGGATGGAGCACCAAGGAACCAGTCTCAGAGCTCTGACCAAGGAACCAGTCCCTGAGCTCTGACCAATAAACCAGACTGCTATCTCTGACCAAGAAACCAGTCCACCAGAACTTTCTGGCAGAGCTGGTGTGGGAAGCTACCAGTCAGACCCACTCTTCCTCCGCAGGGCCCTGAGCAAAGCCTCCCTGATGTGGCTGGATTTGATGCTGTAGATAATGGGGTTGAGAGCAGGGGGGATGATGAGGTACGTGTAGGCCACCAAAGTGTTAACGAGAGGAGGAACATTCTTTCCGAAGCGATGGATCATGGACAGCCCAATCATTGGGATGAAGAACACCAGGACAGCACAGATGTGGGACACACACGTGTTCAGAGCCTTGAGACACTCCTCCTTGGTTGCGAGGCTGATGACAGTTTTGATGATGAGGATGTAGGACAGCACAATGAAGATGAAGTCCATTCCCGCAGTGGACAAGAGAATGATCATGCCATAGAATACATTGACCTTTATATCTGCACATGCCAGGTTCATGATGTCAGGATGGAAGCAGAAAGAGTGGGAAAGTTCTGTCTTCCCGCAGTAGGTCAGTCTCTTGAGCAGGAAGGGGATGGGAAGGAGAGAGACCATCCCTCTCAGCACGATGGCCAGGCCTATCTTTGTGACAGTGGCCTTGGTCAGGATGGAGGAGTGTCTCAGGGGGCGGGAGATGGCAATGAAGCGATCGAAGGCCATGGCCAGCAGCACAGACGACTCGATGAAGGACAGTATGTGGATGAAATACATCTGTGTGAGGCAGGCATCGAAGCCAATCCTGCGCAGGTTGAACCAGAAGAGGCCCAGGGTGGTGGGCAGGGTACAGAGAACCAAGCCGAGGTCGGTGACTGCCAGCATGGACAGGAAGTAGTACATTGGCTCGTGAAGACTTTGGGTCTTCTTGATGATGAAGAGGATCATGCAGTTTCCCAAGAGAGCAGTGAGGTAGAGAGCACAGAAAGGGATGGAGATCCAGGGGTGAAGGGTTTCCAGGCCCGGGATGCCCAGCATGAGGAAAGCTGAAGGCTGATGGAAGGAGCTATTGAACTCCCACGTGGCACGTGAGTCCTGCTCCATCCCTGCTCAGCTCTCACATGGCCTAGACCTAAAACAAACCAACAACACAAACTCCACGTAGTTGGACTCTCCACTGAATAGAGAAGCTGCACAACCCTCCACCTCCCCTCCAACTTGTGCAGGCACCCCCGTGCTGTTTGGACACTCTTACAGTTACCACAGTATTACTGCACTCCTGCTTATTCATTAAATCCTGGAATGAGGGCAATGGATGGATACTTTTTCTTGAGAAAGAAAAAAAAAATAAAAAATTTCAGAATGAAAAGGGAAAACCTTTGTGGTGAGTACTACTGTTTCACGGTTGTCCCCAGATTCCAGAGTTTGAGGTGCTCTGTTGAATGAACAAATGCCTTTATTGTATCATCCCAACCATGATCAAGCTGCTAAGCTAAGGCTTCTTTTTGATGCCAGCTCAGTGTGAAAATAGTGAAAGTTTAACTCTGATACTTATTTAGGAATCAACGTTGGAAACAAATGCAGTTTGTTGGCCCTGGCACAGGGTGGGCAGAGAAGCTGTGGCTGCCCCTGGATCCCTGGGAGTGTCCCAGGCCAGGCTGGACAGGGTTTGGAGCAGCCTGGGCTGGTGGGAGGTGTCCCTGCCCATGGCAGGGGATGGTACTGGGGGGGCTTTAAGTTCCCTTCCAACCTAAACCATTTTGGGATTCCATGATGGAAAATACACCAGAGAATCAGGCACTCAGCCCCTCCTCAGCTCAGATGATGGTTCCCACTGTAAGGTGGATTTTCAGTGGCTCTCACACTCAAGTTGTTGCTCATTTCACGATTTTACTACCAAGTGGAGGGAAATAAATGAGCAAAACCCCAGCAGTGTGGTGCCTGTGAATTTAGTAATAACAGGCAACCATGAGGCAAAGCACAAGATGTTGCAGGTTCAGAGCCCTGAAACCCCTGGAAAATCTCTGGGTCTGAATTGGAGGGGAGAGGGTCCATGGGATGTGGTGGGGGGTTTGCACAGGGATCAAGTGTAGGAGGTGAGTGAAGCCTTATGGAAATCTAGCAGGTGTTTGCTCCAGGAAGTTCAGCAGGAGCCCACTGGGGTGGGTGAGGTTGAAGCAATGCCCTGGAACAAGAGACCAAAGAAAGAGGCTTGTTCAGCCTGGAGAAGGTTTGCAGAGACCCAGCAGCCTTTCCCTACATCCAGGGAGGCACCAAGGAAGCTGCACCAGCTTCACAGCAGAGCATGGCAGGACGATGAGAGACAACCACGTAGAAGTTGAAACAAGGGAAGTTTAGATTGGATAAAACGAGAAATGTTTCCCCATCAAGCACTGGGGCAACTGAAGTTGCACATCTCCACCCTCAGAAGTTTTCAAGACCCAACTAGGCAAAGCCACGAACAGCTGAACAGCCTTGTCTGACCTCACAGCTGGCCCTGCCTTGAGGCAGATGTTGGACTAGGGATCCTCTGAAGTCTCTCCAACTTGAATAATCCAGCGAACCTCTGAGCCTCACACATTCCAGGTTCCTACACTTCATGTGACAGTGCACCCAACAGAGATGCTGGAGAGCTGTTGGGGCTCTCGAGCCCCCTCAGTGACACAATGACTCGCTGGGTGGGTGGGGGAAGGCAGCAAATGTGCAAAACAAGTAAAAATATATTTGTGGCTTCAGTCTTTCTGTACCTTCTGTAGCATATGAAACACGCAGGTCACAGTGGGCTGAGTGGTGAGCCAGAGGGGTAAATGTAACACAGCTCAGCTTCAGAGTGCAGTGGGAGAGAGAGGAGCAGTGAGAACTCCCTGGGTCTGTAAGGGGAGGATACTCCTATAAGAAAACCTCCACTTAAACCTGACTTTGTCAGACCCCAGCAACTCTCACCATGCTACTCAGAAACAGGATTGGTTCACTCTGCTCCTCTCCGAGCTTCTGTGGTTTGTTATGTGCTCTGACACAATACAGATACAGATCCCACTCCAAAAGGGTTTTACCCCTCCATGTTTTGTGTGTATCTATAAATGATATGTATAAATATATACACATATAATGGATAAACAACTGCACCTGCACCTTCATGTTTGCGTACATTTATATGTGCAGAGATAACATTGCACAACTTATAGCACACATGTAACTCTTACAGAGTCACACAATGACAGAAACAGTTGTGGAAAAGATCTCCCACATGTCTATCATGGGATGGCAATTGCACCTTCCTCACTGCAGCCAAGCCCTGAGGGCAAAGCAAACCTCCAGTTCCTGGAGGATATCAGGTTAAAGATTCATGACAATCCCTGGGAGGTGTCTGCTAAGGCGTCGAGCCACGGGCTGTGCTCTGCCCAGTGCCCAAGGTTTTCAGCTCCCCAGGATCACCCCAGCCTGCCTGGGGAAAGGGGTCAGGCATCGAGGCAGAAGCCTCATGAAGGACTCAGAGTTGTCCCTCCTTCTCCAGCCTTCAACAACCCCCTCCTGATTTCCTGCCTGTCCCTGGCTCTGAATTTCGTTAATAACTCAATGAACAAGTGCTTTAAGTCAGTGTAGGCAGGAGCAGGGCCTTGGGAGCCGGGGCTGGGCACTGGTCAGACTCCGAGACCCGCTCCGTTCCCAAGTTGAGCCGCCGCTCTTCGCTCAGCGGCACCGCCGCCGACTCGAGCAGCAAGAGGGGACTCAGCGACGGGACTCTGGGGACGCAGCACCCACCGAGCCCAACTTCTGTGGGCTTCGGCGGAGAGGACAAGGACATGCCATTCCCACCACCCGAGGGTGGGAGAGCAGAGGGGCTCCTGCACGAAGCCCTCGGGACAACACGCGGCACCGTTCCCGGCGGCACCGCCAGCGCAATCCCACCCGCCCGGCTCCTCCAGCGCATCCCTCCCGGCGGGTCCCCCGGAGCGGTGCGGACATCCCGAGCAGCACCTCAGCGATGCACCTCCCCTCCTGAGCCGCTGTCCCACCCGGGGAAGGGGAGATGCCCGGGGCACTCACCGAGCGGGGCTCTCGGCCGGCACCGTCCCGCGGGGATGCAGAGGAGGGACCCGAGTCCCCGTCCCGGCGTCCGGAGGGCAGAGCTGTTAACGCTCCCGAGCACTGACCCCTCCGGGAGGGCACCGCTTATAACATCCCCCGAGCCCGACCCCTGCGGGAGGGCAGCGCTTACAACACCCCCCGAGCCCGACCCCCGACCCCGGCCAATCGCCCCGGCCGAGCTCCCCACGCACACGCGGCATGAGGTGCAGCGGTGGAGACAGCGAGGGAAGGAAATCATCCTTCCCCTTTATGATGCTCTCCCAGCAGGCAGGGTTTTCTCCTAGTAGTTTATTGGGCGACATGCTTACGGCCCCTGTGATTTATGGCTGGCACGGCTGCAGCCACCGTGCTGGCAGTATACACGGTTTTTATTGGGGGAATAAATCTCTAGCAGAAATAACCGTAAATTCTGTGAGAAGAGTGTTTGTAGCATGGTTCCACGGGAACGACAGAGGGGAAGTTCTGGCTACCCCCTTCTGACCGGTGATACACAGAATGTTTAATTAAAATCATAACGTATTGCACAATAAAACCAAACGGGATGTTACAAGGGCAAACACGGAGCTAGGAGCAGGTGTCCTGTCACACAGCCTGGGAGCCTGCTGTGTCTGCATGTCTCCTGGCAATGTCTATCTTTGCCACCTCAGCTCTGGGTTGAGAGGAAATTGCTTTTAATTCCTGTCGCTGTACCTGGCCCAGGGCATGGGAGAGTGAACGGCTTTGTGAGGTGCCTGGAGAAAATGCATCCTCTGTCCCTAAGAGACAGAGCTGTAAACATGTCTATGCTGGGGTGCTGCCCTCCATGGACACCCATAAATTCACAGAATCCCAGAATCATTTGGGTTAGAAAAGCCCCCCCAGCCCACGGAGCCCACCCCGTGCCCGATGCCCACCTTGTCCCCCAGCCCAGAGCTCTGAGTGCCACGGCCACTCCTGCCTTGGGCACCTCCAGGGCTGGGCACTCCAAACCTCCCTGGGCAGCCCCTGCCAGGGCCTGCCCACCCTTTCCAGCAAGAAATCCCTCCTGATGTCCAATCTGAGCCTCCTCTGGCACAGCCTGAGGCTCTGGATTGATTGCCAGGTGCTGGGACATGTGCCAATAGAATGATAAACAGTAAATTGCCTTCCTAAATGGCCATTAATAGCCATTATTAATGACACTTTTAGGGTCATTAATTCTTTTGAGGCAGGATGGCAAGATGGAGGGACCTTTAGTTTATGCTAGTGGAATAGAATCCCAGAGTGATTTGGGTTGGGAGAAATCTTAAAGCCCACCCAGTGCCACCCCTGCCAAGTCCAGGGACACCTCCCACCAGCCCAGGCTGCTCCAAGCCCCATCCAACCTGGCCTGGGACACTCCCAGGGATCCAGGGGCAGCCACAGCTACCTTGAATAACTCTCATACCTATAGAACTGTGTGAGATCATTTCGTCCCATACCAGATAATGCTCCAAATCTGACAATTCCCCTGCTTTGTGCCTCCAGGCTCACCCACACCAAGCTTTCCACGGAGATATCTCTGCACTGTGCTCCCACCAAGTCACTCTTGCTGGATTTCTGCTAAATCCCTTTTTCCAGACATGTGGGTATTGCTGTGTGTGGGGAGGGCTGTGGGGAGCTGCTCATCTACTTTCCCATCTTTAAAAAAAATAAGAAAAGCTTTCCCAGAAGCCCAGATGAGGGGGGCACAGCCACCCCTGGGCACCCAGCAGCCTGTGCTGGAAATGTTTATCATTTGAGGCTAAGCCAGTCCTAATTATGTTGACTCTTCAGGGTTGAGTTCAGTGGGTCAGAGCTGATAAGAGTGTGGGAAGGGAGGGGGAGGAGAGAAGGGAAAGAGATGTGGCTTTGGTCATAGAATCACAGAATCATTAGTCTTGGAAAAGACCTCCAAGACCATTGAGTCCAACTGGTTGACAAGGTGGGGATTAATCACAGGTTGGACTCGAAGGTCTGGGAGGGCTTTTCGATCCTTGGTGATTCTGGGACTCTCTGATTCATTGATTTACCACCTCATACACCAGGTCCCACTCCAGCGTGGTCTCCTTCTTTATACCTGCACAGCTGCAGCTCGTCCTGAGCCCCTCCAGGGCTGTTTCAGCAGAGAAACCGTGTCTGTAATTGAAATGATGACACAAGCCTGGGTAAAGCAAAGTGGTGTCGGCCAATTTCCTGTGCTGCTCTGAGTGACACACGGGACATCCACGGCCACCAATGCCCCGTCCTGCCAAGGGAATGAGCCCTGGGAGGGCAAACATTGACACAGTTAATGCATGACCTGGTACAGCAAGGAAATAACACACTGCGGGGCGCAGAACGCAGAGGGGACAGGGAGAGAGGCTGCAGAGGCAACAGCCTCTGCTTTTAATGTGTGGGGTGGAAAATCAAACAGTCCCAGAGACACCTGCAAATACAGTGCTTTGTTTTCCCACATTAAGCAGATCCAGCAGAGGCGACTCAGAGGCAGCTGAGAGGGGAGTGTTGGTCAGCACGACCTGCAGGTGATTTGCTAAATACAAACTCAGAGCAGCATCACGGACAGCATGTTCCAAACCTCCACCAGGCAGGATGGTGTGGTCTGAAAGCTGTAAATAAAATGGATCTAAAACTCTTAGACAGTGGCCAAAGAAGGGAGATGAGGATGGTGAAGGGTCTGGAGGGGCCACACAAGGAGGAGCAGCTGAGGGCACGGGGCTGGTCCAGCTGGAGCAGAGGGCACTGAGGGCAGAGCTCAGCGGGGGCTGCAGCTCCATCTCTGCTCCCTGGGAGCAGGACCAGCACCCAGGAAGGGCTGGAGCTGTGCCAGGGCAGGCTCAGGGGGCAGCTCAGCACAAGGCTCTGCCCCCAGAGGGTGGTGGGCACTGCCCAGGCTGCCCAGGGCAGTGGGCACGGCCCCGAGGCTGCCACAGCTCCAGGAGCCTTTGGACAGCGGGACAGGGGGAGTGTTGGGGTGTGCTGGGTAGCCAGGAGCTGGACTGGATGATCCTTGTGGGTCCCTTCCAATTTGGGAATTCTAAGGCTCTGTGATTCTAAATAACAACTGGGATGCAATAAATTTACCCTGATGGGGAGGGAATGTCGAGGCAAAGCTGTGGAACTCACTGCAGGTGTGTGATCTTCAGGAGGGCTGTGCCCAATCCCCAAACCCAGCTCTGTGTGCAGCAACTCCTGGACAAGCACCATTCCTGAGGGACTTCCTCCCAATCCCACTTTCTACCTCCTCGAGCTCACCACTCACAGCACAGCTCACCAGGGATGGCCAGGAGAGGAGAGGGCACAGCACTGACTCTGGAGAGACCACAGCTCTGCCAAAAGCAACCAAAAATTGTGGGTAAAAAGTAACTTGGATTTTTGGTGCATTCCTGGGTGCCCAAAATGGGGTGAGGTGGATCCAAGGGCTTGCTGGGGACAGGGACAGTGGTTTGCTCTGCAGGAGGATATCCTTCCTGGAAAGAATAAGGGTGGTGCCAATTAATTAATTTCAGAGTGTGCAGGTGACCCGGCCACATCTGCATTGAGGTGGCTGGGTCATGGTGCACATATGCCACAGGAATTTCACATGTGCCTTCACTCTGTTCCTCGAGGTTTAAAGAGACCCAAACTCCAAAATGTAGAATCATAGAATCACAGAAGGTTTCAGTTTGGAGAGACCTTAAAGCTCATCCTGTCCCACCCTCTGCCATGGGCAGAGACACCAGGTCACTCCAAGCCCCATTCAGCCTGGCCTTGGACATTTCTAGGGATATAATTTTGTAAAGGTTGCAAAGGCTTTGAGTTTTGATCTCCTCAGCAAATTTTATGTTCTGCGGATCGAAGTAGTTTCATTCTGATAAGGCCAAATGTGTCCATCTGCTTTTATCACTCCACTGTAACTGGATTTTGGGCAGGCACCTCAGGAACAGCATGAGGAGATGAGAGCAGAGCTGTGGGGAGAGGCAGTAACAATGTTATGCTGCAATTCTGCAATGATTTCTTCAAAATAAATCACTAGGGTGTCACCAAATGGGTCAGAATTCAATCTGACAAAATGTTATCAGACCATTCTGTTTCCAGAAGGGATGGGAGAAGGATCCAGGGGAATTTATAATGGATGTATGGGTAACTGTGATGCTGAATGAACTCAGAACCTTGTGCTGCTCATGCATTGATGGTGTTTGGATCACTGACCAGTTGTACCTCTCAGAGGGGACCTTCTCATTCTGCAACTCCCTGACAGGAGGGGGGAGCCAGGGAGGGGTCGGGCTCAGCTCCCAGGGCATCAGGGACAGGACGAGAGGAATTGGCCTCCAGCTGTGCCAGGGGAAAGTCAGGCTGGATATTGGGAACAATTTCACCATGGAAAGGGCTGTCCAGACCTGGAACAGCCTACCCAGGGTTTATTCAAAACCCCAGCTGAGAGTTTATTCATGACTTACAAACACCTCTTGTGGGTCACTCCCTCCAGGTGAGAGTTAAACTAAAGTGTTCATGATCTAGGATGTGGTTTTGGGGGTTGCATTGGGTCTGAAATGTCCTCGTTCAAACTGACAATACAGCTCAGCTCACCCTAGAGCAGATGTGCTCCACAGCTCCACGGAGCCATCCACCCCCCATCTCTGACTGCCATGGGAGCTTGAACTCCACATGTAGCCCCAAATTTGGGAGGCTCAGTGTAGAGCTGGACCTGGGGAAGCTCAGAAGCTTCATTTTTAGAGTTTTCTTCCATCATTTGAGAAGTCCTGAATCTCTTTCTGGTGTCCCATGTTGTGTACTTAAACCATCCAATTCCTCCTGGTCTCATCCATGACCTGCTGCACTCTCCAGGCTGAGATTAATGTGTGGAATCTGTTTATCCAAAGGCTGCTCTGTCTGGGGATGCAGATATAGAAGCATAAACAGAGGATTTTGTGTTCTTGAACTAGGTCAGAACATTAGTCCATGTCCAGTTCCAGAAATGGAACAAGCTTCCACAATCAATGTGTGACCTCTCTCAGGATACCCCCATTCATGTTGGTTTACAAGAAAGTTCCATGGAATTCACAGGGTGGTGAAATCCAAAGATGCAGAAGCAGAGGAGCTGAGTGTTTGCTACTAATAGCAATAAAATAGGGAAAACATCTCAGTGGAATTCATTGGAATATCCCAAATAATACCAAATTTCAGAGCCGGTCTATAATCTCCAACTTCATATGACCCAGTTTCTATGTCTTGCACAGCAGATGAAATTTTGCCAATGAGGAAGTTGTGCTGGTGCCACTGCAGAGACTTCTCTCTGGGAAGAAAAACTCTTTCAAATCCACTAACACAAACCAGCTGAATCCCCTGGGAGGGCTGTGTGGGTCAGCTGATTCCAAGGGAATGTCACACATGACTGAAATGTGAGACTGGTACAAAACATGAGAGTTGATCAGAATCAGAAATGAGGCAGTGTCTGCATGTCAGTTGTTCATCATCATGATCAACTGATTTGAGTTAGAAGGGACATTAAGCCCCATCCAGTCCCACCTTCCACTGGACTAAGGTGGCTCCAAATCCCGTCCAGCCTGGCCTGGGACACTCCCAGGGATGGGGCAGCCACAGCTGCTCTGCCCACCCTGTGCCAGCAATTCCTTCCCAATATCCCATCCATCCCTGCCCTCTGGCACTGGGAAGCCATTCCCCCTGTCCTGTCCCTCCATCCCTTGTCCCCAGTCCCTCTCCAGCTCTCCTGGAGACCCTTTAGGTACTGCAAGGGGCTCCAAAGTCTCCCTGAATCCTTCTCTTCTCCAGGCGAACACCCCCAGCTCTCCCAGCCTGGCTCCAGACCAGAGGTTTCATATCCCTGTGAGCATCCTCGAAGCTGCTGCACTCACCCCAGTGTGGTGTGAAGTTGAAGCTGACAACTCGCCCTGTTTGCTGGAAAAGGGGAGATATGTGGTGGGAACTGCAGAGTTCAGGTACAGGGCTGAGGAAACACAGGTTGGGGAAAGGATCAACAGCTGGAAAGCACTTGTAGAAAAATTGCTGTGTACATGATTGCCTTGGGCACCGTCAGTGGAAAGTTAAACAGAGAAAAACAAACAGGGAATGTTGGGAAGACACGTGGTGCTGTCAATGATTAAAGGAAGGTGGTGAATCGCTGGGACTCGGGACAGCTGGAGACCAGCCGGCTCAGGGATTGGGGGTTCATGAGCCAAGCATGTCCTGGGGTTATCCCCACAGCCTGGGCTCTGCTCCCATGAGACCCCACGTGGAATGCTGTGTCCAGCTCTCAGACCCCCACCAAAAGGACACGGAGCTGCTGGAGCAAGCCCAGAGGCCACAGAGCTGCTCTGAGTGCTGGAGCTCCTCTGCTCTGGAGCCAGGCTGGGAGATCTGGGGGGACTCATCCTGGACAAGAGAAGGCTCCAGGGAGACCTTAGAGCCCCTTCCAGTGGCTAAAGGCTTAGGCCACCAGTTCCTGTCTCCATCGTACAGTGAAAGCTGAGGAGTCTCCTATGGTCACACAGCTCTGGGAACTGACAGTTTCGTGTCCTGGACCCAACAGGGATATTGCAAATAAAAACACAAGTCTGGTAACACTGTTTCTATTCCTGCAGAGACCAAAACCCTCTTAGCAGTGAATTCTCAGATGAAAACCCGCCCCAGCAGCCTCGTCTCCCCCACCTTCAGGGAGGCAGCTTCACCACCTGGCCGCACCAGCCCGGCCCTCTCCCAGCCCTTTGGACAGTGGGGCATCCCGGAATGAGAGGTGGGATAATGCAGACTGCCAAAATCCATTCTGTCCGAAATCTGTTCCTGGGGAGGAATAGAGCTGTCCTGCAGGGAGGTGGCAGGGTTCTCCTGGGATGTGAAGGAACATACGGAATTTTCTCCAGGAGGGGACACTGCCCACAAGCAAGCAGTCTAGAGAGGATCAGAAGGAGGAGACTGGCATTAGGGAATTGCCACTGTGGGACTCCATTCTGGAGAGGAATGGACAGAGGAGATTGGCTTTGGGAAGTCTGGGACTAGACCTGCAGCCGGGTGCCTCTCCGGCAGAGCAGGATGCGGATCTGCCTGCGGATCCGCTTGGTTTTCCAGCTGTACACGAGCGGGTTCAGGACAGGTGGGACCAGGAGGTAGGCGTGGGCCAGGAGCGTGGCAGCGAGGGGGGGCAGGCGCTTCCCAGAGCAGTGGGTGACATACAGGCCGATGAGGGGGATGTAGAAGATGAGGACGGCACAGAGGTGGGAGATGCAGGTGCTGAACGCTTTGGCTCGCGCCTGCCGGGACACGACGCCGAGGATGGTCCTGAGGATCAGCACGTAGGACAGCAGGATGGCCAGGCAGTCCAGCCCCGTGGTGAGCAGCACCGCAGTCAGCCCGTACAGGCTGCTGACCCGGGCGTCCCCACACGCCAGCCTCAGCATGTCGTGGTGCAGGCAGAAGGGGTGGGACAGCACGTGGGACCCGCAGAAGGGCATCCTGCGCACGAGGACGGCGGCGGGCAGCACCACGGACACGGCCCGCAGGACGATGAGCCCCCCGGCCCTGCCCACCAGGGAGCCGGTCAGGACGGAGCCGTAGTGCAGAGGGTGGCAGATGGCAACGAAGCGGTCGAAGGCCATGGCCAGCAGCACCCCCGACTCGATGGCCGAGAAGCTGTGGATGAAGAACATCTGGGCAATGCAGGAACGGAGGCGCAGCGAGGGGGGCTCGGAGCGGGACGCGGCCAGCACCGTGGGCAGGGTGCAGAGGGACAGCCCCAGGTCTGCCAGGGCCAGCAGGGCCAGGAAACGGTGCATGGGCGTGCGGAGCCCCCGGTCGGTCCCGATGGCCCAGAGCAGGCAGCAGTTGCCCAGCAGCATGAGCAGGTACAGGCAGCACAGCAGCAGCGCCGGCCACGAGCTGCCCGTCGGCACGCCCGGGATGCCCGTGAGGATGAAGGTCGGGGGGCTGAGCCCCGTCCCATTGCAAGGTGACATCTCACACACTGGTGGTCCGAGGGCCTGGGAATAAAAGCCCTGCTGTGAGACACCCCACCTGCCACTGGGTGGGGAGGAGACACTCCCAGGGGCCAAAAACTCCTGTGCAGCTGCCCTCACGCAGGACCAGCCCATGAATCAGGCGGTAGGAAGAAATTGCATAACTTCTTCCTGATTTCTAAATAGATATTTGGAAGAAATACTTCCCTGGGAGGATGGGCAGGCCCTGGCACAGGGTGGGCAGAGAAGCTGTGGCATCCATCCCTGGGAGTGTCCCAGGCCAGGTTGGATGGGGCTTGGAGCAGCCTGGGCTGGTGTGAGGTGTCCGTGCCCACGGAAGGGGGTGGCACTGGATGAGCTTCAAGGTCCCTTCCCACTCAAAGCACTCTATGATTCTATGATTAACAAAGGAAAAGCCACTGTGGACCAACCCCAGGATATCACTGTCAGGGCTGGGCACAGCAGCAGAAAAGGAGGACAGAGCAAGGGGACATTTAAAGTGTCTCCCCCAGTTGCAGTCCACTTTGAACACCCAGATCTTCCAGAGATTTGTGCTCAGCCCTTTGGGAGGTGCCCGACAGCAGCAAAGGCAGGACGACAGCCTGGGGCCTGGGTGCTCCTGCCTGTGGGAGGAGAGGTGGGATGGAGACCTGGAGGTCACCCTGGGAACGGGGCAGCAGCTGGATCAGCCTGGGCTGTGCTGGTCCCAGCAGGGCTGGAGCAGCTGGACAGGAGAGGGAAGGGAGCGTGGAGGGGGAGGGAGACCAAGGCAGGGAAAAGTCAATGTTTGTGCTGAACTGAATGCAGTTGGACCACAAGAGAGAACATCTCCCTTGGAGATGAGAAGCAGCCCATTATGTGTGACTGTGTATTGATTTCTTCCCCTTTTGTTCCAGTTTGGCAAAGTGTGTGATGTTTTAGGGAGCTTTATAAACTAAACCTGCAGGTCAATTAACCAAACCCTTCCTGATGGAAGGAAAATGCATTTGTGCTCTGCAGCTGCCAACAAGGTTAAATGGAAAGGAAGAAATCCAGAGGCTCAAATAAGACCAAGAAACTGAATCACAGAATTCCAGGATCCCTGAGGCTGGCAAAGCCCCCCCAGCCCGCGGAGCCCACCCCGTGCCCGATGCCCACCTTGTCCCCCAGCCCAGAGCTCTGAGTGCCACGGCCACTCCTGCCTTGGGCACCTCCAGGGCTGGGCACTCCAAACCTCCCTGGGCAGCCCCTGCCAGGGCCTGCCCACCCTTTCCAGGCAGGAATTCCTCCTGCTGTCCCCCCTGGCCCTGCCCTGTCCCCCCTGAGCCCGTTCCCTCTGCTCCTGTCCCTGTTCCTGGAGCACAGCCCGACCCGACCCGGCTCCCCCCTCCTGGCAGGGACTTGCAGAGCCACAAGGTCCCCTCTGAGCCTCCTTTTCTCCAGGCTGAGCCCCCCCAGCTCCCTCAGCCCCTCCTGCTGCTCCAGCCCCTTCCCAGCTCTCTTCCCTGCCCTGGACACGCTCCAGCCCCTCCGTGTCTCTTTGTCAGGAGGGCCCAGCACTGGACACAGCACTGAAGGTGAAGTGATGTTTCATGTGCCTGAGGCCATTAGAAAACTCACCAGCAAACTCCAGGTCTCTGTTTAAGCCCCCTGGAAACTGCTGGTCCTCCTGGGCAGCCCCAGGGACCAGGAAGCAGCAGCTGCAGAGATGCCCAGCGGGAGGAGGAGGGGGCAGGTAGGAGGGCATTTCCAGAGGAATGTTCCAAACGGGCTTCTCTGCAGATGCAGGTACTTTGGGTGCGTGTTAAAAGCTCCAGCTGAGCAGCTGCTGGTCAGGCCAGCACAGCTCAGCCCTTGTCACAGCAAACAGAGAAAAGGTGTGTGCTTCTGGTCAGCTGGAAATTAATACTCTGCATAACTGAGGAGCACAAACTGCATGAGATTTGTCTCAGGCTCTGACACCTCACAGAATCACAGAATCCCAGACTGGCTTGGGTTGGAAGGAACCTTCAGGTTCATCCACTGCCACCCCCACCAGAGGCAGGGACACCTCCCACCAGCCCAGGCTGCTCCGAGCCCCATCCAACCTGGCCTGGGACACTCCCAGGGATGGAGCTGCCACCACCTGCTCATGTACCTGGTCATGTGCCACTTGAGCCAATGAGAAAAATTTGTAACTATTCATCAAAGTTTGTTGGGTTTTTTTGGTTTGGTTTGTTTTGTTTCAGGGTGGCTTTTCATCATTACAGAATCATCACAGAAAGATTTGGTGTTGAAGGGACACCTTGAAGATCACCCAGTTCCAGCTCCCTTGCCCCAAGCCCACCTGTATATATGAGATCAAAAGAAATATTTAGCAAAGCAATTTCCTCTCAGCACTTTCATAACACCCTGTTTCTATCAGAGACTTCTGTAAAATACTGGTTTGAATCAAGCCTTCAAAGAATTTGCCCTTTCAGAGGACAAACATTCCTGTTTCCTTCAGGCAGCCCCCCTATACTTACCCAGGTGACAGCAGAGGATGTGGAGAGGGCACCAGGACCTGCCCTTTCTTCTCACAGAGCTCAAAGGGCTGGGGAGCTGCATTTAACCAGCCCCAACCCCACGGGGCTCCCCCAGCTCCTGCCTCTGCTCCTCAGGGTCTGTGAGCACCAGCAAACGAGTACAAGGTTTTCCATGTCTTCTCTGAAAAAAATGGCAGAGGATAAAAGTGGGAGGGAAGAGATTTGGGGCACTGGCTGGAGGAAAAAAATGGCAAAAAATGTGTATTGATAAAATTCCCCAGTTTTTCACTGCTCAGTGAAACTCTGCGAACAAGCACCAAGGCTGCACGAAGGGGCTGCTCTCCAGGGCTGCACCAGCCCATCAGCTGGGGGCTTTGGGGGCACTCAAAGCCTGTCAGGAGCTGACACTTAGCTGGGACTTACTGCTTTCCTTGCAGTGCATCCCAGTACAGCCCAGTACATCCCAGTGCCCCCCTGACTGGCAGTCAAACAGGTAGCATAAAATAGTCATCTGCAAGTAACTTTTCCACTGTGTTGTCTTTTTCTTGCATTTAGTCACTGGGTATAATTTAGAAAATAATTTTTTTGATGGAGCAGATCAATAACACTTTATGGAAGCAGAAAGTTCTAGCACAAACCCAATTAAGAGCTTCATTTCCTGAATTAGGAACAAACTAACTCATTATCCACACAGCAAACTCACATTTGCAAGCAGCAGCTGGAGGTGTCTGTGGGGAGGTGTTTTGGGGAAGGCTTTGGCAGCCAAGGGGCTTTAGCCAGGAGGGAGCTCTGGGGCTGCCCCGTGCCACACGCGGGTGGTTCCAGCCACACCAGGAACAAACCCAGCACAAAATCATGGAGTCATGGGATGGTTTGGCTTGGGAGGGACCTTCCAGCCCACCCAGTGGAGAACCCACACCCGAGCAGGTGCTGCCCCAAGGGAATGAATCCACTCTGAATTTTCCTGTCCAGTTTATCACTTCTCTCAGCATTGCAGTGGAGATGGTCCCTCATCTCCACTGCTCTGGGGCTGGGGGAGTTCATCAAAAGCTTCAAAACAAAGCAATTCCCTCCTTTTCTGTATGTGCAAAGCTCAGTTCCTGCTCAACTAAACTGGCAACCGCCCACAGGTGTGAAAAATTACTATTTATATTATTTATTTTTCTATTTTATGTATATTTCTATATGATACTCTTTTCTCCTCTCCTTGACTGTGGGCTCTGGGCTGGAGGAAGAGCTGCTGAGGACACCCTGGGGGGAGCAAACAGAGGCTCCCCAGGACTCTGTGACCTGGTGGCAGCGTGGGCCATGGATGTGGGGGCTCCTCATCTGCTGGGCTGGGCTGGTAACAGGGATCAGGGAAACAGGAAAAGATCTGCTCTTGTGCCACATCAATTCTTTAGACCCAGTGAAGAGGAACCATCTTTTGTATCAGTCCAGAGTTATAAATATTCCAGCTTTGAGGCAAAAATCACTTTGTGTTCTAAGCCTTGGAGGAAATAAATGAAGTAGATGCATTAAATCACCAGAAATATTGGAGATTTCATTATCTTTTTGTGCTGTATTTACAGCACTGATCTGAGAGGCAGCTCTGCAGTGGCCCTGCACATCAATAACAATTCAGGCAACAGCAATTATGTCTAACTCATAAACAGGAGGACAAACACAACCGAAAAGAGAGATAAAAAATCAGCGTGCACACATTTGGGCTCCTCCCCATGTCCTGGGAGCTGGTCCCCCACAGAATCCCACAATCACTGAGGCTGGAAAAAGTCTCCAAGACCATTGTGTCCAACCTGTGACCAACCCCCACGTTGTCACCCAGACCAGACAACTGAGTGCCATGTCCAGTCAGTCCTTGGATAACCTCAGTGTCAGGCACTCCCTTGGTTTGCCCATCTTCCCTCCACCACCTCCACTAGATGTTCCAGCAGCTCTCTGGGGGGATGTGCAGACCACCAGCAGCTCCTCAGCACTCAACAGGAGCAGCCTGTCCCTCCATCCCTTGTCCCCAGTCCCTCTCCAGCTCTCCTGGAGCCCCTTTAGGCTCTGGAAGGGGCTCTCAGGTCTCCCTGGAGCCTTCCCTTCCCCAGGTGAACCCCCAGCTCTCCCAGCCTGTCCCAGGGCAGAGGGGCTCCAGCCCTTGGGGCATCTCTGTGGCCTCCTCTGGGCTCTCTCCAGCAGCTCAGAGATAAAATACTCCCCCTCTGAGGAACAAAGCTCTGTTTGGTGCCTTGGGTGCTGGGACAGGCACCACCCACGCAGTGGGAGAAGAGCTGTTGTTGTTTACTGGTTCTGTTCTTGGCTATTCCCTGGCAGCAGCTTCTCCTCCGTGGTGATTCAGTCCCTGAAGGGCCAGATTGGGGTGATCAGGTTCCTTAAAACACATAAATATTTCCCTGAAGGTCCTTTTGGCAGGTTGAGGATTGGCTTGTGGGAGAGAACCAGTGTTTGCAGGTGCTGCAGGTACAGGCATTTCAGCTGGTGGTGTGCCAGTATTTGTAAGGACAGTGCCAAGCTCTGAGCCAAGTTCAAATTTTAGCCAAATCAAGGTGGGATACGAAAGAATCTACTCAGAAAAGCTGCTGTGCAGCAATGCCAATACATCTAAGTGGGCTTTGTCTCTGGTGGAGTTAATGAGCTGCTTCAGCAACTCCAGACATCCCAGATTCAGTGACTATTGTGGTCAAGATCTGACAGTCACACACCTGCAACCTCTGTTGCCTTCCTTGTTTAGGTTAATTACAGCAGTGCCAATTGTCTGGCTCTTCCTTGGTTAAATGAACCTCAGAGGAGCTGCAGACACACCGGGGTGACCTCTGCCCACCCCGTCACCTGTGAGGACCTGCAGCTCCCTGCTCGCAGCTCCAGACCAGTCCCTTCGATGCAAATGTCACCAGGAAGGTGAGGATGGGTTCCTCCTGGAGAGGGCAAAGTCATGAGCTCCACTGAGATCCAGGTCTGGGGGAGGAACACGCTCTGAAACGGGGGATTTGGGGAGAGTTCAGAGTTACAGCAGTGGGAGATGTCAGAGATTGCCTCTGATCCCTTTGCCCCTGTGCTGGCACTGCTGGGGCACCTCCAGGGCTGGGCCAGGTCTGGGGTCTCAGGGGAGAGACACGGAGGGGCTGGAGCGTGTCCAGGGCAGGGAAGGGAGCTGGGAAGGGGCTGGAGCAGCAGGAGGGGCTGAGGNGAGTGCCCAGCCCTGGAGGTGCCCAAGGCAGGAGTGGCCGTGGCACTCAGAGCTCTGGGCTGGGGGACAAGGTGGGCATCGGGCACGGGGTGGGCTCCGGGGGCTGGGGGGGCTTTGCCAGCCTCAGGGGTCCCGGGATTTTCTCTCTCAGAGATCACTTTTGGACTCCTAACGTGGATGGAACAGGACTGGAGCCACCCCAGCTCCCTGAGGACCCCCTTGTTCCCTGTCTCATGCCCTGGTCTGCAGTGCTGGGGGGTCCTGGGGGTGTCAGCACAGCTGGGGTACCCAAAAGGAGTCACGGGGGGTTTTTTGTGGGTTCAGAGACTGGTAGATTGACCATGTCTGAGAGCCCCACAAAATGTTGAGGGCTGGAGTAGATGACTTATTCTATGATTTGAGTGACTGTGCTAAGTTTAATGATTATTTTTCTAGCAGCAGCAAGACAGAGCTGGTAAAAAGAGAATGAAGAGAGAGTTAAAATCTCAACATCGTGTACCAGGATCTATTCCCTCCTTACAAAGTCAGGGGAGCTTTGCCAGCCTGGGGCCATCGGGGATTTCAGCTCCTTTTCTATTTAATTTAATTGAGATAAATTAGAATAAGTTTGCAACAAATGTAATGGAGCACTACAAGCCTGGTAATGTCCCCCCTTTCTAGGAAATCTTCTGGATTTTGATTTCTGCAATGAGGAGAACTGGTCCCTTTGCAACTTAGTGAACTACTTCATGGCACAAAATAAAACTCTTTCAGCTTTTTGTGCCTGAGAGGAAGCTGAGTGTGTGGCCAGATCTTGGTCTTTTTGTGAATTTAAAGGAAAAAAAAAAAAGACTACTCTTTTCCAAACTTTATGGGAAAATTTATGGTCCTTTCAGCACCTGAAAGACATTTAACATGGAAGCAATGGTCTCTAACTAGATAATCTACACTGAATAACATTTTTGGCAAGTATTTAGGTAGGATTTGAGCACTGCTTACAGAAGCAGCACCACCTCAGGAGTCAGGGGACACTCAGTTTACAAATTACTGAACTAGTTAATTGTACAAACTAAAACTCTCTCAGCCTTCCTTGCCAATGAAGCACAAAGGAAATGCTCAGCAGTGTGTCAGCAGGTCCCACCTGAGCAGCACCAGTGGGAACATGCTGCTCCTTCCCCATGCTCACAAGTGCACCCCAAAAATAGCCAAAATAGCACAGAGTCTTCAAAAAATCTGTGTGGAGGCTGCAGCTGCCACCATTCCTGGGGGCTGTGGGCAGGAGAGGTCCATGCGAGGCTGGGGCAGAGCTGAGGAGATGAAGGAGCAGCTGCTCCAGGTGTGATGCTCCACACGTGGCTGGGACATGGCACTAAACACCCTCTGTGTGTCTCTGTGACCCTCTCTGCAGGAAAGTTCATTTAGATGGGATATTGGGAAGGAATTGCTGGCTGGGAGGGTGGGCAGCCCTGGCACAGGGTGGGCAGAGCAGCTGTGGCTGCCCCTGGATCCCTGGGAGTGTCCCAGGCCAGGTTGGATGGGGCTTGGAGCCCCCTGGGCTGGTGGGAGGTGTCCCTGCCCATGGCAGGGGTGGAACAAAATGATCCTTAAAATCCCTCCCAACCCAAACCAGGTTGGGATTCCACAAGGAAACAGGACCAGAGCAGCCCTGTGAAGCAGAAGGACCCGGTGAGAGCTGAGCCTGGTGCTGGTTGAGCAGCACTGTCAATAACCTGGAGAGCTCTGCCAGCAGGGTGAAGTGCAGGCACTGCTGCCCAGGGCACACCTGGGGTCTGGGGTCAGAGACCTCGGGCAGGAGGGAGGGAGGGAGGAGCTGCTTTTTCCCAAGCACAGGTTTCCAGGATCTGACATGTTTGTCCTTTCCAGACAGATTATTCTGGCATGAGCCACGTTTCCTGCTGGAGTGGGCTGTGGCAGCTGGGGGTTCACAGGGGGCTGAGGGGCTGCAGAGCCCCCCGGGCAATAAACCTTCAGCTGGGCGGTGTTGGCACAATGTTGGCTGGGCAGTATTTGGCCTCACGTGGCCAAGGAGATAACTGGACAC
This sequence comes from Formicarius rufipectus, assembly GCA_013399695.1. Classification (NCBI taxonomy): domain Eukaryota; kingdom Metazoa; phylum Chordata; class Aves; order Passeriformes; family Formicariidae; genus Formicarius; species Formicarius rufipectus. The sequence continues at coordinate 56,109 of VXAU01004036.1, read as the reverse complement.
AGGCTGAAATGTCTCTTGGTTTGTGTCACTGGTCAGAGCCAAGCTCAACAGCCTCCTGGTTTGTGTCATTGACCAAAGCCAGGTGGAGAAACCTCCTGGTTTGTGTCACTGACTACAGCCAGACTGAAAAACCTCTTGGTTTGTGTCACTGACTGGAGTGAGGCTGAAAAGCCTCTTGGTTTGTATCCTGCAGAGGACTCAAAGCAGCTTGGGGGAGAGATGAAACTATTTAGGGGTCAAGAAAGTCAAATGTCTGGAACGCCAAAGAGATCAGGTCTGGCCCTTTGGTATGTTGGGGAAAACAGAGGGTACCAGTGCCTGAGAAACTTGCATCCCATTCCCAAACTGCCAGCAGGCCCATTTAACCCTTCCATGTCTTTGTTGTCCCTGTAAAACAGGACAATTCACAGCCTTGGCCAAGGCCTGGAGGGATGGAGGTGCACACACTGGGAGGGGGAAGTGGTGCTGGAGGGGACAGGACACCAGTTTTCCTTCCTAACCCAGGGACAGGGACCCTGTGGGTGGAATGCCAATCCAGAGAGGGGCTCCAGGAAGGTGGTTGGGGTTTGGGCTCCAGCAGGAACAGCCCCACAGCTGACAGTGCTGTCCTGATTCAGGGAAAACATGAGTCTCAGACCATGTCCAGGGCCATCAGCTCTCACAGCACCAACCCTCTGGGAAGCACTCCCTGACGGTGCACATAAACATCTGCACCCAATTCCCAAGGGGGGATCTGGAGGGGACACAGGAGCCCAGAAGGAGATGTGGTTTCCCTCTGCAGAGGTGTGTGGATGAGCAGAGTCCTGCTGAGCTGCATCCTCAGAGTGTTCTGGATCTTCTCCCATCCCAGATTTCTGTGCTGATGGGATGTGCTCAGCTCCCAGACTACGGAGGACAGGGCTGGAGACAGCGGCCAGCCCGTGGTGGGAGGAGAGGTCAGACAACTCCCAAATGTCCAGGCTAAGACCAGGTGAGTTTGTGTCTTGACAATGAGAGCTTGCTCCTCACTAAGAAGCTCCCTGTGGATGATCCCCCAGGGAATTTCTCCCAGCAGGCAGGACCTGCTGTGTCAGCACCTGCCTGGTCTTTGCCACTTTGTGGGGAGAAGCAGCAGAAAAGTTTTGTCACTGATGAACATGTAGATCCTGCCCACCACACTCAGACTTTTCTTGTCCTTCCAGGGGTCTTCTCTGGAGTTCCTGTGTTACCTTCAAACTTCTCCCATCAGAATAAAACCTCAGAAATGAGCATTTTCCTCTGCCTGGCTTTGCAGGAACCTCTCCTATGAATGACAAAATGGAGAGAGAGCAGCAAAAGGAAATTTCACGATCACACTTAATGTCCCAAAGCACTCTGAGACCACTTTTTGCCCTAGAAATTTGGAGGAACTTGTATGCTGAGCCCATGGAGGGAAGCCAGGGCTGGCTGGAAGCTGACCTTGCTCTCCTTGTTCTCTCCTCTTGCAGCTTTTGGGATGTCAGCTGAGCCCTGGTGAGCAACCAACAGAGGAATAAGACTGTAATTGATTATTCCTGAAACAAGCGCTTCTTCACCTTGTAGGAACTTCGGAGACACAACAGCTCCATTTATTCAGTGTTTCTGATCCATTCCTCCTATCAGGTGATCACAGACTCCCGGGATCCCTGAGGCTGGCAAAGCCCCTCCAGCCCACGGAGCCCACCCCGTGCCCGATGCCCACCTTGTCCCCCAGCCCAGAGCTCTGAGTGCCACGGCCACTCCTGCCTTGGGCACCTCCAGGGCTGGGCACTCCAAACCTCCCTGGGCAGCCCCTGCCAGGGCCTGCCCACCCTTTCCAGGGAGAAAAGGTGACATTGTGCTGTCTCACCCATCATAATAGCAACGTGAATTCCTGATTTGGCTCTTGCACTGATGCAGAGTCCCCACCTTGTACCCCTGACATCTCAGGGCTCAAACCTCAGTGCCTTCTTTTAAACACAAATCAAGATTCTCCTTCATGGCTTCTGATCCCTTTAACAGCAGCTCCTCCTCCTTCATCCTGGTGGGCGTCCCTGGCCTGGAAGCTTTCTCCACCTGCCTGGGTGTCCTTTTCTGCTCAGCCTATGTCATAGCCCTGATAGGAAACGGGGCAGTTTTGCTCGTTATTGGGCTGGACAATTCCCTGTGTGCCCCCACCCATCAGCTCCTGGCCGCGCTGGCAGCCACTGACATGGTCATGGTGACACTCACCATGCCCAAGATGCTGAGCGTGCTGTGGCTCCGCTCTGCCGAGGTTGGCCACGTGGCCTGCTTCGCCCAGATGTTCCTGGTTCACTCCACGACGTCCGAGGAGTCAGGGCTGCTCCCGGCCATGGCCGTCGACCGCCACGTCTCCATCTGCCACCCCCTCAGGTACCAAACCATCCTGAGCCCCCAAACCGTCGCCCAGATGGGCTTGGCCATCGTGCTGAAGCTCTCCTCTTCATGGTGCCGCTGACGGGGCTGGTGGTGTCCCTGCCCTACTGCGGGTCCCGCGCGGTGCCCCACTCCTCCTGCGAGCACCTGGCCGTGGCCAAGCTGGCGTGTGCGGAACCCGCGCCCGCCGGGCTCCACAGCGTGGTCTGGTCCTCCCTCGTCGTGGGCATGGACGTGGCCTTCATCGCCGTGTCCTACGGGACGATCCTGAGGGCTGTGCTGGGGCGGCAGTCACGCCGGGAGGCGCTGGGCACGTGTGGGAGCCACCTGTGCGTGGTGCTGCTGTTCTACCTGCCCGGGATGGTCTCCATTTACGCCCAGCACTTCAGCAGAGCCGTGTCTGTGTCTGCACAGGTCCTGCTGGCCGACCTCTACCTGGCCCTGCCCGCCACGCTGAACCCCCTCGTGTACAGCGTGAGGACCGGGCTCATCCGCCGCGCCCTGCTCAGGAGGCTCTGCCCCAGCAGGGCTCACGCCTGACTCTGGAGCCCCTGGGTTTCCAGGGGTGCTCCCCCATGCCAGGTGCATTCCCAGGGAATGCCCACGCTGAGCAGAGGCAGTGAGGGGGGAGGACTCCTTGGCTTTGATGAGACCCCACTCTGTGAGGAGAGTTATTTGGGACTGGGGGCAGGAACACACACCAGGTCCACCTTCCCTTCCTCCTGTCCAGGTGATACAGAGAGGCAAGAGCCCACCCTTGAGTCTGGAGATGTTCCCAGTCCATGAACACCCCTGGGATAATTTCAGGGCTCCAGGTACATTGGTGTCAATGCACAGAGCCTGTTACAGCTGTGGCTGCCCCTGGATCCCTGGGAGTGTCCCAGGCCAGGTTGGATGGGGTTTGGAGCACCCTGAGCTGGTGGGAGGTGTCCCTGCCCATGGCAGAAGGTGGAACTGAACGAATTTCAAGATCCCTCCCATCTCAAACCTTCTGTGATTCTCTGAATTCTGCCCTAAAATCATTGTTTGTGTCCGTGACTATGAAGGTGATCTCAGGACTGGCTCCAGTCACAGACTGACACTGTGTCTACAACTGTGTTCAGATGAATCCCACCCAAAAAGCCATGTTCAGTCCTTGCTTGCATATTAATTAAAAAATAAAACTCAGTGAAATGCATTCCATTTCAAAACTGGTTTGAATCTGTCATTCTTCACCTCAAACATATTTTTTCCTGACTTCATGGTATTTATCCAGTTTTCTGTTGCACCTTCCCTGACATCTGAAAAAACACAGATGACAGAATTTTCCTGCTGTCCTGAGTTCGCTTTTATTATTTTTTTAATGCTGAATTTGCACGTTTTGGTCTTACACTGCCTGGGCCTTGGGGAGGGTCTGGGGGGAGCAGAGACAGCCCCTTCCCTGACACAGTCCTTGGGATGGGAGTCAGGAGAGGCTGCCAGCCACCAGCAGAGCAGAGCCAGGAAGGAAACGGCCCCAGCATTGCTCCAGGAAAACACAAAAAATGAATTTTAATTCTGCAGGAGGCAACTCATGCAGCACATTCCTGACTGGGCTGGTCACCAAGACCAGGCTGGACAGGACGTGGGGCACCCTGGGCTGGTGGCAGGTGTCCCTGCCCATGGCAGGGGGTGGAACAGGATGGTTTTCAAGGCTGCTCCCAACCCAAACCAGTCCTGATTCCATCCATGATTCCATGACCTCTGAGCTCCTGCCATTCATCAGAGAATTCAGATGAGGGAGAAGTGATGTGGGATTAAATCTGTTCCCCTCCCAGCCCCCGCACTGAGGTCATCATAGGGGAGCCTGGGGAGGCTCCATGCCCCTGGGAATCCTCATCCAGGAGATTCCCATCAGCCTGGGCTGATTTGTGCCCAGCCCTGGCACTCAGGAGATGTTCCTTTCTCGGCATCCCCGAGGTGGCACTGCCAGGAGAGCCAGGTGGGTGCTGTGTGGCAGCTCGGGCACAGGGCAGGGGGCTGAGGACGGGGGTCTGGGGGGGCTTCAGCCCCCGCTCAGGTGCTCCACAGTGTCAGTGAGCCAGGAAAAAGAGGCAGTTGCTGGAATTATTTTTTTAAAATACTTTTCCAAAACGTTATATTGTTTTTATTAAACGAAACTGCAGAACTAAGGCTGAAAGATTTAAAAGTATTTACTTAGCTAAAAATAGGACCTGAGCTTAAAAAAGTAAACAAAAAGATAACCTTTTAACTAAACTGTGAATTTTTTGGTGCAAAACAGTCGACCTGTTTCTATTTGTATAAATCAACCAATAATTAGCTAACTACACAATTCCTGTAATACAAACTAGATTTGCAACCAATAATGTTCTTAACCCCTCGACACAAGAGCAGGTGTGTGGATTGCAAGGGCAGGGAGGTGGGGGGGCACCAGCAGGCAGGATTTGGTGAAAGTGGATTGTGTAAACGGGGGCAGCTCAGTCAGGATCAGGGGGAGAAGAGGAGGCAGGCAGGGCACTTGAATCCTCAGTGGCTGTTGGAAGGGACAGGGTGGGCAGAGCAGCTGTGGCTGCCCCATCCCTGGAGTGTCCTGGGACCCCTTGGAGCCCCCTGGGCTGGTGGGAGGTGTCCCTGCCCAGGGCAGGGGTGGGAATGGGTGGGCTTTAAAATCGCCCCCAACCCAACCCAGTCTGGGATGCTGTGGTTCTGAGGTGGTCCTGAGAGCTTCGTTTTGAGGTCTCTGAATCCCAGTGCTGCTGGTGTTTCCCTGTGCCAGCTCCTCACCTGGTGGGGCAGAGGCCCCCCTCTCCCAGAGAACTCTGCTGTGCTCACACACACGCGTTGATTACACTGATTAACTAAACCCTTCACTCACCAGAAAACAAAATCAGGTTTGTTTGACAGGAGCAGTTTCCTGCAGGCCTCGTTGATTGCCATAATTTAATTTGACTGAAATCCTTTAATTCTTTATTGACCAAATCTCCCATTACCATCTCGGGCTGTCTGCTGGGCATTGACGTCAGGGGAACAATTGGCAGCTCATCACATCAGCTCCAGTAAGCCAGGGGAAGGGTCTGCAGCCCCCCAGCATTCCTGGGCTCGTGGCAGAACCTGCCAAAGGCCTCCTTGGACACTCCAAGGTGCTTGTTCCCTCATGCAAATTGCCCAGCCCTGCTGCTGGGTTTGTTTGCTGCTTTAGCAGAAGCTCTTTAACATCCTTCAGAGCTGCCAATCAGGAAATGAAGTTGTCTGATTGCCTTTGTCTCAGGTAGCTCTGGACCTCCTTTCTCCCTGCAGAGGGCAGATGTCTTTGTCTGCTTTTATCTGATTTCTCTACTTAACAGTTTCTAACTCCCATCAGATCAGAGCATCACAACACCTGAGAATCAGAGAATCACAGGGTCAGAGAGGTGGAGAGTGACAGAGCCCTCTGGCCAAGAGGAGGGCAGTGGGAGGGGGCTGTGACCAGGAGGGCAGACAGTCAGTGTCCAGGGGGAGGAAAAGCAGGGGTTGTCACCCTGAGGGTGATTGACACTCGTGTGCAATACAGGGATGGAGGTTCTCCACCTCTGGATGCCCACCAGCCTGTACAGGTGCCCTGGCTTCCAGGCAGACATGTTTTAGTAAATCCCATGGGCTCCAGAGGGGGAAAATTGGGAATAACTTCAGTGGTTTTGATGGGAAAACATTCTGCCCGGTTTGGCCTTCAGTGTCGTGGCTGGGTGAAAGTGGAGGAGGGGCAGCACCATTGTAATTGTGCCCTCCTTGTCTGTGACATTCAGCTGGAGCCACCACAGACAAGGTGCAGCTTCTGCATGACCCACAGGAGGGACCCGGGCCCCTCTGCCCAGTCCCCTCTCTGAGCAGGGCATAGAGAGGGGCAGTTGAAATGCTCATGGGGGCCCTTTCCTGAGGTCCTTGGTGGCCTTGGCAGAGGCAACCTTAAAGGTCTTTTCCAACCTAAGTAATTCTGTGATTCTGTGATTCTGCCCCACTGAGGGTGGCAGCCGTGGCTGGAAGCCACAGCAGAGCAGGGCACCGTGGTGCCAGACACGGACATGGCAAGATCTGCAGCAGTGCTGTGGCCAGGTCTGGGGTCCCAGCACAGCAAGGACATGGAGCTGCTGGAGAGAGGCCAGAGGAGGCACCAGGATGGGCAGGGGATGGAGCAGCTCTGCTGGGAGGAAAGGCTGGCAGAGCTGGGATTGTCCAGCCTGGAGAAGAGAAGCTTTGGGGGGACCTCAGTGTGGCCTTGCAGGACCTGAAGGAGTGACAGGAAAGATGGAGAGAGACTATTTCCAAGGGCCTGGAGAGGCAGGAGAAGGGGGAATGACTTCCCACTTCCAGACAGCAAGGTTAGATGGAATATTGGGAAGAAATTCTTCCCTGTGAGGGTGGGCAGAGCAGCTGTGGCTGCCCCATCCCTGGGAGGGTCCCAGGCCAGGTTGGATGGGACTTGGAGCCCCCTGGGCTGGTGGGAGGGGTCCCTGCCCATGGCAGGGGTGGCACTGGATGGGGTTTGAGGCCCTCCCAACCCAAACCATCCTGTGATCCCCTGAAATCAGAGGGGTTTGGAACAGAGGCAGAAGGGAAGATGGCCCCTTAAAGCCATGGGACAGACAGGAGACTGTCCACTGATGTGTCCTCTGGAAGGCACTGACCACAGCACCATTCAAAAGCCTCACTGTAGACAACAGATTCTGAACGATTTTTCCCCAAATGAACAACAGAATTCCATGGTGCTGGAGACCTGCCTTGGGACAGGTTTGTGATCAGAGCGATGGCAGCCAACATCCCAACGTTTCTGTCACTGCTGCAGGGAACAAAGGTGCAGCTTGGCCACCCTCTGCCATGTCAGACCCCAACCGATCCAACACCGGCCCTCACCCTTTTCTCCTGACAGGCATCCCTGGCCTGGAAGCTCTCCACGTGTGGATTTCCATCCCGTTCTGCATCACCTACATCATGGCCTTGCTGGGGAACAGCCTGGTGCTGCTCACCATGAGCCTGGACAGGAACCTCCACAAGCCCAGGCACTATTTCATCGCCATGCTGGCCGTCATCGACCTCATCTTCACCACTCCTCTGGTCCCCAAAATGCTGGGCTGCTGGTTAGGGAAAGAAGCAAATGCCACTAGTTCTGCCCTGGAAGAATTATTATTAGACACAGAAAGCAATAAGAAAGCTTTGCTACAAGATCGTGCTGCAATTGGCTTCCTGCTTTTAGTCAATGGACATGGATGTCAGGAGTTTGAAGGTCTCTGCTGCCTCAAGTTCTCTGGTCATTCTACCTCCATTCACTCCCATGTCAATCAGCTTAAATCTTTAGTTCATGAAATTCGCCAGGACGATGGTTTAACTCTTGATGATCTTTTCAGCTGGCTTCCTTTTAAAGGCCTTTCCGCCACTGTGAGAAAAATCATAATATTCCTCTTACTCGGACTCTTTATAGTTGCTCTGTCTATGTGTGTTTTTCCATGTCTGCTCAGTTGTGCCAGGAGTTTCCAATCAATAAAAGCATATCTAGCTTCAGAAAATAAAAACGGAGGGGATGTGGGGACCAATTCACAATTCATAGCATGGGAGGAGTCCTGCCAGAAATGGGCTGGTGAAGAGAGTCAACCAGCCACTGATAATGCTTTAACAACTCTGGGTGTGTTCTGGTTGGGCTCCAAAGAGGTTGGCTTTGAGGCTGCTTCATCCAGATGTTCTCCATCCACACTTCCACGGCAGCGGAGTCCAGGGTGCTCCTGCCCATGTCCTTGGACTGCTCCGTGGCACCTGCAGCCCCCTGAGGTCCAGCACCCTCCTGACGGGCTCCAGGGCCATCCAGATGGGACTGCTGTCCCCGCATCATCTCAAGGCTCTCAAAACCTGCGGGTCCCGTGTTTTTGTCATACTGATCTTGTACGTGGGTGGCCTCCTCTCCATGCACCTGCAGATGGTCCACTTGGCGCCTCATGTCCAAGTCCTGGTGGCTGATTTGTATTTGATGGTGCCTCCCATGCTCAACCCCATCATCTATGGCATAAAGGTGAGGCAGATCCAGGAAGGGATTCTCGACCTGCTGGGGCAGCTGGCAGAACTCAGGGGCTCACAAGCAGCCACAGGCAGGCCAGAGGCTCAGAGAGGGAGGCACAGACACAAGAAGGTTTCTCCCGTCTCAGAACAGGTGTGAAGTTGAGTGCAAGGAGTTATCCCTCAGAAAGGTCCATCTCTATCTCTCAGCAGTGACTAGAAAGGGAGCTAGACCAGGTGCCTGATGGTGACATGGCAATAGCTTATGGGCAGGACACCAATGGGCCAGTGCAGATGGTGCTGGGCACTGTCCCTTTGGCCAATGCACTCTGCTTTTCCAACATATCACTGGGAAATCACAGAACCCCAGACTGGTTTGGGTTGGGATAGACTTTAAATCTCATCCAGTGCCACCCCTGCCAGGATCAGGATCACCTTCCACCAGCCCAGGCTGCTCCAAGCCCCATCCAGCCTGGCCTGGGACACTCCCAGGGATGGGGCAGCCCCAGCTGCTCTGCCCACCCTGTGCCAGGGCCTGCCCACCCTCACAGGGAAGAATTTCTTCCCAAGATCTGATGGAAATCTCTCCTCTTTCAGTTTGAAGCTGTTCCCCCCTGCCCTGTCACTGTCTGTCCGTGCAATGCCCAGTATGCCTATGTCTCTCTCATACTGGGGAGCCCAGCACTGGACCCAGAGCTCCAGGTGTGGCCTCTCCAGGGCTGATTAGAGGGAGAGAATCCTCTCCCTCGACGTGCTGCAATGCTCCTGATGTCCTGTGGGACACCTTTGCTCATGGTCAGCCTGGGGTCCTTGAGGTTTCCGTTGGCCCATCTCTCCATCCTGCTGAGGTCCCTCTGAACACCAGCACACCCACTGGGTGAACCAGTTGGTTCTCCAGCTACTTGGAAAGGCATGGCTGGTCCTGGCTGAGGCATCCCACTGGTGGTGGGCAGGATGTGCCACTCACATCCTGTGCTTTCACTGGGAAAACTCCCACTGCCTTGGACTGGGCTCTGTGAAGTGAGGGCTCTGCTCCCTGCAGGGGTAACCCCAATGATAAACCAGCACTGGGGTAAGTCCCGAATAGTTGGGGGTCCTGGTTTCTGGCAAGTTTGGGGGGCAGCATTTGCCCCGGCACTGTGAGAGGGTGGACAAGAGCCCGGTTATGCTGGTGCATGGGACAGCAGTGACACGGGGCAGGGGTGGCTCAGGGCTCGTGGAGCAGAGCTCATCCACCCGCAGGATTGTCCTCAGAGGAGCCCCAAGGAAAGAGCCACTTCGCCTTGTTTACCTGCAGGGTAGCCACGAGCCCAACAGGGAAACCTGAGTAACGAGCCTCAGGAGATTCCAGCTGAGCCTCAGGAGCCTCAGGACATTCCAGCTGAGCCTCAGGACTGTCCCAGCTCTGAGGCAGGGCTCTCTTGGTAGTTTTGAGTCTCTCCTTTGGGTGAAGTGTTCAAAGCAAACAACAGTTTAACCCTGAAGGTGCTGGTGGGGTGTGTGGGTGCCCTCTGAAGGGGCTGTTCAGAGGTGGGCAGAGGAGGGCATGGTGGGCTGGTGGGTTTGGGCTGTGATCCCAGCCCTGGCCGTGTGTGGAGGGGTCTCTGCTCTCTCCAGGGCTGGTTGCAGAGTTGCAAAAGCAGGGCTGCAATGCCAGCACGCCTGAACCACCCCAGCACCCCTGAACCACCCCAGCACCTCGTGATCATGGAATCACAGGATCCCAGAATGGTTTGGGTTGGAAGGGACCTCTAAAGCCCATCCTGTTCCACACCTTGCCATGGGCAGGGACATCTTCCACTAGCCCAGGTTGCTTCAAGCCCCTTGGCTGGGGACACTGGTTGGGCTGCAGCTCCCTGAGCAGTGCTGGGACAAATCCCTTGAGCACCGTGGCTGCACACAGGCCCATCAGGAAGGGCTGAGTGAGCAGGCACAGATTCCAGCGTTTCAGCAAGTCCAGGACTGGCTGCTTGGGCCCGAGGCAGGACACAGATCCCAGCTCCCACCCATCCTCCTGCCCGTCCCCCCTGCCTGCACCAGCCCAGAACCTGCACCATCCCTCCCCACCACAGCCCATGACCCAGCCTCAGGCCACTCTCAGAATGAATGTGTATTTAATTCCAGATAAATTATCGCTGTCCAGCGGCATTTCCTTGGACAGCTGCTGTGTACAACCTTCTTGGGACCTGCAGCACAAACAATCCCTTTTGGCACCACCCAAACTCCGGGTGGGGGTTGGAGCTGCTACTGAAACAAGTTTTCACATTTTATTGTGGCATTTTCAGCCCCTAAAACTGCCCCAGCCCCGGGTTGGGTTTGGGGAAAGGTCCCTGTGATTTTTACAGGAAAGTCTGGACTTGGCTCCTACTCTTCACATCAGGAGCTGCCCCGCAGACCCAGGGGGACAGCACAAAGACCACTCCCGTGGGGGCTGAAAAAATCCCCCGGCAGCAGAAGAGGGCTTGGGGTTCCCTTGGGACGCCCCGGGGAGAGTCCCTGCCTGGCCACAGCGGCACCGGGGGACAGCAAGACACAAACACCCCTCCCTCTGCAAAGGAGACAGCCAGCCAAGGGGACAGAGAACCCCAGCGCCCTCGGGCAGGGATGGGGGGCGTCGGGCAGGAGTGAATCCGACAGGAACGAGGGGCTGGGGACCCGCGGTGGGGTCTCTCCAGGACCGAGGGATGCGAGGACAGCCACCCCCTGGCAGCGCCACCAGCCCCGGCTCCAGCAGAGACAGTGATGGGATGTCCCCAGGGAGCATCCCCGGGGACAAACGCGTTAATTGGCCCGGGGACAAACGCGTTAATTGGCCCCGGGGCAGGAGGGGACGCGGCCGCCCGGCCACCGGCACTCGATGCTCCCGGGGCCCGCGCCGTAATTGCCAGCAGGCTCGTTAGCGCTAATTGGACTCTCCCAGGAAGGGAACCTGATGGAAAAAAAAAAAACAAAAACATAATAAACAAAGTTAAATTGTTTTTAACTTTGGCTTGTTGGAAAGTCCAGGGGGGGAAGTGAGTCAGACGGGCCGAGGCGGCGCGGGGGGGGCGCTCCTGCCCCCTGTCCCCGTCCCACAGCGCAGATCCCTGCCCAGGGCAGGGCACGGGAGCCCAGACACGTGTGCTCTGGGGCCGGCAGTGCTCTGTTCCTGCCAGCACAGCGATGCTCCGTCACACCGCACCGTGCCCGGCTCCGCTGCGAGGGCGGCGAGGGGGGCTCGGGGGTCCCACACCCCGCAGCGACTGTTCCCATCGCCAGAACTGTGTCCCCTCGGGAGCGTGAGGGACAGGGATCCACGTCCCAGGGCTACCTGTGACCTGCTCTGGGGGTGCCCGTGACCCACGGGCAGTGGGGGTTTGGGCCGTGCAAACCCCACAGGCTGAGGGATGTGCTGGGACGCTGCTCTCGGGGCAGCACCAGGAGCTGCCCGATGGCTCAGCTGTCCCCCCTCGGCCTGTGCCTCCTCAAACCCGAATTCCCTCTCCACCGGGACAGCCCTGCTCTGAGAGGGACCTGCTCAGTATCCCCCGCGGCAGAGCCCACCAGGCACCGCAGAATCCCAGCGTGGGTCAGGCTGGAAGGGCCCCCAGTGGATCACCTGGACCAACCTCCCTACCCAGAGCACATGGCACAGGATTGTGTCCAGGTGGGTCTGGAATGTCCCCAGTGAGGAGACTCCCCCCGTCTCTGGTCTTTGTTCAGGGCTCGGTCACTGCACAGCAAAGAAGTTCCTGTCTTGTCCGGGTGGAACTCGCTGGGCATCAGTCCCTGCCCGTGCCTCCTGTGCCATTGCCGGGCCCCTGGAGCAGAGCCCGGGCCGTGCTCTGCCCTCTCCCTGCAGGCACTGACAGACAGGGGCTCTCCTCTGGAGGCTGAACAGCCCCGGCTCCCTCAGCCTGTGCTGCTCCCGGCGATGCTCCATCCCTTCGGCAGCTGCGCTGGCCCCGCTGCAGGAGCTCCGTGTCCCTCCTGTCCTGAGGCCCCACAGCTGGACACAGCACCGCACATGTGCCTCTCCAGGGCTGAGCAGAGGGGCAGGATCCCCTCCCTGCCCTGCTGGCGATGCTCCTCCCTGTGCCGAGGGAAGCAGGAGCGCCTTGGGGACGCGGCTGTGACAGCGGGCACGGCACTAATGTGGAGCACAGGAGGCACCTCCTGGCCAGGAGGCAGCACTGCCACCTCCCTGCGCTGCCAGCACCGCTCCGGCACCTCCCTGATGCTCTGTGCCAGCCCCCTGCACTGCCCTTTCCCCTGGTCTGTGTTCAGACCTCAGTCCCGCTGCTCTGTCTCCTCTGTGCCGCGCATCACCAGATCCTTCAGCCTCTCCTTCTGGCCGCCTTTGTCAAACCCCTGATGACTTTTGTGCCTCTCCTGGCTGGCACTGGGCAGTGCTGGTCAGCAGTGGCAGATCCAGCTCCCAGGGATCCTGTGCTGGTCGGACTCCTGACTGTGTGGGCTCTAAACAGGCACCTTCCCCAAATTCTCTGACTCTGGGGATTGTTTAACACAACATCCTTGCCGTGTGGCCACACTGAGTGACATCACTGTCCTTCTGTCCTTGGCAGGGTGGCCCTGGTGGGAACCCCAGTTACCCAGGGCTGCTGAAACACTGGCACGTCCCAGTTTCCAAACTTTGGGCCAGATCCCTCTCATCCCATTCACACACTAAGAACAGCTGGACAGTTGGTCCAAAGCCAAGCCCCACAGCAGGTGCTCAGTGTGTCCCCACAGGGTCTGAAAGTGCTTCTGAATCTGCAGGTGATGCTGCCATGTCCAGCTTCTCCTCAACCACTGTGGTCCCTGGACGCCCCCCTTCCTCTACTGCAGTTTCACCACTTTCACCACTTAATCAGAGTATTTCCTTTGGTTTATGCCAATTTTTAAATATTTATATATTTTCACTACATCTTTGGTTGGGTTACTTTACCTGACAACTCCCCCTGCAGTCAGGAATCTTCCCTAGAGACTTTGGCTTTTTCTTTCTAATTTGATTAATGTCATAATTAGCTTTCAGCCTGACTAACCTTAACCCTGCTCAGTGTGTAATGGGGTGTGTGTGTGCTCATAAACACTCTGCCAAATCGGGACTGGATTATTTCCAAGTCGTGCTCCTTTGTGACTCACCCAGTAAATCATGGAATCACAGAAGGTTTGGGTTGGGAAGGGATGGACTAGTTGGTGTTTCCGTGTTCCATCCTGGCCTGTTTTCTGTAGTCCTGGATTCAAAACTGGCACATTCCCCCCACCCTTTGCTGCAGCAGCTTTGGGTGGGGAGGGACCCAGTCAGGTCTCTCCTCCACCTCCTCAGATGGCTGGAATCACACTTTGGGGTGCCTTGGAGCTTGGAGAGACCTTGACTGTCTCTCTCAGGTGTTTAAGCGGTTCAGACACCTTTAATGTCTGTTATTTCTTCACACAGCAGCCAGGTTTGCCAGGATATCCACGACGAGCCCAGAAGCAGCCCCCAGAGAGGACCCTGCCCACGACTGCTGCTCCTCCCTGCCCCCAGCAACTCCCTTGGCCTCATCAAAGCCGTTCCAAGCGTTCCAGCACTTAATTCCTGCCAGGCATCTAAACCTGGGCATAATTAATGAGCAGTTCCATGTCTCCCCTCTTACGAGGTGTTGCTGTGTGGGGATGAGCCTCACAGGAAGCAGAGGGAGCAGAGCCGACAGTGCTGCCAGATGAATATTAAACTCAAAGAGATGCTCAGCAATATTTTATTCTTGTTGCTGAGTTGGATTTCAATGCTGGTTGGAAAAAAAATCCTGGGCAATGCAAGGACTCCAGGGAATTAGCATCTTTCCCCAGCATAAAAGCCTCATTTTTTTATGGAGCACAAATGAGTTCTGGGCAGACGGGGAGGTCTGGGAGCATATCTCTGTATTTGCCAGATGATATTTCTAAGTGTCTATGAAAAGTTGGGAGGACTGTGAAGTGCTACATTAAAAATTGTAATTTTTAAAACAGGAAAATAGATGGAAAAGGGCCTGCAAGGGGGGAAAGAGCTCCTTGTTTTGCTGCTGCATTGCGGCTGTGGAGTTAAGGATCTCCATTAGGCTTTGCTGCCATAAATTAAGGAGCATCAAACACACAGAGACAAGAAGGCAAGGAAAAAAGTCAGAGATCTCTACAGCTCCAAGTCAGGGCTCTGAGAGCATTCCTGGACAGAACCCACAGCTCCAGTGAAGGGGTGAGACCTGGGGCCAGGAGCTGCTGAGGGCTGCACTCGCCCCAGAGCATTTTGGGTGACCTTGACACTGGGACAGAGCCCAAAATCCACCATGGGAAACCCAGCCAGAAGCAGGGAAAGTTCCAGAGTCCATGGGGAAAGCACAACTTCCAGAGGGAGAAGCCCCTGTGCAGGCAGCCTTGGACCCTCCCCAGAGGCACTGAGGAGCAGGTTCAGTGGGCAGGGCTTGGAAAGCCCCTGGCTCCAGGCACACATTTCTGAGGTAACACCGAGCTGGGGCCCAAGAGCCTCAGGTGCTGCCCACGCCAGGTCTGCCCAGGACTGCAGGGGATGAGTTCCCGTCTTGCCTGACACCCCACCAGCATTCCCTTCCCTGGATCCCCCCCCAGCTTTACCTCCAGCATCACCAAACCTCCAGCCCATCACCTCTGGTTGCTGACCACCCCAGAACAGATGCCAGCAGAGGATCCCATGGAAGCTGCAGTGTGGGATTGAGTAGGATGACTGCTCCAGGCACATCCTGAAAAACTGAAGTCAACTTATTAAAGAGTTTTCTCACACTTGGATGATTTCCCCAGGAATGAGTGGAAGCTACAAGACAGGAGAGATCCAGTATGGGGAGCTGCAGAGATACACAAAGATGCTCCATGCCACAGGCTTTGGGATGGGAAAGAGTGTCCACTCTGGGCACAACCATGGTACTTCAGGGGTGCTGCTGCTGCAGATGGACAGATGGACACGTTCAGGAATCACTGTGGGATGGCAGGGCCTGGAAATAACACCCAGATGTTGCTGGAGCCCAAGACTGCACCTCCCATGGACATGTCCCACACAACAGGAGGTGGGGTTACTCCCACCTGCCACCCATGTTTAGTTCTGTGCCCCTCATGGCAAAGAGACACGGAGGGGCTGGAGAAGTCACGGTGAGAAAGAGGAGAAAACGACCCCTGAAGAGGCTGAAGGCCGGAAGGACCATCTAAACACTGCCAAGAGAAGATCCTGGAAGGCTCTGCCCCAAGCTCTGCCCTAGCTCCACCTGCCATGAATATGATAATTAGCTATCACAATTCATGAACATGTATGTAAGATGATGTAATCCTGAATGTCATCTGGATAAATTACCATGTTTCTTGCTGGAACTTTGAAGCGGTTTGTGCAGTGTGAACTGCCTCGCTTCCCAGCACTGCACTAAACACCTTTACTGCTTTAAAGACCAAATTGGCTCTTGGCAGTTCATTCATTTCGTGCTTTTTGCCATCACCACCTCCCTGTGCTGATCTCTGCACCCTGTCCACGCTGCTCTGCTCCTCTGGCCGGGCTCTCACTGCCCTCAGACACTTCTTGCTCTGCCAGATCCTCTGCAGGAACCACAGATGGGTGAGACTGGGGCAGCCCTGGGCCCACCCCACAGCCCCCCGCGATGCCCCTCATGCCTTGCCATGCACGCCACTGCCCCCCAAGCCAGCACACCCCAGCCCACGCCGCACAGCGGTGCAGAGGCCACCGACCCACGGACACTTGTCCCACGGGACGACAGTGACCAACAGGAGCTGCAGCACCACGATCGTGTTGCAACCGGCTCTCCGGCAGTGAAGGTGTCGAGGTACCTCCTGGCACCTTCCCTGGCCAGGGATGAGCTCCCCCAGTGGCCTGTGGGGTCCCAGTGATGGGATCCCAGCCGTGCTGGGGTGGCAGAGGCTGAGGTGGTGCCCGTCTGCAGCCCCCATGGCCCCCGTTACAGCCCTTTATGACGGCGGGGGGCAGGCAGAGCCCCTTTGTGACATCTGGGTGCCATGGGACAAAGGGACGTGACAAAGGGCTGTGAGAGGGGACACGGGACGGCCTCAGGACCGGGCAGCTGGTGCTGTGCAGCTCCCCAGGGAGTTCCACCAGCTCCAGGGAGCGCTTCCCAAGGTTCATCCCGGGCTCTCTTTGAGGGGCAGAGCACAGCTGGCCCGGCAGCAATACAGGGGAGGGGGCTGCACTGTGGTCCACACCGAGGTGCCGATGGAGCTGCCAGGACTGCCAAGGAATGGGAATTCTCCCCAGTGCCTTGGAGCAGAGCTGCTGGGGCTGGACATGGACAATGCAAGGAAAGAGGACAGTGAGGACACTGGACGGTGCAGCACCAACCCCGTGGAGCTGGAACACAGCAGAACCACGGCCGTGGCCTGGTTCATCCCCAGGGAAGTGGTGATCCTAAACCCCGTGGGGTCCGACAGCAGCAGCGACAGCAGCAGCAGCAGCAGCAGCAGCAGCCTCCTGGAGCTGGCACGCAGCATCCCCAGCCCTGACCTGTGGTGGGGCCCAGCAAAGCCCACCCCCCGGCAGAGGGTGCCCCCATGCAGGACCCCTGGCCAGGCACCACGAGGGCTCCTGGGGAAGCTCCGTGCCTGGCTGAGGGGGTTCCTGGGAGCCTGGTGGAGCCACGATGACCCTCCCTGCCCGTGCCGCCTCCTCTGATGTCCCGGTCCTGGTGGAGGTCCTGGGTCCAGAAAAACAAAAGGTTTTAATCCTGAGCTGCTGGGGCCTGTCCCAGCCACAAACAGCATTCCAGCCCTTCTCACATGCCCCGAGTGCTCCCCCTTGCTATGGAAGGACATCAGGGTGGTCAGACAGGCCCTGACCCTCATGAACCCACCCTGGTGTGGCCTCATCCCACAGCACCTCAGGCTTTCCTTCACTCTGTCTTTACTTCCCACCCAGCTCCAGCAACAAATAAAACCCCACCCAACCAAAATATTATTTGTAAAAATCACTTTGATCGCCTTTTTCCTCAGTAGCCACATTAAGTTCCAGTTGGGCTTTGCCCCTTCTCATCTCCTCCTTCCATGACCTTCCAACATCCTTGTCACCCTCTTTTCCTCCTCTTCTTTCAGAGCTCATCAGTCTCCAGTTCTGCTGCCTCCCTCCTTCCTTCCCTGGGAGCCCAAACTCCTCCTTCCATGGCCGCTGTGCCCGGGATGGGCTCCCACCCCCACGTCTGGAGAGAAGCTTCCCTAACTTCTCTTTCATGCTTTTTGGTTTTTGGGGTGCAAGTGTGGGACGCAGGTTTTGGGGTGCAGGTGTTGGGGGTGCAGGTTTGGGGTGCAGGGGGACACTTCCCACGGAGCTGAACTGTGCTGTGCTGCCCCAGCCAGGGTCCCACTTCCCGAGGGGAGAGCAGAGCTCTGCTGCCCTGGGGCCAGGCAGGGGTCTTGTAGGGTGTGGGTTCCCATGGGACAGTGGCTGCCACAGGCTGGGCTGTGTTGGGCACCAGTGGACCCTGGGACCAACCCGTCCTGGCCAGGGATGGGGGGGCAGCAGCTTGAGAGCTCCTGCCAGGCCCCACATCCCTTCCCATAGAGACCTCACATATCTTCCCACAGGGATCCCACATCCCTTCCCATAGGGATCCCACATCCCTTCCCATAGAGACCCCACATATCTTCCCACAGGGATCCCACATCCCTTCCAATAGAGACCCCACATCCCTTCCCATAGAGACCCCACATCCCTTCCCATAGGGATCCCCACATCCCTTCCCATAGAGACCCCACATCCCTTCCCACGGGGAGCCCCACGTGTCACTCAGCAGAGGTTTGGGGGCCTGATCCCTCCCAGGGCCACTGTCACCCTGGCCAGCACTCAGAGGGAACCAGTGCCCTGGTCCCGGGCAGGAGAGGCAGGACATGCATTCCAGGTTTATTTCCAGTTTGACAGTGGGACGCAATGGAGGGGGGAGGGTGTGTGCTCTGGCACAGCCAGCCAGGACCCCTCAGCCCTGCAGCTGGGGCGGGGGTCCCGCTGCCTGGCTCCTCTCCCCCAGCAATGGTGCAGCTCCCACGCTGGGGCTCTGTAGGGGTCCGGGGGCACTTTGGGATGCAGCACCCCCACGGGGCACCCACAGGGGCAGCACTGGGGTGGGGGGTCCGCAGGGCCATCAGGCAGCATTGCCCAGGACCAGCACGCTCATGAGGAAGACCATGAGGAAGAACACCCACATGAAGAAACGATCCATCACCTTGGCCACCTTCTTCCACTCGCCGGTGCGGCGCTGGTTGGCCCGGTGGCGGCGGAAGCAGCCGGCGATGTAGCTGACGTTCCTCAGCAGGGCATCGTGGTGGCACAGGCAGTGGTCCCAGGGGCAGCCCCTGGTCTCAGCACCCAACTCCCCCTCCCCAGGGCTCTCCCACGGCCCCCCAGCATCCCCCCTGC